>JAPTYQ010000006.1:11001009-11013752 GCA_029814465.1 Ostorhinchus cyanosoma
CAGAGGTACCTCTTTTAGATGAAGCGCTGCTGTGTTTCTGGGGAACAGGACGTCGAGGTGGAGGGTGAGGCGCCATCAGGTCCTGTCGGTCTCTGTGTACAACTATAGGCTCAGTCACAAGGATGCTCTGCATTCTGGGATGTGGCTGAGACTTGACCTCTGAACTCAGACAATGAGCCAGTCCCAGAATAATGGGCAAACACAGAGACGCAGCAGCACAAACTAAAACCCTGTGCAGCGTTGGCCTGTGAGAGGAGAGAGCTGAGGATGGAGATAGAAATGCAGTTAGATACTCTGATTCAGGTATTGGTCTTAAAACATTATGATTTATGCTTCCTATCTGTGTTGTATAGTTACAAAGTAATAATACTTCACTGTTGTACTCAAGTATGTTTTGGGAGAATTTATACTTTACTAGGTATTTTTTTATTCTGTTTACTTTCACATTTACTTCACTATATATCCTAACTCAACTGCAAACTTCTAGTCCCATACATTTTTAATGCACAGTATCATTACTCGTTACAAAAAGTACGTCAAAGGAAATTTGGTGTTTTCACTCCTGAGATAATCAGTGACTGCAACAAAGTCAGGAATCTGATTTGTCATTGGGCCTAAACGCGTAACGCACAAGTGCAAACAATGGTTCACACTCAACCTGTCGGCAAACAGTTGATATGAGTCAGAGTTGAATGAAACTGAGTTAAAACAGGTTTGTATTCTGCCAGTGGTTTAGACTTTGGATTCCTTCTTTATGAAGTCAAATGTAGGCTCCATGTTTTGAGGTGTCACATATTCGCACTGCTTGTCTTTTACTTTACCATGGTTTAAAATCCTGAACTTTATAACATTCTAAATTCTGACTGCCTTTGGTTGTTATTAACATTTACTTGTACTTTTGCTTTCATTACTTGAGTACATTTAATACTATATTAAATATATATGTATATTCAACATTTTACTTGGTATAATTTGATTTAGTACTGTCTAATGCTTTAATTTGATTATGCCTGGTTTTATTTTAAAGCTAAACTTGTAATGTTATGTATATGTGCATATATTACTTACAGTGGGTTTTGTTTTTTCTTTTACTTTGTTCAAGGTTTTTCAACCATCTCATCACCTGTATTAACCTATTTCAAGCTATCCTGAAAACTAAATTAAACTTGATTAAAGGAAAAATAGCTTGATGCTTTTGAGTGGAATTCAGTTCAGTACTTCAGTGTGAGCCCGTCCCTTTTCAAGTGTGGGAGAACTGCACAAAAGCTGAATACACCTGAACACTTGATATACTTAAAAACAGTAAACACTACTTAAAGACCCCCCCCCCCCATATGCCCCTGCCCTACTGCATCCTTAGACTGGAACTACATCTGCAAATGTTTGACCATCTGTCCTGGTGCATCTACAGTCTCTCCTTCACTGTGGTTCTCCCTCAGGTTTCTCTTTTCCTTCTGGGTTTTTGCAGTTTTTCTTTGCAGAGAAGGAGGGTCTAAGGACGGTGGATGCCCAGGACAAGAACCCATTTCCTTAATCTGCTGTTTATTTAACTGTTGTTTGTTTACATCCAATTAACTCTATAAAACCCTGTGAGATAACCTTATTGTGATATAGGGCTGTACAAATAAAACTGAATTGAATTGAATTTGAGCAGTATTTCAGTTGGTGACTTGAACTTCTACCAAAGTCCTTTTTTTGTAGAGTACCTGTACCTCTGCTCAAGTGTGACTTTCCAGTACTTTATACAACACTGTTCATATTTCCTCCTTTTACATACCTGCAGTGATGTTCACATACTGCAAATGTCCCTGGTCGCTCTCCCCTTCGCTCCATTTAACATTGCATCCATAAGAACCTTCATCTAATTCACTGACACTAGGAAAACTCAAAACAAGGCGTGTTTGATTGTCTGACAGAGGCAGACTGGTCAAGTGATGCTGTGCAGTGCTTTCAACAGTGTTGAACTTATCAACTGTTGAATTTCTCCAAATCCAGGTACCGTTCCAGGGTTCTCCACAGTGTTGAACCACACATGACAGTGACAGACTTCCCCCTGCTGGTACATAAAAGCTCTCTCGTTTGTTTAGAACAGCCGGGCTACATTCTTCAGCACCGATACCTGACGGATAGAAGATTAATTTAGCTCATTTTAGGGAAAATGTCATTGAAATAAGTGAAATAAATAAAGTGTTGTTACATATATGAGACATGGGAGGCATAGTAAAGAAATATCAACAATATATTTTAGAAAAAACACTGTGTAGGAAACTGTTAGCTTATAGAAACTGAAATAGTTTTTCACTTTCACAGTTGTTTTCTAAAACTTAGATTCCACACAAGATAGTTCAAGTTTTTAATGAAAATATTACTCTCGAGATTTGACTCAAAAGTGTTAATGTTTTACTTACCAGTTGAGAAAATGCAGAGACAGCTGATAACACGGAGGAGAAAACCACACATGTCTGACTGTGACAAAAGCTCATCACAGGATTTCTTCACTTCCTCAAAACTGTTTAAGACCTTTTCTCATAATACATGGTGTAGCAATTCCACAAACCACTTGTAGAAAGAGTTGTACGTACACTGTCTCTCCCACTTTCTTTTTTCACTTTTCAATGGTCTCATTTCACAGGCTTTCCTTTATCCTGCTGTTCTGGTCCAACAGTAAGGAAGGAAGGAACAGCCACACACACACATCCTAAATTACAGGAAAACATGAACGGTAATATAAACTCTCCATCTGGAAAGGGGCCAGTTTTACTCCACAGCACACATACTGTACACACACATATATAAAACAACACAAAAAAAATCAGACCAGTATGGAAAAGGCAACTTTAAAAGAAGGCAGTGTTTAAAATACACTTTGACTTCTATATTAAAGACAATATGAATACAACAGACGTGACATTTCATGTTGTCAGTTTAATTTCTTCATTTTTCACATTCATGCAGCAACACATTCAAGAAAAAGCTGAGACGGGGTAATGGGTTATAATAGTTAGGAGATTATAATTATGAATTGGTACTAAAGGAGCATCCAGGAGTGATCTATCCATTTAGGGAAAAAGATGATTAAAGAAATGTATGTGTATTTAAGTACGTAAAGAGCAATGGTGCAAGTCACAACTGAATACAATGAAAGCCACTGCATCAAGGACCATTATTCATCTATAGCCGACAGAGACACATGGAATCAGAATTACTCTGGAAAACACTGTGCCAAAAGGAAGTCGTATGTTTGCTGTGTCCAGAAGTGTTGTCGGCTTGTCTGGGCCCAGAGGAATGTGGGATGGACCATCAGGTCAATCAGTATCTGGACAAAAGACAGAATGAGTGCAGCCAGATTCAGAAAAAGAGTCAAGAAGCCAGAGTCATTCAACATTAGGAGATAAGTAAGTAAGTATATTTTATTTATATAGCACTTTTCACAGATAAAATCACAAAGTGCTTTACAGTTTAGCATAAAATGTTAATAAAAGCTTAATATAAAATAAATAAAATGTGATACAGACAAAAAACACAATAAAAACAGAAATAAAAACAGTAAAGATGGTAAACAGTAAAGGTGTGTCGATTCTAATGGGAAAGGTCATTTACACATCTGTGATGCACCATTAAAGCTGAAAAGTAGACAAAGCAAAATCACAATATGCAAAAGACGTGGCTGAAGAGGAGGAGGACTGGATGTGGGGTTGGTCTGTCCCCAGTCCCCAATAGAGAATATACAGTATAGGACATTTTGAAAGAAAAAACACACTAAAAAAAAAAACACCTCATACTGTGTAGTTTAAGACGTGTTTACCCCTAATGGAAAGAACTAAAAAAACACTTTACAAAGCTTTAAATGTTTTCTTGCCCCAATGATTTTTTGGAATGTGTTGCAAGAATCTAAACAGAAAAATCAACAATAATATTAATCATTATTTTTAATAATAGTTAAAAAATAACTAGAATGAGAATAAGAATAAATGAATAAAAAACCAAGAGGTGAAAAGCTGAATAATGTTCAGTTAAAAATTTTTGGAGTATTATAAGGTTGCTATATAAAAAAAAAAAGGGGGGGGGTGAACATAATTTCTCATATATTTCTGACAGTTCAATCAAGAAAAAGAAAGTGAATACTTGTAAATCATCTTGGAGAATCTCAAACTGGTTTCTGCTGGCAGTTATTTGAACTCAAGATGAGTCTTGTTCTGCGAAATATAAACAGTAAATGCAGAAAAGTGTCTAATAACGAATTACATTTCCAACTTTCAGAATAAAAGCTGCTGGTCACTGATGAAGAGAAGAAAATCTGACTTACGAATGTTAGTGAATAGATTTAAGGAACTGATTCTGATTATTGAAGCTTTATCTTTTTTCTGTATTTTAACAGTTGTATCCCACTGTACCTTTGGTCAATTTCTACATCATTTTACTTTTCAAACCGGACGTTTTAGACGGAAATATCGCATCTGCTCAAGTTCGACTTTAGGCGCGCTTGTTTATCTTTACCGCACCTTCTGTCACTCACATGATGCGTGGGAAAAACAGAAGAAGTACAACCAGTTCTTCAAAGTTATATAATGTAAAATCAGTGGTTTAACACTTTGTTTTAATGTTTGGCGATGTCAAAGCCAACTGTTGTGCCTGTGAGGAGGATAACACGAATATAAATACAAATATTTCATGAAAGTTGGTCGAACAATTTCGTTTTGCTGAAGCAAGAAGTTGTAGAATATCTGTATATATGTATGTACCTATGTGTGTGCGTGTGTGTGTGTATTTATTTATAACGCTTTTCTAACATTTCGACATAGGATGATTAGTTTAATTACATGGCTACAGGAGCTTGATAGACAAATGCACTATATAACCTATAGACTGATTATAGTCCCAAAGTGTTAATATCAAACTTTGACAAAAAGCTCCAAAAAATCAATATCAATTCTATTTGTTCGTTTTGATCAACGTAAACCATGTGGAATTTGACAAAACTCTCCATTTAATGAACGTCACACAGGTTAATGACATAATGACAGGTTGTGTTTACCTGTCTGAACACGTGCAACCAAAAGTTAGAGTGAAATTCTCAAAGAGCTTTTCTTTTTTAAACTCATTGCATAAATCCATATTCTGGTTCAGTCCGGTGTCAGTTGCCTGTCTGGTCAGATTACAGGAGGGGTTTTGAGGGTGGGGGTCTCACTTACATAACTCCGCCCCGCCGCCACGTCAAAGACAGACCGGGGGTCCATAATCGAGCGCTCCCTGCTAACACACCGACTGACGGTCGGCGAATGAGATAAACAAAGAGCCGGTGACTTTTCAGGAAAAGAGAAAACGCTCCTCAAGATCCCGGGAAATATGGATACTGGTACGTGGAGTGGAACTTGGCCTTGTTTCAGTCATTGTCATGTTGGTTGTGTACAAGCTGTGTGGCGGTGTGTATTTGACAGCTACAGGGTGACAGCTGAGGCAGCTAACGGGCTAAGTTAGCATCCAAGGCGTTAGCATGTCAGCCTGCTAGCATGACTCTGCCATTGGTCTGTTCTTAGATGGTCTGTCAGTTCATGTCGATAGATAGAGAGTATGCAAACAACACCCCAGCTGTTGAAACGGGCGTCTAAAACACCTGAAATGTTCATAAAATGCTGTTCTCAGCTACGTGAACGGAACCAGTTAGCACAGGCAGCTAGCTAGTCAAGAATGAAGTTAGAAATGTGTGAAGCTGTCAGACTCTTCAAAGTGGCACCAGGTCATTTAAGTGGTTTTCACCAGGAAACACACTTTCATTTATGCTAAATAGCTCAGTAACATTATTACACTCACTATTATGTAAATCAGTGGTCAAATCAGCAGGGTCAGATTGTTTCATTCATTTCATCCACACTAACCTCAGGTTTCACAGCTGCACTAATAGACAAAAGTTTTGTCTTTTGCTAAATAATTGAATCTGAGACTCAAGTTAGTGACCTTTGGTCTGAACACTTTTCCTGCCTGTTTTAAATATTGGATTTAATAGTGTTATATCATATTGATCTTTGGACGGTGTGTTTATGGAGACTTTGTACGTCGGCTGTAATTCAGACTTGGAACAGTGATAGACATTATACGTTCTTATTTCTCATAAAGCCAGTTGTGTAATCATTGACATATCAGTTTAACCCTCTCCATAGAAAACTACGTTTGTCCTCCCCGTTCATGGATTTTTAAGTTACATAAAAAACAGACCCATGGTCTAAGCACAAACGTTATCAGACAGACTTATTTTTCAGATTATTGGGGTTTTAGTTTTCCATTGGCTAATGAGGTAAATTAACTAAAAAACCTTCCATTTACATCCACTTGTACTTAAGCAGCTGCCTCTGCCTGTAATCACCTTTCTGGTTTTTCACCTTTCTGGTTTTTCAGCAGTGTTCTGATAGGTTACTTATCACCAATCATAGCCCATGTTATTTTATAAATGGTTTAGTAGTACTGATTACTCATAATCCCTTCAATTCAAAGTCCATGGTATTGAGATTTTATATTGTCTGTATCTGATTTGATGATCATCTTAAAAGCATTCCTGCAAAGTTTTGTTTGACTGCTGATGCCAACATTTTTGTTTTAGTGTATATCTGTATGTTTGACCAGTATCCACATACTTGTTATGGGGAGTATTGATCACTAACAAAACACCCAACACCTTACTTTGTTTATAGTTGTCAGCTACTACTCTACTACTTTCATACTTTCAACTCCACTGTCGATCCACAGTAATTTGTGTTAAAAAGTTGTGCCACAAGCAATGCAGTGTTATCATAACACAACAACCAGTGCAAATCCACTCTCTCCGTTCTCTGCCTTAGGACAGTTTCTGTTTTTTCCAGCTCTGAATATGGACATGACACTTAATGAGGTTTGACACTGTCCTCATGTGTGGCGGTCGGCTTTGTCTCGATGGAAACTAACAGAATGCAACTGATGGGGGGGGGGACTCTAGGCAGCATGCATGACTAGGCAATGTCCCAATGTTTAATTGCTTTGCAGTATTATTTGACAGAATTACATACCACACACTGGTGCCACTTTGATTCTGTCAGAGTGTGTGAACCCCTCCTTTCTCCATCCAGCTGGACCAGACAAGCCTCGCAGTGTGTTCCCCTCACAGATGGACCCAGATGATTGATACCAGCCATCAGCTCCCCCGAGCCTCTTATAATACCTACTAGAAAGCATCTTTGGTTCCCTGTTGTTTCCACTTCTGGCTCTCCCACGTCCAAGTCTGTCCTTCAGTCTTTTTCATCTCCAACTCTAATGGTGTTCAATACCCTTAATATACTTCTCTCCTCTATAATGTTTGTCTGGACGAGAGAACAAAGGATGTGCCACACAGTTACATTATTCAATAAAGGATATGCTGTTGGTTTATGAGTATTGATCTGGTGTTTTCCAGGCATTATATGACATTTGACTGTGTGAGTGCTCATAGATCTGACATTAAGTGGGAACTGTCTCTGCCTAAAGTGTACAGATGAGTCGTAAGAATTGGACAATGGGAAATTCCTGCTTATAGTTACAGTCTCCTTTCTGTTCCCCTCTTGCTGTGAAAGTCATCCTACTACAAGTTAACCTTTTAAGTGCTTGCACTTGTTCTTTTCCCATTTATTCTCTTCATTCCCTTCATGTATTTAACCTTTTACTTCTTAATCCACCAGGTCTGAGTCAGGAGAAGGTGTCCACCTTTCTTAAGCGTCTGCGGGCTGAGCCACGCTACCTATTGGCCCAGAATGTGTCAACCTGCATCGACCCATTAGAGGTTTGTCTGCACCGGCAGACTGTCCAGGATACGGTGCACATCTTCCAGCACTCTATCCCCACAGAGGGCAAACCTGTCACCAACCAGAAAAACTCAGGTACCTTTAATGCACCACAGTAATGCTATTAATCCAAGGCTAATATACACAGAAAAGACAAATAGTTCCTGTAGTTACTTTCGATCAGCACACCTGTTGGCACTACTCATGATGTGTTTGGTGGATATACTGTTGGCAACAAAGTTTAGTCTTAGTCTCCAGAAATGGACTCAGAATAAATTCAGAAATTGATGCATATGGTCCATGGTGACCACAATCAAAACAGGATAACAAGTTTTGTTATTGATCAGTGTTTGTTACCCCATTCAAACAATTTTCATTTAATGTATTAGGGTATACAGTGAATGGAGTCAAATTCTGATACTGTAGGTCTATCCAACTGTTAAAGCTGTCTAAATCCCCACAGGCCATAATGAATGTCTTCCTGCTGTTATCATTAGGGAGATGTTGGATCTTCTCGTGCCTCAACGTCATGCGACTTCCCTTCATGAAGAAGTTTAACATAGAGGAGTTTGAGTTTAGTCAGTCCTATCTCTTTTTCTGGGACAAGGTAAGACATGTCAGCTATTCTCTGTTTAAAAGTAAATTATGTAAGACGTTATGGTTTACATATTTTATTTTTTAGCTCATCTACTTGTTTGTACCTTCAAAGCTGTCTCTACTCTGTTTACTACAGTATATTTAAATTAAATAAGAATGTATAAGAGCTGAGCTCATGTGGTCCATGCACTGAAACTGATGACATTTAGGTGTTAAAGTTTAGTATCAAATGACAAGACATTTGTCAGTACTTGTTTGTATCTAAGAATTGGTTTGATGCCATAAAAGCATCAAAGTTCACTACACAGTCCTTGTTTTTTTAGTGAACATATGCACTACATTGTGACACGTAAGCTTTTTTTTCCCTTCACATTACGTACCATTTTGGTCAAAAGTTGTCTCTGTTGTTTTTGCAGGATACCATGTGTATTCATGTGTGTGTCCATGTGTCACTGGTTATTATGCAGCACTCCATGACCATTCAGTCATTGTCCAGCTAAACCCCTCTTTTGTCTATTGTGGTCAGTGCTCTTCAAGGGCCTACGTCACAGTCACACCTCTTCAAATGTTTTTACCTCTTTCTGCTTCAGTCTCTTTCTCTTGCATGTTTTGACATGTTGTGGTTGTTTGTGTGGGTGCCATTCAAGAAGATCAAGACTGACAGCCAAATAAGTTCTAAAGTTATTTTCCAATAATAAATGGCATGCATCACTTTCAGCTGGTCTATTTCTACCTGGGGTTGGTCCCTGAGCGCCTTCATTGAAAGCTCACTGATCCTAATGTGTATGTGTGCGTGCTATGTGCTGACACTAATGCTAGGTACTGCGTGTGTATGTTTTATGGTGGGTAAAATGCAGAGACCAAATTTCCTTATGGGGATAATAAAGCAAGTTAACTTTTAACCTTATGTCAGCAATGTTTTTAAAGTGGCTACTGGGCTGAAGTCAATTGTCAGTTTAGTTTAACAAACTTTTGTCCCAACCTTGAGTCTACCTCTATATAAAATATATATAAACAGAATATATTTTAGAACACTTGTTCATTGTGATTCTCCCTGTTAACATTTCTCCTCCCTACAGATTGAACGTTGCTACTACTTCCTTCATGCCTGTGTTGAGACAGCACAGAGGAAGGAGCCAGTAGACGGGCGCCTTGTTCAGTTTCTGCTCTCCAATCCAACCAATGATGGAGGACAGTGGGATATGTTGGTCAACCTCATCGGTCAGTTCTCACTCTCTTAGAATGATCACAACAAATGTACTTTACTGAATTTTTTTAGAACCATTTTCATTCGATCATGGAATAATAACTTGTAGAATAATTCACTGTATATTTTATTGCAATTTGTACAGTTTCTGTAAGTCATCAAAGCCTAATATGCATCTGAATTCTAGACCTGGTCTTAAACATGATTTTGACTTTGGATATAAATGCAGTTCCGTTACACTGGAAGTTTAATGAGCATAAAAGCTGCTACAGAGTTTTCCATATCTAAGACCAGCCCCAGCATAATAAGAGCTCAAATGGGTTTCAAAATGCATTTATAATTGTCTTAAAAAGTCGTAACATGAACTTGTGAAAACCTGCCGGATCCTTGTAATAAAAGGTTGTGTAGAACATTAGATACATGCAGTGGCTGATTTGGTTAAAATTATTGTATTGCTTTGTAGAAATGATTTTTTCAAAATATCTTTCCTACAGAAAAATATGGCGTCATCCCAAAGAAATGCTTTCCAGAGTCACACAGCTCAGAGGCCTCACGCAGAATGAATGACATCCTAAATCATAAGGTGTTTTTACCTTAAAAGTACTGAATGAAGGTCATATTATGCTCTCACAGGTGAGGTGTATTAATGTTGACTATTATTTTTGTTTCATTGTTTTTACAGCTGAGAGAATACTGCCTAAGGCTGAGGAACATGGTGGCCAGTGATGCTACTAAAGATGAACTGTCTGAGGCAATGGACACCATGATAGAGGAGGTGAGACTGAAAAATTACACACCATGTTGCTGTGGATTAATTCTGGGTATTCCCACTGTGGAAACTGTCACAGAGGTCAAAACAGATGTGAGATTCTGGGATTTTAGCTGCTGTCTAAAGTGAGGAAGTTAGCGAACTTCCTGTTTGATAGGTTCCTGTTCTTTCCAGTATGCTGCTGATTGGTTAAACAGACACTATTGAAACTAGCCCAATTATAAAACAGTGAAGCACAGGGTACTGACAGATTTAAGTGTAGACATTTCTTGTTATAATTATGTAACATGACAGTTAATTATGCTTCAGCACTTGATTTATTAAAAAGCCTGAAGGTAGAGGGGGAGAGGACACCATGGACCAGGTTTATTAAGACTTTGTGCCAGTGCAAACCTGCATTTGAGGTGCACTGAAAATGCATGAACAGTTACTTTTGCACCTGGGGACAGAGGAAGGCCTTATCGGAACAGATCGACCATAAAACGGTCCACATTTTCACCTGCATTGTCCCTGTAATCATTAAAGAAGTGGACTGGCATACTGTTACTAAATTGACAAGTCGAGCCGAAGATTTACTTTCACTTAAAGTCACGGCGCTTCTTTTTCCAAAAAGTAACTGATGAAATACTGAAATATAATGAAGTATTCAGCTTGATTCTCTGTTCCAAGTGTTTTTCCTGATTCTCTGGCAGATATAGACAGCATGCCATATTTGGTCTCTATCCAGGGAGAAACCTATGCATTAATTAATTTTGCAAGTTATTGGTAAACTATCTGCACAAAGCATCTACTCCATTAGGTGCTTTTTGTGGGTCGCACCCTTGCAATTTTTCCTGCATAAATCTCACCCTAGAAGAGAAAAGAGGTGAATAACCATCAAGAATTAATCAGTTTATCTGTGCTTTTAGATCCAGAGTTTTAGTTTCCTAAATATTTTAGCTGCTCCACAGTACACATGGCACTTTGGGTTAGTGTTGGTGTTCCTTAATGTGTCAAAATTCCATCTCAAATGCTGATCTGTTTGTAGTCTCATGTTTGTCATAGTTCTTCAAATGACTTGGTAAGAGACCAGGCTCAGTCTTTACTGCACCTGTTCTAACATCACCTACAAAAGGGGTGTTAAACATGCAACCCGCTGGCAAAACAGTTCCAATCCAACCCACAGGATGAATTTGCATGAAGTAAAACAAAAATTACACTGAAGATATTAACAGTCAAGTTCTGTTCTGTGTCAGGCTGTTATTGTCTTTATGCTGTTCCATATGTTAAAGTGGGCGAACTCTACTTATTACTGTGTGTAGATAAAAGCATGTGTTTGTTTTGTACAGAACAACTGCCAATGAAGACTACTTTTGGGGGAAAAAATAAATGAAAAAATAAATAAAATGATAAAAAAAAGACCAAAAAAAAATTATGGTAGTGAAAAGTACCGCATTTCTTGCAGCTTATGGATTAGAAACGCTCTTCCGTGATTGGCTACTTGATATGGGCCTATACTAGTGTCCAAGGCAGCATAGAGTCATCTAATTCCGGTTCCCTCCCCTGTTGGGAGGAGTGTTGGTATTGCACAAGGCTATCATGCTGGGGATGTCGGCTGCTCAGGCGATCTGAGGTTGGATGGTGGGCGGAGAATGTGATCAGCATTCGACGTCCTGTTTCCCGGGGGACATGCGGAAAGGCATGGGGAGCACAGTGCTGTTGGGGTGTGTTGTGTAGGGAGACAGTGTCCACCCCATGTCTGGAAGTGTGTCATTCCTGGGTTGATAGTCGAGTCCACATGTTCATCCGCAGGGCACATGCTGACAGGCATAGAGCACAGTGCTGTCGGGGTGTGTTGTGTAGGGAGACAGTGTCGGCCCCATGTCTGGAAGTGTGGCGACCCTGACATAGGGGGCCGGGGAACCAACCCATTAATGTCCAAAAAATAATTACCTATAGATTCATGTCTTTCCTGCGTTTCAGAAAATCCCAACAACCTACCCCATGCCAGGGCGAGATGGACTTTTCAGACAATCATATCAACGCGTCCGCACAACACTACAAATGTTTGCCACAGTCACACATAGGTTACCCTTCAACAAAAATGTGACGTCTTGTGTTAAGTGCTTCACCAACTCTTAATGGTGGCCTACGACATCTTACAAAAACGCTTCTAGCATCTACGTTTGAAAGATACACAATTCAAAACTACAAACTCTGTGGCCTGGGACTCTGGCAACCTTTTATAGTGTTGTGCGGACGCCTTCATATGATTGGCTGAAAACTACATCCTGTGCCCGTATGGGATACGTTCTTGGGATTGGCCGAAAGGAGGGAAACAAATGCCACAGCCATTGCTTTTTGGGGTTCAGGTCAGGAAAAATACACCTCACCCCCATATGTTCAC
>JAPTYQ010000006.1:11027916-11037916 GCA_029814465.1 Ostorhinchus cyanosoma
AGCTATAATGAATAACCGGTGAGATGGATTTTTACCTGATTGAAGTGTGGATTTCTGGGATTTTCCAGGTCAGGATACGTTTTGAAAATAACCATATGAATATCAAACTCCAGAGAGGTTGGATAATTTCTTTAATATGGCACTGACTGTGTGGTATGACTCACACAGACGCCGTCTCTTCGTTAAGTTGGCTAAAAATGTCGCTTAAACATGCATCTCATCCGGAAACATGCATATTTTTTGCACCACAGTCTTCCTGCTTTTCCATCTCTGTTTCAGTCTTTCTCACACCACGGTGCCTCACCATAAACCATCATCTTCCTGTTTGTTCATTGAATTAAGAACAGGATTAGACTGAGAGGTTCCTGTGTTGCTGCTTTATGAATCCATAATTTCCTCTGTCCTGTTTCATAAATATACACACATGGGGGTTTTTATGTTTTGTTTTTTTTTTCCTAACCTTTTTGACTCCAGGGGAATTCATGTTGAGCTTTTTCTAAAGTCACACGACCTTTAAAATCCTAAAGCTGCACAAATACTTTGTAATTTGTGAATTTCTGAAGGGCCCCAGAGCTACATTTCCTTTCATTTTGATCTAAGCTTCACAAAATCCTTATTTTTCACTGGATTGGACTAAAATTTATACTGAACATAAAAGAAACCTTTAAACAAATTGGAAAAAATTAAGTCAAATAAATAAATGAAGACTCTTTAATTTTTACAAATGAATATATTAACTGGTTAATCACTTAAAAAAACATGAGGACAGTTTGGAACATGTATTCAGTATCTACTTGATAAATCATTTGTGTATTTCCTTTTTTTAATTGATTACTTACAAATTTAATTAATTATTGATATATGCATTTATTTAATTCAATCATTTTCTACTTCATTAATTTTCTACTTTATTAATTATTTTAGTCTGTCATATGTATCTAGATGTAGAAGAAAAGTAAATGTTTGGTTTTTGGGGGAAACTATACAGTTAAAATGTGCCAGGACTGAATAACTACTACATAAATATAATACATCATATTGCAAGACAGTGAAAACTAGTGCATGTGACGTTTTTTGAAGGTTACATATACTTTGTTTGGGTTTTTTAAAATTAGATTTTTTTTACAAATACATGTCGTAAATGTTCTTTTCTTTGGATGTTCAGTAAATATTTCAGTTCAGTCGAGTGAAACGTATACTCAAATACACGATGAAATCCCAGACCAGTACAAAAGTAAAATTACTGAGCGTTTTTTCCAGAGTCAAAAGTATTTTCCTCAAACTCAGGTGTGGCAGTTAATGTCTGCTCTGTGTTTGTGTACCTCATGCTATACATCACCCTGTCTGTTGAAAATGTTCTATAAATAAAGTTGGGAAAAAAAAAAGGATTTTCCTCAAAACGAGTAAATTTGGCTCTATACTGAGTTTTGAGAGCTCTACACAAAGAGTAACTTTTACTCTTTTTAGAGAAGGACCATATATTATCAGAGTAAAGTAAAATTTTCTTCAATTTGAGTACATTTTACTCTGACAAATTTCCTGTGTATTTCAGAATAGAGGATTTAGAATTTGTTAACTTCCCTTGAACTTAAGGTTTTGCACGATTTTTTTTTTCTTTTTTTTCCCAATAAACTTCCTGCCATGAACTGGGAGGTCTAGGTGTGTTGGAATAAGCTAAACCATAGACCAGTGTAGAAGTTCACAGATCCCACACTGATGTAACACACGCCTTTTCCACAGTGTCTTTTATTGGCTGGGAACTTTTCAACCAGACAGTGAAGTGTTTTTTATTTAAACCTCAAATTCAAAGTAAATGCATCCAACTAAGCCAGTTGGTTTTGTTAGCAGAAAGTCATTTTGATGCATCAATGAAAGCTATAAATATTTGTTGTTTAGTCATGTTGGTTTGTTTTTATGTAACAGGCCTGACCCAGACTTAGCTGTCTGCTGTTGTTGTTCCCTCATCCTTTTCATCTCTTTCTCCTCTTCCTCTGTCCTTTTTGGCCTTTCCTCTCCATCTCTGAGCCTGACATTCCACTGCAAATTATAAGAGAGTATTTCAGGTCAGTCATGCATCGTCCGACAACGCACACACACAGACGCTTGGAGTAGAGTATACACGCATGGAGACACACACAGACTCACAATATTTGCTTGAACCCACAAACCGTAGTGGCTGTTGGGAAAACATGTGAAAACCCCTCAGTCAAGTCAAATGTATTTCACGCATATCTTATTCCATAAACACCAGCAGATGGGAAAGGCCGGGGCCTCCAGCCCGTCTGCAGCCAAATTAATAAAAGTTTTTTGGAGAACAAAAGTTTAAGAAGCGGAGCCCACTTGGGAATCCGGGGGCTTTGTTTGTTTGGCAAAAGCTGAGGGAAAGAGAATCACAAGTAGGGGATTCAGAGGAAAACATGGAGGAAAGAGAAGAGTCATGACACAAAACCCAAAGATGTGGTCCAGGTAAGCACTGCTGAGGAAGAAGAACAGTTAGAGCTGTGATGTTTCCCTTCAGGTCATTTAGATTCTCCTTATCCCTGAAGGGGTCCCTCATGAGAGCTTTAACTTTCAGTTTTCTCCAGCTTTAAGCCCTCTCACAGCCGGTGTTATGGCTTCACTCGCTGCACAGCTCATTCTTTTACACCGTTTTTGACACATATTTGGCATTGTGCTCTAATGTTTTCATTTTCAGTTTAACAGGATCTTAACCTGATGTGGACTCCTCAAATTTGTCAAGCTTGGAATGAAAAAGAAAATATTATTTCCTACTGTTATGACCTCATAGTTGACTTTAAAAAAACAAAAAACAAAATGATGATCTTGTTGTAGATGGAAGGATTTCCTGGAGAGTGGACATAACAGATTCATGGGAAGAGAAGCATCATTACCTTTTAAGTATTCCTCTAATCTGTTTCCATTATTTTGCCCCAAAACCACAGGTATCTGTCCCTTTTACCTCTTTGGAAGGTCGGATTTTATCCCCCGTGAAATGAAAAACGCCTTTTATGTGGTCGTACTCTGCAGGAGAACTGTTATCTTTGTCTAACAAGCATTAAAAAATAATGCATTTTGAGATATTTTAGATTTTGGAATAATGCACAAAATAACGGTGACCCAGCCATCATGGTCTATGTTGGCGGGCTACAGTGAGACATAGTTCTATGTTGGGAAAATCTGCTGAAGTCGTCTTGTAGCTTCCAGTACATCCATCTGTTCAGCAAGAGGACAGTCGGCCGATCCCTAAAAACAAATAATGACACCCAACATGCACACACATACACACTGCACCATGCCACCCAGCACGCGGGTTCCAGGAAGCACACATCAACACACAGACAGATACCACAGTGAGAACCAGGCAACCTGCCATCGAAGATTTGCGTACTTGGAAGCTCACGCATACACAACACTCACACAGGCACGCCATCCCCAATACATTGTTTTGAACTGCGGCACGTTCTTGCGGTCGTCCTGACATTTTCGATAAGTCAACTTGACAGTGGGAGGGATGCAACTCTGAACATATGAGGGGGAAAAAAGACGAGACGGAGCAAGAGGTGGCATCAGGGGAAAAAGAGCAGAGATCTGGGCGCTAACTCCTGTTACAAACTCTAGTTTCCATCGAGCCTCTTGTATGTGAGCGCAGTACTTTGGTTTTAAACAGCTCTTGAAACACACACACACCCGCAGACAGCTTTTCCTTTTATATTAATCATTTCAGTATGTGGCTCCATCCTCAGCCAGAAACAGATTAGGTTTTCCCAACATGTCGTCTTCAGTTTAAGTTCAAGGTACGCTTTCATAACCGGCCCAGATTTGGCCACTCTGACCTTCTGTGATTACACACACTGAGAAGGACTGAGAGACAGACATTGTTTAGTTTTTATCAGGGTGGGCGGGCCGAGGTGATAGCAGAAGTGTTGAATGCATACTGCACTTCAGGGTGGGGGGGGAGTGTGACCCATAAGGGTGTGGGGTCTGTCTTTTCCTCACCCTTTTGCCGTTTCAAACAATAAAGTTCAGTGGCCAAAGAACTGATAAAGAGCTTTTAAAAGCAATTACTGAGTGTTTGCTGACATGATATACTGTCGCTCTTAACTTCACCCCTACTTCTTGTTTCCTACTGAAAGAGGAATAAAAATTGGTGTTTTTGTACTTAAGGAGTTTTTCATACACCATGTTGTTTAGGCAAAAACAGAATTACACATGTGTGAAGTGGGTGTATAGAACCTTTGACAAACCAAGAAATAAAACTTTTTTTGGGGGGCTTTTAATGGCATCAGTGCCTTGTTGGTGTCTGTTGTCTTGTTTTTTCATTCATTTTTTAATAATCGTAACTGCTGTTTTCCATGTGCAGGCATCTGAATGAGAGGATAGCAGTGTGAGACATAAGTGTAATGCAGATTCAGGCCTGTGTCCCCTAAAACGACACTCAAATTTACTCAAATATTATATTTATGTGACCAGTAGGGCCACAGATTAATTAAATATGTTGAGAAAAATAAACCCCCAATTTGCTGTAATTTGTTTTCTTCATAAGTTTTAAGAATGTAGAATCTGTATAAAGGCAGTATAATTACATGAAGATATTATAGTTTATGTTGGAATATAAAGGCATCTTTTAAAGAATTACGACTACAGATCTCCAGTTTTGCCTCTTTTTATGAAATGATTGACAGTGTAATTTATTCTGGATGGATGAAGTGTGACTGGGACTCATTCAGTTTGTAATCATTCAAAGGTGATTAATGATGTGTATGAATAAGAATAAAAAAAGAGGAATCTGTTTGAAAATGAAGTTATTCCAACCCTATGGGCAACAGTATATTTATATAGATTACTATAAGTGATGATTAACAATAAAAAAATGTATTCAAGTCAGTCAAGTGTCTAAAATTTTCACAATATTCCAAGGAAATGCGATAAAAGCACAAGGGCAGATGTGCATCATGTTCACAATCAGACTTGTGTTCACCTGTTGCTGATGAGTTGCTTTGTCTCAACAGGTTACCTGATCATGACAGACGACTGGTTCTCCGAGTACGTGTACGAGGTGGTGGTAGACAAGAGGTTCCTCCCCACCGATGTCCTGGATGTAATGGAACAGGAGCCCATCGTACTTCCTGCCTGGGACCCGATGGGAGCTCTGGCGTAACGTGAGCAATCCAGGTTTTAGTCCCAACCACCGGTCTATTTGACTCCGCCCTATTCCTCAGCTGCTTTTGCCTCCAAAAATTTCCCCCACATCCTCTTAAAAAAAAAAAAAACCTGTTCTAGACAAAATAAAGATTTTGTTTTCTTTTTTACTGGACTGCCTGTCTTTTTGTGTCGTGTGTGTTCACCTATTGTTTGTGTTGAAAAGGTAAATGAGATAATGTGGGTTTATTACACTGTTTCATTACGAGACATTTTCCATTTTTTAATTGACTTTAATAACCAGTAGTTATTTTGATAACTGATTAATCAGTTTGAGTATATTTTGACCTACATTCACCCAAATGTTATGTTATCTATTTTGGACCACCTTGCACCTTTCCTGAAAACTTCATGGAAATTGGTCCAGTAGTTTTTGCATAAAGTTGCTAACAAACTAACAAAGAGACAAACAAAAAAAGAACCAAAACATTTTTAGAACAAACAACTAATTAAATCCAGGATGTGAAACATACGTGTGGACGAAACTAAAGGGTTCAATCAGACCCACAGGATGAATTTGTAAAGAGCAAAAATGACATATATGACATTGACAGTAAAGGGTGTCACTGAGTCTTAACAGGTTAAATACTGTATGTTCCAGTTCCAGATCCCCGTTACTAATTGTTTTGTACATTTGTAGATCCACTGTGAACTGTAAGATGTAATGCACATGCACAACTATAAATGATAAGTGGAAGCATAATATTGTTAAAATTGTACTTATTTTTCTTAAGAAATTTCAGATTTCTTAAGAAAAATAAATCTGAAATATATATATATATATATATGGGTCTCAGCAGTTTAACCCATAAAGACCCAAACCTGCACCAACGACCAAAAGCATCTACTGGTCTAAAGTGTTAAATACCTGTTAATCCACTAATTCTATCAATACATGTAAATAATTAATGTGAAATGCAGTTTGTCATCTTTTCATGGTCATCAGATATGACCCATATGGACGTTCAGAGGCTCCGTAGTTACCATGGAAACATCATCATCATCCATTGATTCACCAGTAAAACCCATGGAGTTGGATCAATGACTGGACACACTGGGTTCATGTTCAGTTAATGAGAGATTTGCTGAAAAAGCACTTTTTTCTTAAGTTTCTTTCTGTTTTTGATAATAACCTTCAAATGTAATTTCATCATGATGATTAACGTACATGATCCAAAAATTTTATATGGTAAAATACCTCATTTTCACTTAAAAAAAAAGAAAATATATTGTGATATATGGTGATAAATCATTTAAGAAGGTTAAATATGGATAAAAATTCATTTGGGAACTTTCCAAAAGTCACACTGGATCTTTGTGGGTTAATTCAGTTTTGGACATGAGAAACCGCAGTGACATAATTCTTCAAATAACACAGCTTTCATCAAAAGAAAAGTACTGTGGTTGCATGCATCCATTTACTTGCTTTCATATCTTGTGATCTGGTATCAAGGAATGTTGAAAGCAGGAAGGGATTATATTTGAGCAATAATCTTATGTGTACACAGAACAGCCTCGTTGTGGTGCCAGGTGATAATCTGAGCGTTTTCTGCATAGATGCTTCAGCTATTCGTTGATGGTGTTGCAACTTTTCCTGCTTTTTCCCAGTCTTTCTCAGGATGACAGCGTCTCCTGAGTTACTGCTGTTCCATTTGGCTTTTTGCATCAGATGATAACAGCTTTTATAATGACAGCAGGAGGCTTTATCTGTCTGCAGTCTCAATAAATCACAGTGTTTGGCAGATCTCTGTATGTCTTTACCTGGCACTTTGCTCTAGAGATTGCATTTGAATTATCCAAAAAGCAAGAAAAGACAGAGGTGAAGTTAACTACATTACCTCTGACATTCTCCCATCCATCACCTTTATTTTCCAGCTCCCCATCCTGTTATTGCGTTCTCTGCTCTACACTGTGCCTGGTATTTGGTTTTATTTTCCTTTTAATTGGAGTTTACCATCTTTATTTTTACAGTCTTGTATCGTATCCTGTGTTTTTACATCCACCCTGTCTACAAAATGTATAATTAGTAAGTTATGTTGTTTAGCAAAATGTGTCTGTTATAGAGTAGATGGATGGTGTGAGATTGTTGGTGAGTCGATGGATAACACAGCCAATATTTCCTTTCTTAGAAATACTCCCTCAGGGTGAAGGTATTATGTTTTATCTGGGGTTGATTTAGTGTACGGTGGACATTGTAAATCTAAGTCAGCAAAGCCATGTTTTCACAATATTTTCAGAAGGAAATTGGATGATTTCCTCTTGTAGTATTTCACATTTTCTTTATTTTTGTTCGCAAAATTTTAAAAAAGTTCATGTTGATGTAGATTTAAAAGTGATATAGGGCCCAAGCTGCACACTAAAGTGAGTACCATAGAAACGATTCACAGCAGGATAAGTTGTGCCCTTCTTGGGTTTATGTGATTATATGGCAAAAAAACATTTGCACTGAACAGATCAAACAGAAATAATTTTAGAAATGTGAAACTGGGGCCTGTTTGGTGTGCAAAGGTGTGGAGCATAATCTGGATCTTATTTACACTGCATGAGTGAGTAGGAAGGGCCCCTCCAGAACCAATTAATCACTTCTGTTCACCAGGTTGCATGAAATGAAAATATGAACATGGGTTTACGGTCTAAGGAAAAGGACAACGTTAAGGTAGATGTTTTTATCTCAGTTTTAGTGTTGTTTTTCTCCAGCATAAATGTAAGTTCTTTAACATTAATGCATTATTGTCAGTGCAGTAAATGTGACGATGCTACTTTGTGTTTAATTACTTTCTAATGCACCTTTTTTTTTTTAAGTGACGCTTTTACGCTTTTTTCTGTGCGTTGATTGGACAGTGGAAATCCGACGTCCAATCAGGAGAGAGTAACATTTAATCACTGATTATCAGGTAATGTTAGCATTGTAGCTCCTGTCAAAAGTGTTACAATGCTTTAAGACATATAAGCACAAATTCTGAAGCTAAAATATAGATTTTCTGAATACAAGTCATGTTTGTATACTATCCTGTCAACATATTACATTTATAATGTACGTTACAAGTAAATAATGATGTTTGTTAACATTTGCTAACATCATTATAGTTATTGCTAAACAAATAGCTAAAGTTAGCTGCGATGGTAGCCAGGCCAGCGGGAGGCGTGGGCAGGGGTGGGCTTTGCCCATACAAATGTCGGCCTTGCCCACCCAATTGAAAGTTTAGGGGAAAAAGTTTATCCAATAGAAAAATATAACAGACTACACTCATATTAGCTCTTATTTGTGATTGGGTCGGCAGCCTAGAGCCCGCCCTATTCCGTCAGTGATTGGTTGTCATTCCTTAAGCGCTTTAATCAGTCATACAGCAGCTCACTGTCCTCCGTTTCTGAGCAGGAGGGAATTAAACCACCCTGCTCGGTCTCTGCTGCACCTGTAGGTATTTCTGTTTAATACCGCCATTCTCTCTATCGGAATCCCTCTTTACCTGTGACTTTTTGTTGTGATCTTGGGCTGAGCACTGTCTCTGGGCTCCTGGGAGCAGCACGCACAGGTACTGGAGTGTGTAGCCGAGTACATTGGACCCAAAGTCCGTTTAATTTTATCAGTGTGAACAAACGTTCCGTCCTCTCCTATTGTACCCGAGTCCAGTTGAGAAGGCAGACCTGGGTACGGACTGTGTGGACTCCAGTCTGTTAGGATGACCTGTGAAAGAGATCCCAGACCGGAAGTGACCCAATCACCATTTCAGCAACAAAAGTGAGTTAATCGCCATTTTGACAAAAGTGAGTTAATCACCATTTTGACAACAAAAGTGAGTTAATCACCATTTTGACAACAAAAGTGAGTTAATCACCATTTCAACAGCAAAAGTGAGTTAATCACCATTTTGACAAGAAAAGTGAGTTCATCATCATTTTGACAAAAGTGAATTAATCACCATTTCAGCAACAAAAGTGAGTTTATCATCATTTTGACAAAAGTGAGTTAATCACCATTTTGACAACTAAAGAGTAGATGAACACAGATGAGCTGCCCGACAACTGAATTTCTTTTTGGGGATCAATAAAGTGATTCTTATACTTAAATAAACCCCCAAACCACTTCTTTCCAGTGCTGTCAGGACTGCAGTTCGAGTTATCAGCCTTCAGGTCACTATTCAGCTTCACTATCGTCTGTACAAACCAAGTTGCCCATCTGTTATTTCTACCAGCCCACACTAATATGACAGTCTAGAACCGGCCCTGATGGTAGCTCTAATTGTTTTTCAGTTAATCTAAATAAATAAATAGCTTTAATGTGTATTTGTACTGGGGATTAAAGACTAACTTTAAACTTGGTGTACTCTAATAATAACAACTACTACGCTGATCTGCAAGTATAATGCCTCCTGAATAAAAGTAGTCAAACTTTACCAAGTTTAAGACACTAGTAAAGAAAATTTAGTCAAAAATGCTGTTTGGCTGTAGTTTTGTGGATCTGGTTTGGGTCAAGATATGACATTTTGAGAATTAATAAGAGTTATTAAGAGTATGGGTTTTTGCCAAACGAAATATTTGTCTTAGAACTACCAGATCTACATTAATACACTGTACATCACAGTACATTCAGTTTTCAGCTTCTTTCTAGTGAAAGATTTATAAATCTACTGTATAAATGTGCATAAACCAATATTAACATATAATAGCTTTTTATCATATGCATTGAACACATCAGTTATTCAGGATTTTCTTTTATTTGTTTCCTAATTCATCATATGAAAGTTTTTTTTTTTTTTTTTTTTTTAATTTAGCACATCTAATCTCTGATGCAGTTAATTTC
>JAPTYQ010000006.1:11155169-11166411 GCA_029814465.1 Ostorhinchus cyanosoma
TATCTATCTATCTATCTATCTATCTATCTATCTATCTATCTATCTATCTATCTATCTATCTATCTATCTATCGATACGTGAGGAAAAAGAGGAGTACAGGATAGAAAAAGAAGTAGAAGGAGAGGAAATGTGGTTTAATTTCATTTCACTGTAGTGCTCTTCTTCCTCAGACAGAGCAGCGTAACAGAAAAACATAATAGAGACAAGTGAGGTAATGACAAAAGAGAGATGGGAAAGACACTGTGACAGGTGCTAATTGATCTATCAACACGCCAGCATAGCTTGATGATACTCTCCTGCATCACTCTCATGTTCCGGGCTGCAGAACCAAGGTTTAGCAAAGGCAGGTCTGCACACTCTGTTATATTTAGACTTATAGCTTTTCTTTAAAAATTTTTTGTTTAAGCGATTTTCAGTCTGCTGTCTTGTAAAGGTTTCTACGTGTTACAAAACAGGTGTGAAAATACGACCTGCTTGTAGTACATGATGGAATCTGCGAACAAAAGGACTTGTGTTTTTCCCTTGAATATGTCACCGTGTAAGTCTAAAGAACACCGCTCAACACAATCATAATTAACACTCAGGGCTTCACTTCACTTCACACATCCACTTGGTTACTGTATTTAGAGTCCTGTCAGCCAGATTACATTAGTGTTAACCTGTCAAGTTAATCACATGGGGGGAAAAAAAAAAGAGGCTGCACAAGACAACGCATTTTGTTTTCACCAGTGGACGAAACATCGATCACTTTGGTCTTTAATTAACGAATAAGAAGGTTATTGTACGGGCATCGTGCAGATTCACAAGTGTGAGTCCAGGCATGTTGATAATGTGAGCGTATAGGTCACCTGGGAAAAAAAATCCACCTGGTATTTCCAGACCTGAACTCTGTTGATAACCGAAATGTGACCAAGAGGAAATTGTATGTTCACGGGCCACTAAACAGAGCTGAGCCGCTTAACCCATAAAGGTCGAAATAGGTACTGGCAACTAAATTATCTACTGATCTAAGCTGTTTAATACCTATTGAACTACTAAATCCAATCAATATGTGTAAATAATTGGTGTAAAATGCACTTTGTCGTCTTTTCATGACCCATTTGGATGTTCATCTTCTACAAACGCTGATTCACAAGGAAAACTGATAGAGTTTGATAAATGACAGTGGATGGACACGCTGGGTTTATGTTCAGTTAATGTTATATTTAATTGAAAAATGCACTTTTTCTTCCGTTTTCTCTGTTTTTGATATAATAATCTTCAACTTTAAACTGAGCTCGTACAAATATCTACATGATCAGTGAAATAAATATAGGAAAACACCTTATTTACACTGAAAAAAAAGCAAAATATATAGGATAATGTTATAATAAATAGTGTTACATTATTTAACCCATAAAAACAGCCACTAGAAACCAAAACTATCTACTGATCTGAACTGTTTAATACCTGTTAAACCACTAATCCTATTAATACATGTAAATAATTGGTGTAAAATGCAGTTCTTTATCTTTTCATGGTCATCAGATATGACCCATTTGGACGTTCAGAGGCTCAGTCGTTACCATGGAAACACCGTCATCTTCTACAACACTGATTCACCACTAAAACCCATGAGTTGGATCAAACAAACTTGTTTTTACATTTAATTTTTTTTCTCCCTATTTATGTATCATTTTTTGGTGCAGATTTAAGTAACACTGGACATTTAAATATTCAATTTCACAGGTATTAGGGATGTCACATTCTTCCCACCCCCACATCCTCCCACTCCTGGTCCTATGACATACTAAATGATAGTAATAAGAAATAGTAAAGTACTCATAAAACAAAAACAGTGTTGTTTTCGTATTTTATGATTCATTTAACTGAATTTTCTCTGTTTTTGATATAATAATTCTCGAATGCAATCACAGCATGAATATAAAAGCGCATGATCAGTAAATTAAATATAGGAAAATACCACAAAAAGCTAAATCCAGAGGATAATGTGATAAATGGTAATGAATCACGGAATCATGAAAAGTTAAATAAACAGAAAAATGTATTTGGGAACTGCAACAAAAGTAGCTCTGGGTCATTATGGGTGAAAGTGGCATAAAGTGCCCAATATTATAGTGAGAATCTGGTGAAGACAATGTAAAGAGACACTAAAGGAGTGACTGAAAATCTGTGATATTCAAATGTTGTATAGAAAAGAAACTGAACTTACTTTGTTTGCATTACTAAACATCTGAAAGCACTATTTTAAGCAGTTTTTTATCCGAATCTTATTTTAACATACAAAAGGATGTTGCTTCTCAGTTTTTCACTTGCTCTTAGATGTTTCCAGATCTGCCGATGCTATAGTAGTAACACTGAGAACACCACACACAGCAACAGTGCTCAAGTTACTTACAGCCTTTTTATTACTCCATAAGCCATGGTGCTTGGAGACCTGATAAGTTGTTGCATCTCGACTTAAATAATCAGACTTTGCTCAGACTGTACTGCTGTGCATGCACTCCCTCCCTCCGTCCAGTCCTCAGACGGTTCTTTGCATCACTGAGCTTATGTCGCTTCTTTCTGCAGCGTGCTTCCTCAAACTCAGCAACTTTTACCGGCCTGACATCAGATCTGCCATTCAGTTCAATACAGCCGCTGATGGCCACCATTATCCAGGGTCAAGGAACTGATCCAAGGTCAGTTCTGTCAATCCTTTACTGGCTTGACTTCTAATTAAAGATTAATCTTGGAGATAAGGGTAGCATGACTCAGAATCAACACAAATAAATAAAAAATGACATGGAAGATGGATCTTTGGCTCTTCCTCCAGGATTTGTTTTTGGGGGGAGTTCTCCCTTCTTCAAGATGAAAGTAGAAGAATTGCTGTTGTATATTTTATATCATTTCTTCATATTTAGCCCTTTGGTTTGGTGGCGGAAAGAGTTCACTGCAAGTTTTTTGTCAATTACAATGTCTAGTTAGAAGAAAACAGTTACACTAGGAATTCTTGTGCAATGTCACAATAAACATGTCAATATTTATTTCCATGTAGAATTGCATTAATTTCTTTTGTGTGTTTTTAACCTGTTTTTGTAAAGCACTGTGAATTGCCTTGTGTATGAATTGTACTATACAAATAAACTTTGCCTTGCTTTGGAACAGGGTCAATCTGAAGTCATCAGACCACATGACCTTTTTCCATTGAAACAGTCTAATCTTCATGCTCTATTAAACTGGTGGTTGTTTAAGAAATGAGAAAAGTGATAGAACTTGTTTCCAGCCGAAACCTTTTATTTATGGCTCGGTAGTGAATGCTATCTTTAAAGAAATACAAATAACTGCAATAACTCTTTTTTTCCCCAGATACATTTATCATTTCTACACATCAGTATCATCTTTGACCAGATGCAATGATTACATACTGAGTCCCAGTTACACCTTATCTATCAGGAATACACCACATAGCCACAATCAGTTCATGAGAAAAGGTAGAAAAACATATTTCATCCCAACTTTATGGGCCACAATGTTCAAACAAAAGCACACATGTAATGCTCTTCACACCCTCCCTCCCCCTCTGCTCATAATAAAAGTATATGATGAAGGTTGTGATGGAAAATACTAGTGCAAATATGTCAAAAGGCCATGAATAATAAGTCCACTGAAAGTTATTTCTTAAGCAACAGACTAGGGGTGACCAAACCTTATCTAATGTTGACTCTGTTCTTCAAAAGGAACCTTTTTTTTTTTTTAAAGATAAAGGGTATCGGCTGATTACTCGAGCCTGAGCTTACAGTAAATGTGAGCACACTGCAATGTAGCTGAAGATAAAACCCAAACAAATTAAGAAAGCATATTTATCACTGCTACAAAATGTTGCAGTTGAACAAGTGTTGTTTGCTGTGCATTTGCATATTTGTTTGCACAGAGTATGTAAAAACTCAGGCTGATGAAAATGTTTTCCTTGTATTTTGCCCGTTTATATATCCTTTGTAAAGTTGCATCTTCTGTATTTTGAGGCAAATGTGGCTTGTGGAATATATAAATACAATTCAACTGACTTGACAATAAGGATGAATTTAAAGTGGAGAAGAAAATCCTTAAATCAAACAGTACAGGAGTTGTACTTCAACCGTTTCGGGGGAACTCATAGAAATACTCTGAAATTCAACCTTAGTGTGTTATGGGAGGACATTACAAGACTTTTAATTTTGTGAAATTTCGCAACATTTTTCAGTTTTATGTAAAAAAAAAAAAAATCAAGGTCAATGAAGCAACTGTATTTGGTTCCTTACTTAGAAGTGGGAAAATTTTTTTTAAAAATCCAAGAAGTAAATATAGAAAATAAAAGAAAAACACATGCAAGGTGAAAGGAATAAGTATGCTAGTACATGACTTTTAGAGCTTTACAACAACATAAGCGCTGATCCAGACCTCTGTCCACATCCACATGATCCCTTTGAACTTCATCCCATACATTAGTACCATTACTTCCTGGTACCGAACAAAGCCGGTCCACTCACTGTTCATGCAGAGGTGGACCTTCCAGACCCTGGAGACCACATTGGACCTGAGATTACTGCCTCACTGTCCTCACTGTAACTGTTGCTGAATCTGTCTTGTAATGTGTGCAGAAATGACCAAAAATAGTCACTTGCCCGATAAAAGATTAAAGATACACGGTCAAAACCAAGTAAAGTCCAATATGAGAGAGATTTCCTTAATATTTCCTGTGATACATGTGCAATATATATGTCAATAAAATGCAGCCTCTGTCCAAACACAGGTTAACTGTTCCACTCCAGGAAACACAATGAGCACAGCCAGAAAGACTCAGCACTATCAATCAGTTACTGCAGCCCTTTGTTCGAGCAATTTGCAAGGGAAATGAGCAAAGGCATGGGAAACATGCTATCATAGATGAGTGTAGCAATGCAAATACACTGACACAGAAATGCATGTGAAGAAAAAGTCATCATCACATAAATACTCATGCATTTTTCACACTTTAATGATCTTTATTTATTTATGGATTTTTGGCAGAGCATATCTCAGTAGAATGAACGATTGCATAGTTACAGTCTTTAACTATCCACTCGGATTTTCCGCTCTCTGTTCTCCACAGATTTCTCCTAAACTACCCTTAAGAGACACAACACATAAGAAAGGACGGGGGGGGAGATTTTAATGTAAAATCATGTCAGCAGTAAATGGAAATAAAGAAAAGAGGCAGCTGTTTCAAGTGGTAGCTTCGGAAAAACAACAAGGTTAAGACAGGAGAAGCACCAGAGGAGAAAAGAAAGCAAGGAAGATGGAGAAGTAAAGCTGAAGGAGCAAACAAAAGGAGGGATTCCCCCAGGAGATGTGGACACGGGGGAACAGAGGGTGGAGAGGAAACAGAGTGTCAGCGTTGTTTGTGTTTACCACGTACAGGCTGGGAGTCCAGGTGTAACATGCAAATACAGCCATTTCCAGTGCCGTTGTGTTGCATGTGTGTGTATTTTTAACACAAGACAGAGCCGTGCAGTGTCTCTGAGGACACTGAAGGCAACACAAGCTTAGGCAGCACATTTGGGAAGAACTATCAAAGTCATAAGACGGTTTATAAAGTTCACACGAGGCGTCCAGTTAAGCAACATGAGACGTCTCATATAAAATCTGTTATTGAATATTAAAATGGAAAAGGGTGGGTGGTGGTGGTGGTGGTTCAAAACAGACATTTGTTAAAAAAAAAAAAAAGTCAGAAATGTAGTGAAATGAGTAACAGAGGGAAAAAAAGACAAGCTACTTGGTCCTTCTTTCATTTTTATAGCAACTTCCAAGCTCGCCGCTGTTCTTTCATCTATTATTGGACGCCTTTAAAGTGGCTGCATGTAATGTAGGTGATTATCAGTTTAAGCTTATTTTACAGCTCTACTCAATTTCAATTAGTCTGGATAGAAGAGCTGAGAGTGAACGGAAGGGAGAGCTGAAGAGGAGTGAGTGGAGCGGAGGAGGAGAGATGTGAATAAAGACGAGGATAAACAGAAATATGCAACGTTGGAGCAGAGGAAACGGAAAAGAGAACATCCAGACAGCATGTTGGTGGTGGGGGGGGCAACTGTTAGGATTTATTATTACCCTCATAGCATAATTACACTATATGGACTAAAGTATCGGGGTAACAGGGGTCTGGGATACAAAAAAATGCTGACAAATGCCATGATATAGTTTGATATTGTGGTAAATATCATTGCATTGCATTGGTTAATATTGTTTAAATCATTATCTTTGCTTCCGAAATGCCTCAGAGATAGTTTTCCCTTAATTTCTCTCAACATTGCTTTTTTTTTTTATTTCTTTTTTTTTATCCACGACTATGATTTTAGATGTTCTACCTCTAAATGTCTAAAATATTTTTCGTGCTCTGACTGTAAATAATAATTTTCTCCCACATTGAGCCATCTACTTTCTTCGTATCTCACTGAGGAAGAAAAATCTCCCATTAAACTGTTTCAAAAATGTTGGGACACATCACGTCTACAGCTGCGAGATATCCTGTTCGTGCTGATTTGAGATAAAAACATCAATATTAATAACTAATATATTTATCACAATATAAAACTGCATTATGACATTTGTCCGTATTGCTTTGTATCCCAGACCCGTTAGAAAAAAAACACCAGAATTCAACGTGTCCTAATACTTATGATCACATAGTGTACGACTTTGACAATTATGCTACGAGGCTAACGATATGATGATAGAACAGGCTGTTGAAGTGTAGCTTAACTGCTCAGCACCTGAGTTAGAGAGAATAAAGAGGAAAATACATGATGTGTCCTCTTTGCTCCAGATTCCTCCTCTTTTTCTTGTGCCTGCATTTTATATCTAAGCACGTGGTAGTAGATAGTTGCTATCTATCCACTGTGCTGACCTTTGCAAATTAAAACCTGAAATATGTTCACTTCCTTTAGAGTAGTCTCACTTGGAGGCTTTACCCGAAGTCTGAATTAAGACCTATTTACATGGAACTAGTTCTACTGTGGACTTTAGGTCATTTGTAACCACAGAAGTCGTCTGTGATCTTAATCCAACAAAAATTACAGTGAAAATGTGCGTCCCTATTTTAGAAGAAACACACGTCCTCCATCGATATGTCGATATAATTTGATGGCGGATGCAACATTTTGTGTTTATTCCGTTTATTTCCTGGCTGAGGATGATGGAGGTTGGAAATTCAGGAAGCTTATGTTGCGATATATCAAGGATATTCACTGAGAGAGCAAATGTAAGTCCTTCAGATGAGTAAAATATGAAAAGATGATGAGATGGATGACAGCTACAGTAAGGAACATTTCTCTATCTTTCAACAGTTGTCAGCACGTCACGGACTTAACCTTGGCAAATTTGAGTAAAAAACAGACTTTGCTTATCCCGTGCAAGATGTGGAGGGTTAGTCTCCAAATTCATTCAACAGATGTCTGCAGAAGGACCAGGCATCCACTGCCCATATTAGCTTTTTCTACACACTCAAATGGCACCTACTTTTGTTAATTTGTTATATCAACACAAATCCGTGTGTGAAAAATTTGGTGTGAAGACGACCTTGAACAGGATCAGAAAACAGATTCAGTCTCAAACTGCAGCTTCTGTGTTTCGCTGTGGTTCATTTGGTCCAATTTGCATCAAAAGTAGCAGAAATTAAACATTGTGACAAACAGTCAGTTATTACTCCTATAAAAAGAACATAGACAGGCGCTCGAGTTTGCATATTTATTTATTCTCTGATTTCATGACAGAGTTCAAAATGGGTCAAAATTTAGAGAAGCTAATCATCAAGACTCCTAATGTCACTGTTGTACCTGAACGCCACGTGAACTGAATACAATGTATGAAACCTGAACAGTGAATGAGTTCATTCTACTGTCTGTGAAAGGCGTGAGCTATCTATTTAATTTAGTTTGCAAAATTTCTTTAATGTTCTAGGCGAAAACCAGGCTAAACACACTACAGCCAGACCGATTAATCCATGTCCTTAGTCTGCTTGTCTTCAGGAAACTGTTTGGCTTTTGTGCATCATCTTTGGTTCAGATGGTATTTGCATTTTCTTTAGTGACATACTGTATATAATCTACTGTTCTACTATGGGGTTTTTTATTTAACTTTATGAACTTATACAGTCTTCATATTATATTGATATGGAATGAGTTTGCTTTGCACAGATCCACTCAATAGAAATGTCCTTCAAAGGAATATTTTTTACGTGTATACTTCAAGTACATTTCAGTGCCTGTACTTTTTCACTTTTACTGCAGTAAAGAAGGTGAATCAGTACCAAAGTGTTTCCTGTTTCAATATTCACCACTATATATAGAAAATACATACACAACTAATAAAGCCACACACACACACACACACACACGCACACACACACACACAAACAAAGGGCGATCTCAGTGGCCTTGTTTGACTCATGTGGTTTGTTAGTTACATTAGGGACATTATGTAATCTCTGCTTGTCTTTCAGTCCTTGTCCTTACTCGACAATGAAATGAAAATAGAGAGCACGCGGTGGTCACATCCAGTTTGTGATATCGGGTGTGGCTCATGAATGCTGACGCGGTGTAATGATAGCACAACTGGATGATTTTCCAGCTGGAACATTCTTATAAATGTCATTAACATGAAGACAAAACAGCAGGCAGAAGGAATGAGAAATAATTAAAAGTCTTATTTTACCAGGAAATGCCTTAAAGCAACTGGAGGAGGTGTTTTTTTTATCTTGGATTTTCAGGCTACATTTTAGGTTTTAAGGCTAAAACTGAGCTCATCACGTAAGAATGAGCTAATCAGGCTTTCATCAACTATAATCCATACCACACCGGCTGATTAATTTCAGAGAAAAAGGGTTTCTGTTGTGGCTACCTTTACAATGAACTAATCAAACCTAACTTCCTTTCAGAGTGAGCCCCTAACCTTTTGCTTTAGCACAGGAATATAGATGAAACTGCCTGTAGCGTATAGACTCGACAACATATTCAGTCTAATCTGCTGTTTGACATAAACACACATTGCCATTCAGTGTGAGTTTCTGAGATTGAGTTCCACTTGGAAAAATGGATGATGCCTCACATATCAGCATCATGTCATTAAAAGAAAGCTGTTTCATTTTAAGTAGAAAATGTTCTCATTATGATGACATATAGTCCTGTTGAAAACTTTGCATACATAATGAGATGTGGGAATTCTTCCTTTCACTCCGGCTCTCACTGTGGCAGCACCGCGAGTTTTCGTACATTTTGCTTAATATAAGAACACTGTGCACATCTACCTTAAATTTATATCTTGGTTCCATCTTCAGATGCTTTCCATCTCTGTTTCTGCTGTAAAACTTCACTTACACCCACACCACTCGTTTTTTTTTTTTTTTACGTTTTCTTACAGATCTGTATCTGTCCTTGCACTATTTTCCTTTTCTTCGTCACCTCACATTTTATTCCCCTGCTACATTCACTCTTTTTCATCTCTGTTCCTCTTGCATTTCTCTCTGACCTTATAATCAAACTCTTTTCTTGTTATTTTCACCTTCCCTCACCCAGCTTTCCTCCCTCCACTCCTCCGTTCTACTCTTTCCTCCCAGCCCTCCCTTAATAGTGAACTCATTGGGGGTTGCATTATTGATAGGCATCTCTATCTGTGGCATCTGCTCCTTCTCTTATTCCCCTTCCCTCCCATTTTCCTCCCCCTCCCTCCCTTGCTCAGTGTGTTTCTGGCCTGATGCTGCTTGGCAGGTACTTAGGCCAACATCAATCTTTCATACAAACGCCTTGCACACACATACACAGACACACAGAAGTGTACACATACACATACTGAGGTTCTCCAAAATGTTTGTGCATGGGGCGCACAGGAGCAGAGGGTAGCAATGGGAGGGGAGGAGTATAAAAATAACTTTTCCTCCTCCTCGCCTCCCATCTCGCCTCTGTGATTCTCCATCCAGTGGAGACGTTGACAAATACGAGACTGCTATGAAACCCTGATCCCCTTTCAATGTGACACTGCTTTGGAAATAAAAGAACGACTCAAAATCCAGTTCAGATGATAAAGCGAGCAGAGTGAATGGTGATGATAACCCTGACCAGAGGAGCAACTAAACCGTATGCGATTTCTCACACTCATATTCACACCGGCGAAACTGCATCACTATTTGTGCAGGTGCAGCACTAGGCTGCGAACAGTGGAAATGAGCCCAAAATCACCCAGTGAAAACTCCTGACCTACATTCCAGAATATTTAATGTTTCTCTATTTCACTGCACTTGGTGTTTTCAACGTCATCCCCAGTTTCTACTCAGACAGGCAGTTTGACAGGGAGACACAAAGACAAAGATAGAGAAAGATGGAGAAAGCTCGAAAAAGCCGAGACACTGATAGCCCTGTCAGAGTGGCATCAAACGAGAAGGGAGAGTTTCTCTGATGTTCATCTAAAGGTGCTGACATGTGTTTGTTACAGTGAGAAGACAGACCTCAGCAGAGACATGCATGCAGACCAACAGTGAAGCCGTCCTTCTTCTTAGAGCTCACACTCAGAAGGACGAAGGCACACTCACAGATGGAGAGAGCAAATCATTTGTTTGAATGAGGCAGACAGTGCATACGCTATAAAAGAGTATAATCACATAATGTAGCCTATTGGAGTGAAACACCACAGCTGTCACTTCCTTTTTTTCCTGGCGAGTGTGTGTGTATGTGAGAGTTAGAAATATGTAGCAATTGTGGGTAGGACCAGCATGAGATGATTGTCCTCGGCCTGAGCTGATAATGAAATCAGGGGGTTATTTCTCTGGGACATTTGGCATTTCACTGCCAATGTGCAAGTCAAATTAAAAGAATATCAAAATGTTTTATGGATTTGTGTTGTTTACTTTCCTTTGTTTGGCCTGAAACCCAGGCGCCACAATGAAAAGCTGCCATTGTATAGTATTTCTGCAAAGCACTGATACATATGATCTCAATATAATTTGTCATTTAAGAATCTGCTGTGTTTGCCTTGGCATGAGGTGGTTAGCATGGAAAATTGTAGACGTTACCACCAGAGACTAATGTTTGTATCCTAACTCCAATAAGTTTTTTAGTTCAGGCAACAAAAGTGCTTTGGTAAGGGTTAGGAAGAGATTGTGATTTAGTATATTAATAATAAAACACATTTCAATTTATTTATTTTTTTTACTTTGTTGCATCTGTGCATTTTCAAACAAAGCCATAATATCTTTCCA
>JAPTYQ010000006.1:11196368-11207871 GCA_029814465.1 Ostorhinchus cyanosoma
GCCTGGCGGAGGAGGAGGCGGTGGAGGAGGAGGGGTAGGAGGTCACTGGCCGGGGGGCGTGATGCGAGGAGGAATTGTTGGAGGTGGGTTTGGGCCAGGAGTTGACCCCCAGGGCCTCTCAGTGCCGTCCTCTGTTGCCCCACACTCTCATCCCCACCGGAGGGACCGCCAGGCCTTCTCAATGTACGAACCAGGGGCAGCCCCCGGCCCCACGGCCCTTGGTCCCCCAGCCCTGGACTCCCTGGCAGCTCGCCTGCAGCCCCTCAACACGCCCAGCGTAAGTTAGAAACCCCAGCCCCTTCCACTTCCTGCCTTCATTTTTAAAGCCTCTGATTGGCTCTCCGGTTCGATCCTTACCTTTTTATTTACCTTTAAACCTCTCAGTTCCCTATCTTTCTCTTCAAAAGCTCCACTTGTGCATAATCCTCATAAAGATGTCAAAAAATGACTTAAGCCAAATCTTTTAGTGTTATAAACGGGGAAAGTGCATAAATGTGACCTACAGGAGAAAGATGAAAACAGCGGTTGTCTTGTCTGTTCTGGTGCCTGGCAACGCCTCTGATGCTCCGCTGTCCAGCCACTACTGCACCCTTTAACCTTCACATTTTCAACCCTTTCTGACCTGGAGCACAGCTTCTTACTCTGGGAGACACTGTGATCACACGCACACTGCATGTACACATGAAAAAGAATTAGTTGACCCTTGGTGATATTTCAGATACTTAAGATGAATGGATACTTTTCTTAGCTGGCCAAAAATTTCAGAAGTCAAAGAAAGGACTTACATGACAAATGATAACAGATATTAGTTACAGAGCTACAGTCAGTGGTTATGTTAAGATAAAGAACATAAAGCAAACAAGAACCTAATTTTTAAATAGCAGGCCTATTTTTTCTGTAAACTTGTTAGACATTAGTTAACTTTTCTACGTGCAGTAATATTTTTACATACAGCTCACTGCTCCTAATGTGATGAGTGCTAATGCTAGGCGATAAGTGAGGTGTGTATTTGGATGGATAAAATAAAAAGACAAAATTTCCCACCAGGATAATAAAGTCAGCATACTTTTTACCATATATATATATAGTGTGTGTTTATGAGAAATGGAGAGAGCCATAATATGAGCAGAAAAGCAAATTAAAATGTTTTTGCTTGCAGAAAACAGTTACATGAGAATTTGGACTGAATGTTTGCATGACGCTGCAGTCATTTACAACAAGCCATGTGGAACAACCTGCAATACATCAAGTTTATTTGATATATTGCCTGTCCCTGGTTTACAAAATACACTTGCAGAAGAATATTGTTGTTAAGGGGTTGATGCAGCAGACAACTTGACCAGTTAGAAACACATAACAACCTCTCACCACAATTCTTAACTTGTCTGTAGAGACTTCCATGGACGACTGGCCAGTGTCCAGTTCACCACTTCTTTACACAAAGATTTACCTGTTTGTCTGTTTTCTTTCTGTCTGTCTCTCCACCTGTCTGTCCCTTGCTCACTGCAGTACAGCCGTGCATCCTTTGGATGTAAGCATTCTGTCTGTCATTGCATTGTTTGCATTTCATCTTTTAGATTGTAGGATTTTTCTCACTTTGCATCACCTCTGCTTAATCTGCATTCTAATATTGGAGATCAACATTTGTGTATATGTGTAGCCTTTTTTAGATCCTTTGTGTGACATGTAGCTGTACATCACTAGTTGGTTTAGCTGAGTGCCCTTTGAATTTCAATGTCAGATAAATGTAGACGTGATGGGATGTGGGGTGAGCTGCCAAGTTGATCTGGTGCTGCTGTCACTGGCTCCTCCATCTTGGTTTTTTGCTGTTTTTTAAAATCATCTCTTTTTCTCTGTCCCCACACTCTTATTTTCCTCTCTTTTTCTTCACATATCTCCTTCCGCTAATCTTCCACTCCCTCCTTCATCACTTTCTCCGTGCATCTCCATGTTCCCTCTCGTCTCTATCTCTCAATCTCTGTCTTTTCTGTCCCTCCATGCGCGTCCCTGTCTTTGCAGGTAAGGAAGGGTGGTACAGGAAGTCCATCACCGTATGGAGGCCAGCATCTGTCAGGATCTATAGAGATGGGCAGATACATGGTGAGGACTTGGGAATGCCTAGAAAAACCATCAGTTTGAGATGTGTGTTGTGGGTGATGACTGCAATGACGCAGTGTACTGTTGGTTGTTTTCCTCTTCAGGTCCCTAAAGCAGAGAAGCATGGCAGTGGAACAGACAGCGACTACGACAACACGCAAACATATGACGTCTCGCTAAGGTCAGTCACTCTATTAATGGGATAGGGTTTCTGCAGAACCTGATAAAGCCCTAAAATCCAATCATTTTTGGTCCCAAAATGTCATAAACACAGTTTTGACAGGTCTTAAAATGTATTTATATACATTTCTGGAAAAAAACAAGTGACCGCTACAAAATGATCACTTTCTCTGATTTTACCATTTATAGGTATGTGTTTGAGTAAAATAAACCCTTTTGTTTTATTCTCTAATCTACCAACATTTCTCCCAGATTTCAAATACAAATATTGTTATCTAGAGCATGTTTTTGCAGAACATGACACATGGTCAAAATAACAAAAAGAGGCAGTGTTTGCAAACCTCAAATAATGCAAAGAAAACCAGTTCATATTCATTTCTAAACAACACAATTCTAATGTTTTAACTTGGGGAAAGTTCAGACATCAATATTTGGTAGAATAAACCTAATTTTCAGTGACAGCTTCCATGTGTCTTGGTTCTCCTCCATTACTATTGGATGACTTTATGCAGCTCCTGGTAGAGAAATTCAAGAAGCTCCTGTCATACATGCAGATATGCTGATTTCATAGGGAATTGTAGTGGTCTTTTAATATTTTCCAGAGCTGTGTATATTCTGTCTGTTCTTCTGTCCATCCATTCAAAATAATTTCTCAGACACTAGTCACCCAATTCTTTTCAAATTACACGTTCTTTACCTCTGAGAGGTTCACTGCACAGTTTGATAGTTTAATTTTTTTCTTTTTCACAAATTTTTAAATAGTTTTTGAAAAGATTGAAAGTTAAGACTCAAAATTAATCCCTGGGCAGGCAGGGTATCAGTGAGCAGGAGGGGCTGAGTGTTGTGCAACCAGCAGGGGTATTAGTCAGCTCTCCTTATTTTTTCACTTGTTGTATTTGGTCAACATCTGTTGAAAATAATGAATGAGGGCCACTCAACATTGCGTTAAAAGACTAAAATTAGGAAATTTGGATATAGAAGCATAAGACTTACATTAGAAGTGCAAAAAACAAAACAGAGTTTAAGTAGAGAGCAACAAGTAAATGCCCACCGTAATTTAATTCAATGTAGTTCTGTGTTTGCATCAACGTCAAACTTTGACTTCAATAAAATCATTCTCATTGATAAATGTCTTAGGAAGTATTAAATATAAGTTGTTGATGCCTGCAGAAATCCTGTAAAACGTTCATACATCTTTGAATATAGTTTCTGATTCCTTGTGGCATATTCATTATTCTTAATACTCAGCTCTAATGATTAATTTGTTGCAACATCAAGACTCAAATATAATGTTGAGATGCTAAAACCCCATGCAGTCTGCTCTGTTTTGGTTCTGATTAAAGCGTATTCATTACAGTATGGGCCGAAGCAGTGAGGAGGAAGGTCGCGGAGACTCTGAGGAGGGAGGAGGAGGTGGAGACGTAGGGGAGCCAGATCCCACCTTACCCTGTACAGAGGACGTTATACTCAAAACCGAGCAGGTGACCAAGAACATCCAGGAGCTGCTAAGGGCTGCACAGGAGTTCAAACATGACAGGTGGGTGTCGGACATGCACTCCCCAGACTCTGAAAACATGTTGTTCTCAAAGAAAGTGAACCATATCCACACTGATAAAGGCATACCATTCCAAATTTTACATAGAAAAGTTGCTTCCACCAGAAATGAGCAGAGGTGAATGCACTTTTTAATAATTGAGTGGTGTTCATGAGCTCACACAGTGGATTCAGAGTTATTGACTCATTGTGCCGTGCAGATTTCCATACTTTAAGTATCTTTTGAAAGCTGTGTTCAGCATCATCATCTTCATTGTCTTCATCTTCGTTTTTGTTAGAAATTTCTTCAAACTTCCATCTCTAATGAAACTACTGGTCAGATTCATTTCAAATTTTATATGTAGCTTCCTTGGGACAATGTCTACAAAGTGCTTTCACAGTTTTCGGGAATTTGAGTTTTGAATTTTTTGACAAATTTTTAACTTATAAAACATGTGCCTTTACTTATAATGGTCCATATTTTGAAGGCTTTTATCATGTAAATGGTCACAGGTATCCATACTGTTACTATTGAGCACTAATAGGAAGTCATAAATGGACTTTAATTTAATTTGTTGAGTTTTCCTCCTTGATCTCCTGAGTTTATCTCCTGCATGACGACCGCAGGACTCTAACATAGAGACAAAATCTAACAACCCTGCAAATTCAACTTTTTATTGATTCTTGATAGAACATGATGGTGAGATACTGGGCCATTGGTCTTATTTTTGGAATGCCATTACGTCAGTTGATAAGTTCAATATGTTCTCTCTACTTTAGCTTCGTTCCATGTTCTGAAAAGATCCACTCTGCTGTCACTGAGATGGCTTCACTCTTTCCCAAAGTAAGTTTTTCTTTATTTCATTGTGTCTTGCTCATTTTTTGGTCACAATATCCACCACTGTTCATACCAAGAGTTCTCATCCTCGTCATTTCTCCACAGCGGCCAGCGTTGGATGCAGTCCATTGCTCCCTCCGGCTGTTGGCGTCCAGTGCCTCGAGGTTGCAGGTGGAGTGTCGTAAAGCGGCACCTTCAGAGCCCGGAGCCCCTGCCGTGGACTACCAGCTCCTCACTCAGCAGGTCATCCAGTGCGCCTATGACATCGCCAAGGCCGCCAAGCAACTGGTCACCATCACCACTCGGGAGAAAAAACAGTAAATGCAAAGATGGATGGAGAGGGAAGAGGGAGAGAAAAAAAAAGGATCAATGCATGGGAGGGAAAAAGAGGGATGGGAAAGGCTTCCAGGAGAGGAAGAAAGAGGGAACATATAATCCTACGACCAGCGGGAGAACAAGGGAGGGGAGTGACAGAGAATGACGGGCGCGATGAGGAAAGGAAGTGGCCTTCAGCGTAAGGTGGAATATGCATGGAAATGACTCAGATGATGATTGTTGAGTAAAAACGCTACAGAGGAATGTTAAACGAGCAGTACTGCACATGTGGCGGTGAACGTAGAAAAGGACGGAGGAGACGATCCGACCTGGAAACTACAGAAAACAGCTGGAACCAGACGGGAAAGGGAAGCCGTTTTAACTGTGATACGCAAAAGGTCGTGATGTACAGAAAAGCAGATCCAGAGATGTTGGCGCTTTATTTATTTTCACGCCACTCGTCATCCCTCCCTCGCTCCACGTTTGCCCGAACCAGGGAGGGGAGGGGGGGCGAGTCAGCTATGGGTGAAAGCTGAAGACGTATGGAAGTAGACAGACCGACTGTGATGTACTCCTCCACGCCACCTCCGTCCCTTCGTCCTGAGAGGAGGAGGAGGAGTAAGGATGTTACTTTCCTCTCTGGTCCATTCCTTTGCCACCTCCCCCCCGCCCTGGAAATGAGACCCCTCTGTCTCCTATCCCGTCCCAGACAGGATGAGCTTGCGGTGCTGAGACGGACCCCCTGGACCCATGTAGCTCCACCCTACTCCTACCACACAACCCACCCTCTCAGACACTTCTCTCTGGGTTACCTTTTGCAGGGGGGGGGGGGGCCTTTCCAGATTTTTTTCTGACCTGTCACCCCCCTCCACCCCCCCTGTCAGTGGTACAAAGCATGACCTGGCATGTTTTCATTTCTTTCCTCTCTGTTTTTTCTTTCTTTTTTTCTTTTTAATATGCAGATTGCTTTGGTCTGCACCTCTGAGGACAAACATTACTGACTTACAAGAAACAAAACACTTACACTGGAATAATTGTGATTTGTTGTTATTGTTTATCCTATTGCCTATTGTTTGTTTTTGTATTGATATTTTTACTGACTGTCATTTTGATTTAACTGTTTATGTATGTTTATTTCATTGTCTCATTTAATGGAATAGGGAGACAAATACTAGGACTTCAGTAAACATCTACATACAGTACACACAAAAATGAACCTGTGAAATGGTCCTCAACATTTCTAATGCACTCCTATTCCAGGTGGCAGTTGAGGTTATTTTTTATTTTATTTTGTCCTGTGGTCAAAGGGTTGAATAGTTGCCAAAGGGGAGAGGGTATTGACGGAAATTTGCTTTCATTTTTGGTTTACTGTTGCACCAAAAGCCCCTTATTACCAGATGTGGATCAGATATCCTCAGTTGTCTCTTGATTTATCTTACTTTGCCTCATTTAACAGAGCCAGTGGAATCATCTCAGAATTAAACCCATGATCATTTTTATACTCTGCCAAGTGGGATACTGCGAGCAAGCGCTCTATTTGGTCTTGTTTATGAATGAGAATTAACCCCCACCTCGACCACAGACTCGCTTTATAGAGTTATTTACATGAGAGGCCAGTGTGTGAGTGCCTGGTGCCAGCGAGTATTTGCATGCATGTCTGGAAAATGTTCAGTCACGTTAAGTTGGAACAGCGCACCGATATGTTACAGTAAAGAATGAAGCCAACCTGTGGAAATCGTCAGATCTACAACGTACAGCACATACACTTAGAGGTATTCATTGTGTCGTTTTTAATTTTATAAAATGGACGAATTTAAATCGTCACCTCAAATGTTTTTCATTTAGTTTTGTCGTTTTTTTTTCCACCCCTAAGCTCGCTTTCTGTTTTCCTCTGTCACGGCCTGCTGACGTGGGTTTTATTTCTCGCCCTCTGCCTCTGAACGCCACCAGTGGGAGAGAGAGCGATGGGAGCAAAGATGTTTTTCCTCAAAAGAATAGCGCACTTAGCCTGTTGTAGGTTTTCTTGTCCTGTGCCGAACAAACGCAGTCATATCTGTAACGGAAAATACAGATGGGATGTAAAATGAGTCCTTCGGAGCTGCCTGAAGGATCGTCTCCTTCCAGTACAGATTCAGTTTTTCACCCCCTCCTGCAACGCTTTAGCGGCTGGTTTCTCAAAGTGTGTGCGGCTTTAATGTTCAATAATCATGCCGACAGATTTGCTTGCCTGGAAACTTCGTCTTCATCTCCTTCAAAACAGCAGTTAAATCTCATGTTTTGCTCGTGTAGTTGCCTTTGGTTAGAAATAAAACACACACTTTGAGAGATAGACCCACTTTTTTTTTTTTTTTCTTTTCATTATTTGGGATCTTTTCTGTCAGTGTTTCAGTAGTTGCACAGATGCCGCTTAAGGGCAGGAGGAGGGAGGGGGGTCAGATTGTATCACTGTTTGATTTGTGAATGCCTTTGCACATCTTCATCTCCTGTTCGACTGAGTTGCAGCGACGTCGCACTGACCGCTTAAATACTTCCATACACACTTAACACTCAAGGGGCCAGTAGAAAAGCTCGTCCCTTCAATCATGATCGCCCAAGTTTTTAGATTAGAGCCATATATATGAACATATATTTTCATGCTATATTTTATATTAAGCTATATGTTAGGATTATGTTTGGGAGATATTTATGTATACATGTCGGCCCAAATGAGCTTCAGATCACAGCACCTATTTCCCCTAAGTTTAAATTAATCCTCCAAGTCTCGACACCCAGCGTACTTGTAGATACTTGTGCATGTGGTTACACTGTGGTATTTCCTGCCTTTGTAAGTGATATTTTACATAGAAGCGAACCTACTGGAATCCACAGGAAGCAGAACGTGAACAACAGACTGATATTGACGATAGGAGTATGGGTTTAATTGCACTATTTTCAAACACCAGCTGGGTGACGTTGGATCTATGTTATGTACTGCACTCATCCGAAGGACTCAGCTCAAGTACATGAGGTGCAGGATGCAGGTTTAATTAGTTACGGGGTAATAGGAAAGGTCTGGAGCGCACTTGGGCTTAGCACTACAGTCATCTCAAAACGGCAGGAGGAGGGTCTCAAAACGCACAAGGCCCGGTCCTTCCCCGGAGTTAGCGGACACTACGTAGGGTGCCTCTAGTGTGAATGTTCAAACGCTTCTGTCACTTCATGTCTGACACTTTCTACACCTCCATCATGTCCGGAGTTCAGCACATACTTTTCCAGAATCAAAACACACATTTTCTGAACACTCAACATGTGGACCAAGCCTTCCACAAGTACAGACTTTTACATTTGCAGCCAGTGAAGTACACACTCACACAAACACACACACTTCAGATACTCAGCCATTGGCAGTGCACTGTGGCCTGTACTGTTGCTGTCCCCGTGTTTCTTTGCAGATCTACACTTTGGGAGATGGGTGACGGGAGAGTTATCTTTTAACTGAAGACATTAAAAACTGTATAAAGTAGAGAAAACAATGACTTAAAAGAGGTCAATCGTAATGTAAACTCATAAGCTGTACATTTGTAATAAAATAATAAAACAAATTAATTGTCTTGAATTTGCATTAATTTGTTGTTGGTAGAGACACTTAGAAATACAAGTACCCCCCCCCCAAAAAAAAAAACAACCCAACATGCTACAGCTGTTACTACTTTAACAATAGCCTTAGTTTAGTTTTAACTTTGAGGGACTGACTGGTGTAATGTTTTCACCTACTCTTAGTTTTTACTTAATTTCATTGTACCGTAGGGTTAGTCTTTCAATGTTTTTTTTTTTTTTTATCTTTACTGAAACCATTCAGAGCCCTTTTACATATGCACATACTGTACATAAATAAATGGGTTTTTCCTTTGTTACAAAGAGGGTTGATTTGTAGATGAAAATGGTAGGATGGAACACATTAAATATGACTAATGTTCATTAAACCATTAATATTGAGGGGAAGAAAAAGACTTATTTTACCTACAAATCTGTATGGTCTTTGTTTGCATTGTTTGTGCTTTTCACATTTTTTTTTTTACTTTTTTTTTTAGATTTTTACTCTACCTATAAAAGGCAGAGATGATGAGAAGTCAGGTGCTTTTAAACAGTTAAAATGCTGTGTGAAGAATATTTATCTTTATCATGATCAGCTTTAAGGTGAAATTCTTAGATCACTCCCATGATTCAAACAATTTCCTCACTTGAAGAAACTATTTTGTGCGAAGCTCATGGTTTTGAATATAAAGTTTGTAATTATTTCAGTAACTTTAGTTCAGTTAACACCAAAATATGTACAAGATGACTCAAAAAGCACAAAATATGTCAGGTGATTTAATGTCTTTGTAGAAACAGCATCAAAAACACCACCTTGCGTTTGTACCATTCATTCAGTGACGTGTTGCTTATAACAGCAACTTCCATTGTTTTACGTACAGTACTAGACCTTCAAGTTACAAAGAATCCGATTAAAAATAAGATGCACAAAGGTTATCACTGACAACGTGTTTTAAAAACTCCAGTCATTTGTGTTCTGGCAGTTCCAGCAACAAAAGGTCCTTCTGATAGTGTTTTCATTTCCTTCAGCAGACACCGAAAAGGCCCCTAGTTTGACCAACAGTAATGGTACCGATGACTGAGGTGTTCCAGCAAAAGTCTGCCCCGTCAGGAAACAGACAGGTACAGGTGAAGTGTATGAACGGTGGGATCATCAAGACTGACACCCTAATAAAGTGATCCTGAACACCTCTGCACACAGGTAATCTAACTCCCTCTGCACATTGTAACATTCTCCGGGATGTTTCCTTCATTTTCATGGATAGTCATCTGAACTGGAAGAACTTGGCAGGAGAACACACTCTTGTCTTCTGCCTCTTTTCCGCCTCCTCTTGGAAATTTGCAACCTCCTGCGGATCACATCTAAAAGAAATACATGCATTATTTGATCATTTAACCGAGGAAAGTCAGTTTCTTCCACCGAAGACGTTACAGTTGAGATTGTAAATATGTACACACGCAAATTAATTCTATCTTCTATTATTCTGCAAAAGCATTTGGTGTAACTGAACTAACATCGAGAATTTATATTGAAACAAAATGTAAAATTGTGAAAGTGCAAACTGAGATGGAAACACTCATTGCTACTTTTGTAACTACAGTACAAGGGAGAGTCAAAAACTTGTCTGAAAAATGTCAGAAAAAAATTATTTTATTTGAATTTCAGGAGTCCAGCTGCTCCTTTGGGATGTCTCGCTTTTGATTGAAGATTTCTTCAAGATCTACGTAGATCCGAGTTTCATCCCTAATGACACAGCGCTCACCTGAGAACTTTTTGACTCTTCTTTGTATGAACACACTGTACTAGTTAAGACATGCAGTACCCTTTACAGTACAGCAGATGGCGAAAATGTCCCAAGATATACAGGAGTGTTTAACCTGAGCAAAAGACTAGAATGATTGCTGGCTTATGTGTGGATCAATGCAAGTAATGGAGCTCACAAAGTAAAAAAAAATAATAATAATAATCACATGTTAAAATGAATGTTCAGAATAGAATGGAATTCAGTGAACATAAATGTAGGACCAGAGATAAATCCAATTTTTAAACTAATCAGCCTCAGTCATTAAAGTGTTTTTTGTTCTTGACTTCCTTTATGGTGGTGAATGAACCTACCTGCCACGCTGTCGTAGTCCTGCCGTGGGTCGTGCCAGTACAGACTGGGCGTGGTCCTCCAGTGGCGATAAAGGCGGGTGTGAAGTACTGACAGTGTCAAGAGAACCAGGAGGAAACCGAGCGCTGCCGCCGCCCACACCGCTTCATCCGTCCTGGGGGTCCTCAGTAAACCATGGTTCACCGCAGCGGCTCGAATCTCAGCTGCTGAGCCTTTAGGGCATTCGCAGGGTTCACCTGCTGTGCACACGCCACAGTCCTGGGTGTCGCTGCCTGGCTGTGGGTTTGGGTGCTGCTGGGAGTCCGAGCCAATCTGTTCACTTTTGTTGTGGGAGTGTGTGTGACTGTACCTTTGCATGGGATCAGCCTCTCTTTCTTCTACATCTACTACTTGATTATCCCTCATCTTCCCATCTGCTGCAGTGTCTTTATGAGAGTTTTTCACTCTCGTACTGTGTTTAGAGTCTGACTCTCTCTGTCTGGATGAGTCTGTACCTTCATTTTTGGGACTGGGCTTCATTGTTAGCTTGTGAAACTGAGATGCCATGAGTCTTGAAGAATCAGAGTCACGTGCAGCCCCTGAGAAATTTGACACTATAGGATTTTTGGGTGTGGGAGAAAGTCCTAGATTTTGATTTGGGATTTGAGGCTGTGAAAAAGCTTCCCGTGGGGCAGGGTGATCTGAGGCATTCCTGTTCCCTTGGCCAGAATCTACTGCTGGTCTTATTGTCCTGTTGTAATTCTGGAGATTTCGTCCCATTTCGTTAGTCTGATTATTCAAAGCAGTGTCTACTTTTGCTGTTGGCTTGTCTTTCTTGCTGTTATCCTCAACATCTTCTCTGTCAGCAGCTCTT
>JAPTYQ010000006.1:11257173-11268240 GCA_029814465.1 Ostorhinchus cyanosoma
AGCAGAGGAGGGGGTCCAGTGGATACAGGCTAGAAGTGTAAGATCCACTTCGTAAGAGAGACATAGAAGTGGAGAATTGGACGTTGAAAGCATGTTAAGTTTCAGTTTCGTTTTCATGCTACCATAAGTGAGGTTATGTATGGACTGCAACCCCACATACACCCCCCCCCACTGCTCTGACAGATCGATAAGATACAGAATTTTATGAAAGGGCCCACAGCATTTAGCTTTCATGGGGCCCACAATAGGTAACAGCGCCCCTGATCATACAACAAAAACCATATTAAAGCTGACATTACATTCAAACAGTAAGACGTGTTAGCATTAAAGGCCCCCTAGCACACTGTAAAAAAGAAAATTGGTATTTGTTCAGTTGAGAGAGAGATCTTCATAGTTCCAACAGAAAAAAGTTCCTGCCATTAAAAACATTTCTTTTTACATCAGACCAACATAGTATTTGATTTGATGCCTCAACATAGATTTATTAATAGACTGAATGTGTAAATGATCATTGGGAGACGACAACGGACTTGGACATCCACTACACATGTGCAGTACCGTCAAAGAGTCGTCCTGACAGTGTCTTATACATGGCTGTGACTCAGGAGGTGGAGCAGATAATCCCATAACCTAAAGATTGGTAGTTCAAATCCAGCTCTGTCCGAGTTGAAGTTTTAGCAAAACATACTGTGCATCATTGAGACAACAGAATAATTTAACTTGCTTCCATGAACTGCAACCTCATTGAGAAAACTTTCTTTACTGCAGAAAGGTTGCCTTAAAATTGTAAATAATCTCAACATTTCCTTTTTTACAGTGTAACGCACATATCCTTTCACTCCCTGTCTCGTTGTGATATATTGTAACACTCAGTCAGTGTCTTCCAGAGGGTCGTTACGTTGATCGCTGGTATTACAAAGAATAGCTGCCGTGTTTATCATTGTAATCCTTCATGCACTCAGATCAATGGTGAAGAAAATGCTCCTGTGCATACATCCATCTCACAAGTGTGTTCTAACAGGCGGGGTGTGTGTATACCTGGGACTACATATTCCCAGGCAAATAAATTACCCAGGATCCCAACGGAACAAGGTTTCCCTGGACTGTAATGACCTCATCAGTGTGATCCACCAATCACCGGGTCCTGGACACTCAGACGGCTTTGAGGTTCATTAGGCTGATTCCCATTCCCCAGTGAGTTCAATGGGAAGACGCAAGACAACTTTAGTCAGCTGTTCATTTCTCTTTTAATTTGTTATCACAACATGTTTGAAGTGATACATCATAATAATATTAACAGAAACCTGCAAGAATGTAATGAATAAACACTAGTGCTGCCAAAATGAACGCAGTGTTTTTTTGGTCAAATTAAAAAAACAAACCAAATCTGTGTGTTCTTTCCTGTAGAAGCTTTTTCTTGTTGGCATTCCTACTTTAACTACAGTTCTTAGTAGTGTGGTGGTTATGTTGCCCTTTTTTTTTTTTTTTTTTAATCAGATTTCTTTTCTGTAGGTAAGGTGATGATATAACAGTAACATCCAGTTATATTTCCCCAAGTATTTCTGCAGCTCAAAGCACATAAGAGCTTTGACCTGTCTGAAATAAAGCAAAGAATGAATATGTGACGACACTAACACTGTACACCGATATTAAAAGTGTAGATCAACTGTAATTAATGACATCACATTGGGTTTAATTAAGTCGATTTTTATTTATGTATCTGTAAAGACAAGTATTACAGTAACGGTACTGTTTGAAATAATACAAACCATCATCATTATTGGTTCTGGATTGTGGTTCAGCTCTGGTGGGTTTTAGTTCAGTGTTTTTCCTGAAACGAGTCCTGAAGCCTGGGCTATATATAGGTATTTTCAGCTGTATTCCCTGATGTACTGTGGCCTTGCATCACTAATTTGAAATTGATTGCTAATTGATCCACACAATGACTAAATGACCTTAGAGCACTTGATGAACACTGCGTCTGAACTCACTGGTGTCACAGCGAGAGATAATACAGATCCTGTGACCTGCTTTGAGTGCACGGTGGTCCACCGGGTGGTCTTGATTTAAAAACTGTAAAAGCACAAGTTAAAAAAAAAAAAAACCCAGTGGATAATTTCTGAACATTACGTCAGAAGTATAATCTTCGGAAGGAATATAATTTAGTAAATTACCCGTTGTTGCACACTGCTTTTCCCTTTGGTAAAGGCTACTCCTGCCATTATGTGTGTGACGGAAAACATCTCCAGAAATGACCTTCCTCCTTTTTCAAAGCGTCTGATAGTTTGCCGTGTCAGGTATGATGTAGTTTAGTAAAAGGACAGAAGACTAACCAGCATTTGTGTCACTGCTCCCCACTGTCTTCCATTTTCTGTCAATCCTTCCCATTTAGAATGATGTGGGCATCATGAGAACCCAAACTATACTTCAAATCCGTCTGCCTGATTTCATGACACCAACAGATGTTATGCTGCTAATGGGGTAGAAATGCAGTATACTGCAAAGAGAAGTGAGTAGAGGGGGAACAAAGTGAAAAAGGGGACAGATTCTCCTGCATTAAATATGCCTAGGGCCTTTCACAGCCATAGGTAATTCATAAACTGGCTTTTGGGGTAAAACACTGCTGTTTTATTTGTGCTTTTGCTCATCCTTTCTATTCAATGCTTCCGCTTGAAAAATGTACTATTTTGAGCATTATCAAAACAGGCAGGAAACAGAGTCGAGCAAGAGGAACAATGAGCAAAGATCATAGAAATAAATGTAATAATTTAGAAATAAATATAACGCATAATAACTTCATTCCTTCATAAGCTTCACAGTCAAACTCATCTGTGTAAAAGACCTGTGATTTCATCATCAAACTCCATTCTTTTCATTTAGAGCTCTGTCCGTTGGTGAAAACAACACTGCTTCTAGCTTTTATCACTTTGTCAGGTTCTTTGACTCTAAAAGTTGTTTTCTGAGCGGTTCTCATCCCATTTCATCACTTTATGATACTTTGTTCAAATACCCGGTGGCATTAGTTTCCTTCACCATGGGAAACTGGCCGGTTCTTATGTCATTTTTTTTATTTTTTTTTTTTATTATCTTTACTGTTTTTTGATTCATGGTTCAGACTAAACTGTGACAGTTCTGACCTTGTTTGGATGATTAAAAAAACATCTTTAGTGCAGCTATTGGCAACACAAACCATACGGAAAACAGAGGTGATTTGTGGTTTTACTGTGGCTGTTAATGCTAATGAACATAGCTAATCAGCTGAGCCGCTTAGCTATGCTATAATGTAAACTCTGCTGACACAGCACATGAAGATTATAAGACTGTTTTTTTTTTTTTTTTTTGATTGAATGAATGAAAATATGTTAACCATTTCTTCAGTTAGTTATGCAGTCTGTGGATGCTTTCATTCGTTAATTAGTTGGTTTTGGCAATCTTAAGTATGCTCTGGTATGCAGCTTATTTCAGTATGAATAGATTCAGTGCATAGTTTTACAATCCAATACGCTGACATTTTTGGCATTAAATAATAGCTCCTTATTTCCAATTCTCTGATGATGTTTTTACGTATTTAAAAAAAATGTTTTACAGCATAAATACTCTATATAGCTCCTTTAAGCTACCCTTTTAAATGCTTCTCAGTCTAAGTTCTTAGTCAGGCCCTTACTTGTCTATGCTGCGACAGTGCCTGATTAATATGAAGACCAAAATGATGTGTGACACACTTTGCTGCTCTGTAAATGTGTGCTAACTGCCCGAACAGCTCCCTGAAGGAGCAGTTGTGCAGCAGCACTCCAAAAGTTTCATTTTTACCTCCTGTTTGGTACGACACATTAAAAAGGCCTCCTCTCCTGTCTGAATTCTCCCTCTATCATGCCTCTTGTGTCTTTCCTTTTCTCTCTGTCCTCCTTGTCCTTTTGTCTTTGGACTTTCCGTCTTTTTCATTACTCTTTCACCATCTCACTTTCCCTTCTCTATTTCTCTCTGTGCCTGTCTTTTACACACTGAATTTATGTCCCTGTGTGTCTTTTTCTCTGTCCTCCCACACATTCAGTCGACACACAAATGACTTTCCAGGGAAGAGGCTGAAAAGTGGTTCCCGGTTGTTCTGTCCTTGCAGACAACAAGTGAGCATGTCAAATCTGATGCATGTGAACAGCTACGAAGAGTGGCACATTAATGCACAGAGAGACAGGGGGGGAGAGAGGGGGAGAGAGAGAGGGGGAAGGAAGCGCGAGAGATCCCATCTGTGCTTTGTTACAGCAGACTTCACCTCAGCATTGTCGCTGTTGTATCAGAACAGGAGGGGGCACAGGTGGGACTTGAACAAACTCAAGACACAGGAAATGTGTCTGCGTGTTCATATACACATACAGATGTATTTATGAGCAATTTCACAGTCAAACATACCTACCCCGAGTTTCTTAAAAATCACTCTAGTTGACCATAAATGTGCCAAAGTATAGCCATCGTTGTTCCACTGAAGACTAAAAATTCCCCCATCACCTTCAAACCTTGCAAGGTTAGTGCAATCAGATCTATGGCTGTAACTCAGAACTGTGTAACTCACCCTGTAGCACATTTCAGCTTGAAAATGGTTGTCAATAAGATCAGAACCTGGATTCTAACATTTAAAAAAAAAAAAAAAATAATAATCTCTATTAGAAGATAAGGAACGTTTCTGGTATTTTTTGTCGTTTTCTCATAAATGAAGGCTTTTGGTCTGAAAAACTCACCCTGCATGACAATGTCTATCAGTATCTATATCCATCAATCTGAGCAATTTCTTAATGATCTGGAAGATTATTTTGAACCGAGAGCACATTTATCATTTCATTTGATCATTTTCTAAATTAATATTTGATGGACTCTCCTAACCTCAGTTTTATACATAACTGCTTCATGTTTTCATATAAGTTCCATTGCATGAATTCAGGGAATTGATTTAAATATACTGTATATATGGTTCTTTGGTTGTGTTAAAGGGTATGAGGGTCTGCACTCTCTGACTCGCTCGTTTGATGATGAAGTTAATTATTGATAGTTTTTTTTTTTTTTTTTAAATTTATAGTATCTTGTTTTGATGTCATGTGATCTTGTATCGATTTAAACTACAAATCAAAAAGCTTTGTACTGTAATACTATATGAGTACTAGTGGGTAGGTGTTGTAAGATAGGTGTAATATTACCAAACATTCCAGATTCGTTGGGTGGTTCCTTTCAGTTGTTGTTATTGTTTCGTATCAACACTGGCTCCATTTACAATCATTCTGAAATACAAAAAAACAAAAAAAAACTGTCTCTGAATTGCTGGCTAGTTTGCATTTCTTTAAAGAAGTCCTGCTGATATCGGGCTGCACTAAACACAGGAAGCATAAACAGGATCTTTGCCAAATGATATTGTGGTTGTTATCTTGTGTAGCGAGCAGACTTTGGAAACAGTACGATGCCAACTCAGTCCATCCTATGATCCACGCTAAGTTACCAATTATATGTAGCCCTTTGGATCTAGGATTTGCATTTTTTTTTTTTTTTTTTTTTTTTTTACTTCTGTTTTATTTTGTGTTTTTGAAATTTTGTACTGCAATGATTTAGGGCAAAGCAAAGTTTATTTGTATAGCACAATTCATACACAAGGCAATTCACAGTGTTTTAAAAAAACACGCAATTACAGTTGAAACATAATCAATAAAACATAAATATCAATCAAAATGAAATTATTAAATGTAGTAAATCTTACATAATTAATAAGATGAATTGGAAAACAAATGGCTAAAGTCCTGATTAGTAGATGTTTTCAATGTATATGATGACGGGTTATTACGTATATATATTGATTTACGTACATTTATTCATCAGATTTCTGAATCTTCCACTAGTAAGAATCTGAAAGGTGTTGTAATGTGCAGACAGTGTTGTGAAGTAGATGTGGTTGCTCTGAGATAAACATTTATTTTGATAAAATCCATTCTCTTCTTAAATGTCTTATTTTCGCATTTTGATTCAAAACTGTATTTTGGAAACTACAGCCAACCAGCATTATTCACTTAAGGGTTTGTCATCTTTCTGTACCTACCTGGCCCACTTTCATAGACTTACTCAGATATAGAAATAGAAATACATCTATCTTATGATGCCATATACTGGTATTCTCCAACGATCTAAACCTCCAGATGCTACAGCAGCAGCTGAACTCACCCCCATTTGAAATCACCTTACACCTGCGATATTTCCTAAAAATCATATCAATGCTCTTATGCAATTTTATCAACTTATATATTATCCATGCATATACATATCCAGCTCAATATAATGACCAAACATGACCTTTTGACCTGAACTCATTTGAATATCATGTTGGAAATTACAACAAAATCATTAGGTTTGACTTTTAAAATCTAAAATAACATTCTTACCCTCATTCTAGATTATATTTCTTGAAACATGTTAAACACACTATATCGATAAATAAAGTATGTCGAGCTTTAGAATCTACGAGGACTAGATGTTGAATTTTATGACAAACTAAGAAGGTTTAAAAATCATACATTATATGCAGAAGTGAATGGAACATCCCAGCTGATCCCGTAAACATGTCTTATTTACAAATGTTTGTTGTTATTATGATCATCAGTATTTGTTGCTTTAATGGAACTCCTTTCCAGTTGAGTAAATCGTGTCGCTATTAATCCAGAAGAGTTCCAGACTTAGTGTTACAGACATTATCACGCTAAAAGGGATCAATTTTGAAAATGCTTGATATTATAGTTTTGCTTCAGCAACTGAGTCATGCATCACTGAACATGATCCAAAGTGATTTACTAGAAATAATTCTGCATTTTACTGAGCCAGACACACCTATTTCTGAAATAAATCCAGCATGGGCAAAACAGATAGGATACCAGAACATGTCCTTATTCTTTATTAAGTTCCACTACTTTTATTCTGGAGGCATTTTACTTGTAGACCAGTGTTATTTGTCACCTTAAGTAACAGTGAATATTACAATAAATTCAGATTAACAGGAACATAAAAAAACAAAGAAGGAAAAATCTGTGCTGTTTTTATTTTTTCTCGTCTTGTTTCAGAGGACGTTTCTCTCTAATTGTGTAGTTTTTTGATCCTTTGGTCACTGAGTCCTGTCGAAGCAGAAGCTAACATTAAACACTGAAAAAGGAATACAAGATGAGCGCTGTGCTCTTACATCCTGTGCGACCTGAATTGTGCAGTAGCTGTGTAGGCGGTGTTAGTCCCACACTGTAAGGGGCATGGATATCATGGGGCAACATATGCTGCTATGCCCCTTCAACTCTTAATCCATTCCTCCAGTGTCTTATCTGTTGCCCTCCCTAAAAGCCTGGAGACTATTGGGGGCAGGGAAACACTGTCCAGTGCTTTGGACACTGCTTTGTGTTTATAATGTGCTCAGTATGCAAATCCACTTGGCCACAGTTAGTTTTGTCACAGTGTGAGAGCCAAATTCCCCGTCACACATGCACAAACAGTCTTGTATTTGAATGTATGTACATACCTAACAACCCCTGCACACAAACACACAGTGAGCTGCACACAGACGCCTATTGAGGACCGTAACCCCACTCTTCCACATGCATTAATGTCAGGATGACTCTGCACAGACTTAACTCATAATACCAGATCGTATTATTGTCACAGACCCACTGACACAGTCCATGTGCATGTGTCCTATTTGTCCACTATCCTACAAAAAGCCTTTTAAGTAGATTTCAGCTATTGGAGAAGCTTTAAATAAGCGTAACACAATAATGTGTCCCACATGACACAAAACAACGGATACTGGGTAGAAACACAGAAGCACAATAAAGACTCTAAACTCTAAAAAGACTTGTTGGATGACACTGACTTCCCCATCTGCTATCAAAGAAGCTTTTTTAATGATCATTTTTTACTGTGTGGTTAAAAATATTTTGAAGATGAAAGCTACAGCGATCGAGAGGTCATGTGACTTAGAGTAATTTACCAGTTTGAGATCAAGCTGTAGATACAGTCTGACTGATTGAATGTTGACAAGTACACGATAGTGACAGTATCTTTGCTTACCTGACTTTTTATACATTTGCAAACAGTAATTGACAGACATTCTGTACTGATGGTATTTCTAAGGAAGTACTTGCTGTTGTCACTTAAATTTATCATAAGATAATTTGCATTCGATTGTCATTCTTTAATGAGGGAAACCTTGGCTTGTACGTCTTCCAATGATGCTGATCTGTACTAGTTTTTCCTTTTAAAAGGTGATTTGTGAATATGGAACAATGTATAAAATATTGAGCCAAGGCCCAAATCATCTGCTAAAATGGGGCTTTGCAGCAGATTATGTCTATTATTTGGACTATGAGCCTGGCTTATAGATTATAGATAGCTTTGGCTGTATTTGATCAGTTCAGTGCCACAAAAGGACGTCTGATTAAGATCCCTCATGCAAACAGTCATGTATGTGCACACACAAGTATTTGCTTAAAGGTGGGTTGAGACCGACAAATTGACATCTAAAGGACATGGAAGATCCTTGGAGATTATCAAGGTGCAATGTCGAAGTGTAGAAATAATTTAACACTGGAGAAAATAAATTAATGTAAAATAATGCGTATTATTATTATTATTATTATATTTCTAGAATATGGATGAGAAGATCAGTACCACGATCACCAGATAAACAAGGAATTAATAACATTATAGCACAGTGTAAAAACCAAAGAGAAAAAGGATCTTAAATTTGCTAATTTTTGTAAAAGAAAAAAAAAATCCCACTGCCAAAAACTGTAAATTGAAGAAGAAATGTATAAAGAGGATGGCAACATTAACGGTTTCAGACAGCCTTTAAAGTGTTTTTAACAAGTTTGTTCAAAGGCAGAGAACACTTGTGTTTGGCTCTGAACACAGCCTCCACCATTTCTTATATTATTTTGCATTCAGAAAACATTTTTAACTCAACACGACAGAAAGGAAGTGAATCAAATTATGCAGTAATAAAAAAAAAAAAACAGATATGGATTCAACTTTAAAGGAAGTTGAATAGTGGATTAGATCTGAGAGTTTATACAGGTTTATCTCTCGTAAAAGATGGCTGCTGTAAAGATATGTAGCACGGTGGGAAATGCTCTGCTGCCTCCTAATTTCCTCATGATTGTTGGATTCCCACCAGTGCCCTGCGATCGGAAGATGTGACAGGGTACATAAGGGATGGAGATAGCTATGATGGTATAAGGTTATTTGTCACTCACTTCTGAAATAAGAGCTTGGTTATGCCGAGGGTCAGAATGTGTGCAGGGTGATTAGATTTTCTGATTTGATTTTATGTTCTTGTGTCAGAATTTTAAAGCCTTTTTCCACGGATGCAGGTGCAGACAAACCGACAGACCTGGTTGCATTACCCAAACAGGGGCGGGGGTAACGAGAAGGATATGAAAAAACATCGTATAAGTAAAATAAAATACATGATCTGTGCATTTCATTAGATCATGTCTCTTGCAAAGACTGCTTTGTCCTGCTGTTTCCACAAATAGAGTCTCCTGTGGTTATTTGTTTATCAGCACCTTCAGTATATATACACACCCTGATGGACACACACACACGCATGGGAGTGCATCCTCATAATGCCAAACAATCCAATTAGCTACTATCTAGTCAATTGGGGTAATTACCCGGAGACTATTAAGTCATTGTCTCTCTGTGCATCACAACTGTAATTATGGCAAAGCAACAATAATGTGCAATTACGGCTCATTGTAATTGTTCAACAGTGATCTGATGAGAGAATTGGACTATATAACAGTAGAACAGTGAAAAGAGGAGAACTCAGGCAGAGCAGGACAGAGCGTAACCACAGTGGGACCGGTGAGTTGCAGACGAACTCTTCATAAACATATCTCATAATCAATGGCAGAATATCAAGTGATCCATCTTCTCTGGCCTGTAAACGGTTGACATTTTCCATTTATTAAAGCTATGAGATGAAGCGAAGGATTTTAACGATGACATAAGATGATCAATGACTCCATTGTGTCGTGCAAGTGAGTGCTTTATTAACACAGGGCATTGTCCCATTCCAGAACGATTTCTCTCTATTTAAAGGGTGATTTCCCCATCGGGATGTAGGTCTTCGGTGGTCGGAGCTGAACGTGTGGTTCACCCCTTTTGTGCATTGTGTTAAACATAATAGAGCTGCATAATGCCCTGAGATGGGAGGTAAGACAGAGATAGAACCAGAGAATGATGTCTTTCCTTTGTGACTCTACCACTGGGTGATGAGAGGTATGTAGAAATGTGTGTTACGTGCAGGAGCAGAATAGAAAAACTGGTCTTTGTTAAAGCTTTGGAATAGGAAGGTCCATTTAGACTGCCGTCAGTGTGTCTGTGGAGCCACATCATATGCGATTCACCATTGTAATAAAAAACAGGACTCAGATACAGGTTGCACAGCTAAAGCAGTCGCCCTGTAATGGATTACACCAACACCACACACAGCAGGAGGGAAAATGACTCCAGTTTTAATAAATCCTTGTTTGAATTAGGATGAAAAATTAATCCTGCAAATTGGCTGTGTAGATGAGATGAGGCGTGCATGATACAGTGTTTCATAGTCGGTTATCAGTGGATCACAGACGGAGAAGGGGTCGGGGGTGCTGGAATATTAGCTCAACTCTTAAGGAGCGTTAAGTGGTAGTATAAGTGGACACCATCAGACTAAAGCGGTGAAAGCGAACATGAGGCTGCACAGGAGGGTCTCACACCTGGTTGAACAGCTGAGGAGGAGGCTGGATGTAGGAGCGAGGGAGGAGATCCAGGACAGTGCGTAGTGTGACGGCTGGCCTTCTGGCCCAAACTTAAAAGAAAGAACTAGAACCAAGCTGTGGTGTATGATTAGAAAATAACTCAAACCCAGAGGAGACTGAAGGGTAGATGGAGGGAGAGGGAGAGGGAGAGGGAGAGGGAGAGGGAGAGGGAGAGGGAGAGGGAGAGGGAGAGGGAGAGGAGCAAGCAAAGGTCTAAAAGTTACATTCAGTAGAAAAAAGACATATAATGATGCCT
>JAPTYQ010000006.1:11268729-11282111 GCA_029814465.1 Ostorhinchus cyanosoma
TCCTCTCCTCTCCTCTCCTCTCCTCTCCTCTCCTCTCCATCAGGCAGTTGTGAATGGAAATGAAAAAATAATCTTTTTTTACAGTTCATTTGCACTGCGTTTTCTCTCCCCAGTCTGGTGGAGACTCAGGTGGGCATGAGTATTAATAGCTTTTCCCGTCCGTGACGTCAGCTGAAATCACACATGTGCCACTTAACACTCAAATGGTGTTTTATGTTGATTATACACATCACACTGAATGGTATTTTGTCAGTGCTGTGCTGCATTTGTTCGTATAAAACCTGCGTTTCCGCCTCTTAACCCCAAATATGTATTCATTTTCCAGCCTTTTCTGCCTTTCATCCTCGCTTGTACTTCTAGTTGTAGGTCTGTAAATCTGTTGCTTCCTGCTATCTGCTGCTCTTTCTTTTCCTCCACCACTCATTTACTTCTCTTTCTCCTCTTTAATGTAGTTTTCAAACAGTATTTCATTCTCTTTTTCATTCCAACTCTTTTCTTTCTGTCCCTGCATGTGTCCATGTGACTAATCTCTCTCTGCTTGTCTGTCTTCATTGAAAAAAGCCCTGTATACTCCCCCTGAAAGCTTTGTGGGGTCTAAAATACTAAATGCCAGTCTGTCTGTGCCAGGCCCTCGCTTAGTGCCGGTCTCCTTGGTGATGAGACCAGCGATCAGGCCGTTCTGCGCCACACACTGAGGGGTTTGTGATTGTGCAAGCCCATTTGTGTGTGTGTGTGACTCAGCATACACTGCATGTGTGTATGTCTGTGGCCCTGTCTGTTTACAGACGTATACTGTACGTGTGAGGGAGAAAGCAGGGCAGTACGGCGGGCATGTATTCACTGTCTCATTATCATGTGAATGCAGCACGTTTTCACAGCCAAACAAGGGGACCCCTGTTCCATCTGCCAGGAATGGAGCGCCACAGCAGCCAGGCTCCAACATGGTGCAGTTCTGCGCTGGCACAATTCACCAGGAGTTTAGCTCCACAGACACTGCTGTTGGCCTCATCCTGATTCAGTCCATCTGTACTGACATCTTAACAGCCGGCAAGGAATTGGTCTGTAGGAACAGGACTGGAAGAATTCATTCAGAAACATTTAACCATTTTAATACATTACATACATACTCCATGACCATAATGCATTAAGGTCATGGGTTTTTTTTGCACTGTATTGTATTGTTCTAATGGTTAACGATGATAGGGATGGAAATAATGTAAGTTTAAGCTCACCAGTAATCCATATTTTAGTTTCTAGTTTATGGTCTTTGTGAGTGAGGGTCTACTTACTGTCTTTGTCCTAGTGTTGTGTTTTCATGTTTGCTGTAATCTATGTTTTTGAAAAGTCGGCTGCATTACAACGTGCTGTTTGCATCATTCCCAGTCATGTCATGAGGTGTTTGAATTCCCTTCACGCACCCCTGTGGATGGTAATGCATGTATATGTTTGAATATTCAGGATGTCTTTGTGGATAGTTACTTCCCACTTTCAAAGTCATTCACACTTGTAATAAAAAAATAAATAAATAAAAAAAGTCACCATATCTTGACCGTGTTGGAGACCTGTGGCAGATTTTTCATGTTAGACCTTCTTCAAAATATCAAATAAGGGAATATCTTTAGGCTGGATGGTGTAAATACTTCCAGTGGAACTCACAGACTGTCGAATCAATGCTAAAATGCACTGAAACTGTTTTGGCAGCATCTAGAGGCCGAACACCAGATTTTTGCCACATTTTGTATAAAAACGAATCATTTGCTGAGCAGTAATTTTTACTTTTTAACACTTTTTCTTGTGTTATTTTTCTAATACAACTACTGGCTGATAAATTGTTTGAACCAAGCAGCTGCAGGACGGTTCTAAACCCTAACCTGTTCTCTGAGGAGAACCTACAAGCAGGTGGCCTTTGCCATTATCATCATCAGCACACTAATACTGTACAGCCCTCTCCCTACACTGGTACACTGAGGCTCTAAGCACTAGGATATTGATTTGCCTGACAGAGACTAATTCTTTGATACACAGGCGTAGAGTTAGAGGTCAGTGCTGTGGTCTGGTCTCTCACATCGCACTGGGACCAATTTAAAGGCCAAAATAGCTAAGGGTCCTATGTAACAAAATGACTTTCAATGCTCATGTGGACCTGAAGTGTTAAGAAGTCACGTACGAATGTGCAAAGACATGCAGTGATTTTTATGCATAAGTGTTCATGTGCATGTTGCTTTATAAACTGCTTGTGCAAGCAGTACTGAGGTGCTTGAATCATGCATGCAAAAGCATGCAGCTCATACTTATTATGTAAAAATGGGTAGCTGAATGACACACGTGAAGCATCGCTGAATGAACACATTCCAGACAAATAATGGTTGAGTTATGGGGTAAAGTACTTTCAGGTACAGCAGATCATTTCGGTGAAGTTGAACTCAAGTGAGCTTTTAAAGGTTCACAACCTCTGGGAAGTGCCAGCACGAACAATGGATGATAAAGCCCTGAATTAGCTTGGAGTCAGGTGTTTTGATCCCTCTTTAAAAATGCATTTTATTCAAGCCAGGATAGTGTAGCTGAGAATCGTTTTGACAAAGGAGACCAGGACCAAGAAACATTAAGCAGAGATAAAAAGTAGTAAACACATTTCAGAATGAACCATGGTTGTCTTACCTTAACATACTGTATATGAAGGAATGTAGATGAATTAATCACTTTAATTGAATAGAATCATCTCATTTCCAAAGGATTGCAATGCACCTCCCTACCCCTGCTTCCTTTATTCCTTTATTATAACTGTCAGTTTTCTAAATCCATCATAACAGTCTGTGTATTGATTTTTATTTAGAGCACTCAGGTTGGTTTTTCTATAAAAATCCCTATTCTCTCTCCAAATCTCTCCAATGCTTTTATTTTGCTTTTCTACAGATGGAACAGTGTACAAGACTAGTTACTGTAGCTTAGAAATGGAGTCAGCTAACGTCGACAAACAAATCTCTTCCACCAGAACACAGACTGTTAGAAGAAGCGTCATGTAAACACATAAGTATATGTAAATGTTACAGAATAAACTCCAGGATGAGAACACTTTCTTTGATCAGATTTGGATGAATTCTAATCAAGTCAAATGAGCTAATTTCATATCTGTACAAATGCCTCTTACTTAGACGTTTACCCACCATTATCCCATTGGAAACACACTCCAGACATGGACCAAACACTTCTTTGGTTCCACCAACATGTGACAACAGCCTAATTGAGTCAGCATAAAACTAATCTGGCTATCACCACCACCAGATTGACTGTAAAATGACCTCATGATAAAAGCATATGTGGTTCTCTAAGTTGGCTGTAACAGTCTCATGCTCTAAGTGTCTGTGCCAGACTGTAACGTCTCTTATTTCCTTCACACTTATTCCAATTAAAACATGACTTGTGATTAAAGGAAAGAACTCTGCTTGATATGTACGTGTGTTTAATAAAGACGCACAGAAAAAGACGACGAGTGTGTGCGTGAGAGAAGGAGTTGAACAAATACGGCCGTGGCCAAGTGTTTCTCTGCTGTGTCTTTATTATCTGAGCCTGCTGGTGTGCATGTGGGTCTTATCTTCTCTTAAATATGCGTTGTGTATGTGTCTTTATTATCTCGGATCATTGCTTGGCTGCGTCGAGTTCTCAGTTCACACACTGGGTTAATTGACCTCTGGAGATGTTTCTCTCCTCAGTGATAATGAATGTCTGGATTATATGATTATTTCGCATATTCCTTTAGAAGTTAGATTTGTCCGGGCTTTGACTTCTGATTGGCGGCTCATTATTTTTCTAAATGACTCAGTGCACCACAGCTTCTCCCAAATGTTTCTGCGATGGCGTCGTTGGAAACCTTTGCCTGTTTGAAGCATGCAGGGATGTTTCTGCTATGTAGAGATTAAAGTAAGATAATATGGTTTTATTTGTGAAGTCACAACAATATAAAGTGGCTTTGGTAACAAAGAATTAAATGATATTAAATAAATGGTTTTCCTATCAGTTGTGACACATTTTAAATGAAAAACTCAATGATTCATTGCGGAGTAATTGACAAAAATGGACTTGGACAGACCACATATTCAATAATCTCAAGATGATAAATTTCCCACAAAAATGATGTAATGTTTTTGCCCACAATTCTTAATTTGTTAAATTCACATGCAGATAAATATTATATGAGCAATATTAAAGGTCTGATCATCAATGATTAATTGTCTTTGTGCCGTAATGTAGGTTAGGACCCAGGAGGCTAGCGAGCTGGAACGTAAAACAAACAAATCGTTCTCCATAAAGAAAAACATCTTTTAACACCTTCTCCGATGCATCCTGCATTCTAATGACCTGTATTCCTGATAAAAGAGAGCTGACGATGAGAAATGATCAGTGTGATGAAGTCATGTGGGGCTTTTGTTACCTGTGTTAAATTTTTTTTTTTAGCATTCTCAAGGACGTTGTGTGTTTTCTGTTGCTCGGTGTACATACACATGAGTGGACACACATACTCAGAGGCATTCACACCCACACAATCAAAGAAACAAACTAATGAAGGCTTTTCTTAAACAAACAACTTGATTAAGACTCAGGAGGGGAGAGAACCAGGTGTGAACACTGTGGGTCATGAAATCATGTGTGAACGCATGCCAGCGATGTGTTTTTAAAGATGCTGTTTGTAAGCTTTTAAGAAGTACGTCGTCTCCTGAGGGAGTTGGTTTGGGCATGTTATCTCCAACATGGCTGCACACTACCTGGTGATCATCTTCTATCTGAACAAAGAAACAGGAGAGGCGTATGTTGGCCTCTGGGAGGTGTGTTCCTGTTTTCCTTGAAGCTGCATATCTTCAGTGTCCACTGTGCAGTTCTGTGTCTTTGTCTGTACTTGCACAGCAGGAAGTCTGTGAGTGAAGTTAAGGAACAAAACAGACATTTTGGACAAACACTTCTAACTGTATATACGTTTATTTTAGAGGATTTACCCCTTTATGTTGCCAGGATTAATCCACAAATGAAGAACAAACACTTTCATTTACCACAAAAGTTTTAGTTCTTGCTCTTGTCACATTATTTTACATAATTCCTTAAATAATGCTGGAAAAAACTTGTGGCAACCTGTAACCTTTTCCCCTCATTGCATTCAATGTATTCAGTGCAGAAAAACGAAGAGTGTGTTGAATGTATTTTACAGAAGGAGAGGATGAGCAAGCTTCATGAAATTATACGGTATACATAAAGAAGATAATGTAGTAATATATATTCGTATTATTTATTTAGTGGTTAATTATTTATGGCTTTTATAAATTATTCGTTATCATTTTTATGTCATTTATTGATTCTGGAAATGCACAAATCATATATTGTAACACATAGGCTCCTTGATTCCAGGAGTTGCTGAATTAAATAGAAGCATGTACAGTATTTGTGATCACTAAATATAAAAAGAAACACTATAAAGCTGCAGTTAGCTTCCAGATGCTTTTCTGAATGCCTTTAAATTGTCTCCATCTTTCCACTTCTTCCCATGCCCGACTGAGAAAAACTGTCTGGGAATTGTGTGCGAGAACTTAGTAACATTGGTAAACAAAGGCAGATGTTTGAACTGTGAACAAACACGCATAAATTAGCACAAACGCCGATGTCAGCGGCAGCGAGCAAGGCCGAGGCAGTGTGCGTCAGAGTTACAGAGGCATCTGTGATATGTGTCCCTCAAATGGGTTTTTACCTGTTTTTTTTAACTTGAAGTGAGAAAGTGGGGCTACAGTGGGGGTCTGGTTTGGTCTCCATGGAAACTGACATTCTCTTGAAGGTGCTTGGCAGCCGCTGCCAATTGTTGAGCTTGGGTAATGGTTCGAAATTCTCCGTAAAGTGCCTCAGAGGTTGTGATTAAATTCAACCTGCTCAGGGTAGACTCACGCAGTGACTAATCACACCATTTTAGAAAGATGGAGAGAAAAAGCTTCATGGCATTCAGGCAAGGAAATTTATCGTCTGGTGCTCACATATTAAATATTTATTTTCACTGCCTTGTTTCTGACTGTCTGTCAATCTCAATAATAAATCACTTTTGTTCATAATGAAAGCGCTGTTACATGAGATCATGCTTTGATTCCTGGTGGAACAGGTACATCGAACCATCATTTATGTTTACTTATACATTTGTATCATGTTTGCACAGAGGAATAACTATTTGTCCCTGAAGCATAAAGGAAAAAACACTCGTGCTGCACTTGTTTTTCTCTACATTATTTAACCCCCCCCCTACCTCTTTCCCATGAGCCTTTGCTGGTAGACTTAAGTGAGAATGGTCAGGCACCAGTGCTTAACAACTGATGAAATGATGGCTCCTCTTCATCTGCTGGTGCACAAAGCTTCAGCTGTCAGTAGCGGGTAGACTGAAGGTGGGCTGATAGGCCTGTGACTGTCAGTAGGTGAAAAGAATCAACCAGCTGAAGCTCCAACCGCTCACCTCTCCCCACACTGCCCGCTCATGCAAAAAATACCCAAGATTATAGACTATTTACATGTTCGCACCAAAAGAGCATCACAGGGCCTGTTCAGTTGACTTGGAATTCAACGTGTAAACCTTAACAAGAGCAAGCTTTATTTATTTATTTATTTATTTTTTCTTTGACTTTGGTCTGCTCCAGTTGTATTTGATCTAGTCACACATAAGGGGGCTGTAATAGGATTCTCATCTGAGCGAGATGACTATATGTTTCCAAGAATATAAAGTCTCTGTTCCACAAACCTGAATACTCATGGGGGTCTGGAAGCACAGTCCTGGATTTTGAGTATCCACCGACCGCTTCAGGTCCAGGAGGAACGGCCGAAAAGTTGTAGATCAGCTAAAAAAACAAACAAAATATGGATATGTGGATCTAAAATATGTTGATATGAGATATATTTTTGGTTCACACATTGAGATCATTAATATCTTTGGTTTGCAGTGAGTTGTTTTTTTTTTCTCTGGCTGTTGGCATCAACAAAATGGACAAGTACCAGTGTTTTTTTTCAGAGTTTTTGGTAAAACTCCATCAAAGCTTCTTTGTATGCCACAGGAGCTCCTGTTGTTTTCAGCCCGGGTGGCCAGTTTCTGTTTAGCCTGAGAAAATGAAAGGTTTTCAGTCAAGCAGAGGTCGTTTCTGTCAACCTCTCCTCTTTTCAGGATGCTGTGAATTGGAGAACAGTGCTATACAGTAATAAAGTTGTGTTTAGTACGAAGATAAAGTGATTTATATGAATTGAAATGTATCATGCACTTAAAAAATGTAAAGTGGTTGTATGCGGACGAGTATGTGATTGATGTGAAGTCTGGAGTCCTGCCCTTTAGAGAAAGAGGAAAAGCATGTGTTCCCTGGAGAAGTTATGTCAAATGGTACCGTGCAAGCAAAAAGCTTTTATCGCTGCTGATAATATTTAAAGCACTTTTCAGCGAAAGTAACGATTTTTAAACCCCAAACGAGCCGAATGTCACTGATAAAGCTGGAGTCCACGGTGGACCATCCCACTGAGCAGATCCTGTTATCAGACAGCAGATGTAGCAGGCATCTGTTTGCACATGTACAAACCAACCAGCCGACAGGACTTTCATCCAGCAGTTATGAGATAGTTTGTACCAGTGCATCTGCTTCAGACTGGAAACCAGTAATTGAGGGCAGAGCAGTTCAGGGAATTAGGGAAAAAATGTAGCTATGGGAAATTTACTTCTGGCAAGGTTGGTGAGCATAGTTTGGCACTGGGAGGTGTTTTAAACATTCATTCAAATTCCCAGCGTATACATTATTTATTATGTATCGAAATGAAGACGCAAACAACCACAAAGTATTTGCTCTCATGTCCATTGTGGCTTGTGAGTATTAACAAACCCGTTAGCACAGAGATGAAGCTATGAATCACGGTTTACACTGAAACAAGGTATACAATGTCCTTGGTGTAAAGTCTGTAGGTGATTATTATATAATAATGTACAAGCACATTCACAAAGCAATGTAATAGAGCAGTGTAATGTGTCCAAACCCTTCTGTCCTTGTATTATTAATTAAATCATTTCATAACAATATAACAATCCATATTATATTATACAGCTCATTGAAAGGACTAGTTCTTATTATATTATGAATTTTATGCTCAACAAATAACAGCTAGATATCCTAAGACTTCTGTCAGGCATTTAAAAACTATATAATATTAATGTATCTTTATTATAGCTGTGGTATAATGTGCACATCTCTTTTTTTGGACTCTTCCTGTTCATATTTGCCTCCTCTTATGTTATACGGTCATGGCCCCTAATGTTTATATCATCTCATGTTTACTGTCAGTCAAAGGACGAAAAAAAAAAAAAGGAATTAGTGTGAATAGGTCATTTGTAATGCAATGAGATATGAATTATACTAGGTAATATGAAATGATAGTTGTTTTTTTTTTTCTGTTATCACAGGGGCCCATTCATTTATGAGGAGAAGCCAATTGGGTTGATTCCTGCCAGTTGTACAGACAACAATATAACAGTAAAAATAACACTGCCAGATGTAAATCAATTCAGAATGATAATTTGAGTACATGGAAGCGGCTGATATTAACAGAAAGCTGCCCAGTCTCTCACAGTGAGGTGATGATGCAACGTTTTGCACTGAATTGCACTCTGGGTAACAAGTGTGTGCAGGTGTGTCAGAGAAAATCGTCTGGTCCTCGAATGAAAACTGTGCACGTGAAATATTTTTGGATCATGACTCTATTTTGGCGGATTGACGTTTATGCACGGTGATCACTTTATGTTCGGAGCCAGGGAAGGTTTTAATTAACTGTCCGCTGTCGGGGATAGATAATAGGTCAATAATACACATGAACACACCCACTCTCTTATACACATGAAGAAAAAGTCAATAAGTTTTTCATCCTAACACTAGTGCTGAGACAAGAATGTACTAACAATTACTTGTAGTTGCAGGAACATGAAGTACAAGCAAGTCTTGAGTGACACGGCTCAATAGGCAATTACAGAGCAGTATTGAGAAAAGCTGCCAACAGGGACAAAGCGTGGTTTGGCTCCGTGTGCCTACAGTGTTGTTGATTTTTGGTTTAATTTGCTGTATCAGTGATTTCACACCGTCTGACATTCTTATCCTTGATTACGCCCATAATTCATAACAGTAATTATGGTTTCTTTTTATTTTGCAGGTTCAAGGTTTCATCCACACACAGGAAGAGGTAAAAACAACTCATTCCCAAATCATTTTCCTACTGACTAATTTTTCGGAATGCACTGTCTGGGAAACGGGATGATTAGCAGAGGCATTAGGCCGTATCTGCAGTTGTGTGTGCTCAGGTTGTGTGGAGATGGATATGGAGGCTTTATTGAGAGAGTTGCGGTTGGCTGTTTTCAGTGAATTCACCCATATACGCATGCACGCATACAGTAGTTAGTGCAGCAGGCTGAGGCTTTAATCGCCCTGAACAATAAAGGTGGATTATAGTATCAGTCATGATCAGACACAAGCGCAAACTAAACCGCACCATATGCACTTGCTGAGAAATCAAGTGAATGTCGACACAAATGCCATTAATTCGGAACAATGTGCAAAAAAAAAAACACACATAAATCACGCTTTGACAGATACAGGGATTGCGATATGATCCACGGTGTCGCATTGAGAGTGATTTTCACTGACAAAAAAAATGCCATTGTATCATACAAACGCATTCCCTTGTATCTATAGTATATATATTGTAAGCTGGGTCCATCTCTGCTGCACCATAATACTCTGTTTATGTTTCCAGAGGTATGTTTGGACTCCTTGTCTCCTGTGACTTTCATATTGCACTTGGCTGTATTGCAGTTTCTGTAATGTTTTGCCTCATTGTTCCGTCTTAAATGCAGTCAGTGAGATGTTCCTGTAGAAGTCAATGTACTGCACATATTTCATAGCGCCTATTGCTATAAAAGCTTCCGTGTCGTAGTTTTATATTTGGTGTGAGATGTGTGTGATGGTAGTTTGACAGGAAGTCTTTTCCTCAGTGATTTACTAAAAACTTAACAGAGCATTTAGAGCAGATTTCTTGTGCTTTTTACAGTGGCAGTAACAGCAATTTGAGGGATTTGGTAATGGTTTGAGTTTTTGCCATCTAGGCGGCATTTGATCATTATTGCGATGGTAGACCTATGGCTCTTTTGGTCTATTTCTGGCAGATGGAGTCTGTAACGGTTTATGTCTGTGGCCTTCCCTCTGTAGATCCCAGAGTATTTTAGTCTAGAATAATCCCCACCATCTGCTCCCTCCTCTACTACGCTTTAGCGCTCAGTGTCTCTCTCTTTTCATCTTTCCCTTCAGTTTATTTCCTATTGCATTTCCTCTTTTTTTTTTTTTTTTGTTTTTGTTTTCGTGACCCCCCTCTCCTTTACATGATCCATCCTCGTGCTCTCTCTCCCACTTGATGCGACCCCTCATCCTCCCGAGTCTTTCCACAATCTCAACCTTTCGCGGTTTACATGGTTGCTTTGCTTTTATTCACTCTTGTTGTAAAACTGTTAATGCAGTCAGTGTACTCCACTTCAGTGTTTCCCTCTTTATCCCTCTCCATTTCCACATATTTACCCACCCACGCCAAAACCTTGTCTGCGGCCTGTCAAATCCTAATCTGGGTTTCCACGAACAAGGACTTTACTCTCACATTTCTAATTTGAAAGCCCTAAAAATCCAATTTCAAGGATGTATGGAGCTGCAATTTAGACCATATGTGCATAAGTCTTGCAAAACTGATCCTCAGGACTGGGTTATTTGTAAATCCACTATGAGCTAGTTACTACATCCAGTTAAAACAGACGGAACATATGGAACATCATAGAGCCAACTATGGCATAACTTCTAATAATGATTATACTCATCATACATAAGTAAGTAAAACTTTATTTTTATAACCTGTTTTAAAACTTACAATTACAAGTGCTGCAGAAACATAAAAAAAGCATGGAATAAAAGCAATAAAGTGTAAAATCATTCCAAAAAAAAAAAAAAAAAAAAAAGTCTTAGGCCACCTTTAGGTATGTGGTTTTTTCACAGTTGAAATGAGCGTTTATATTTCTTTTTCATTCTCTTTTCTTCAGATACAGCCGGATACAGGAAATATGTGCTCAGTACATGTAGTAAGGGTAATTAACGGGTTGTAATAGAGCTGCACAATATATCATTTGAGCCTTGTCATCGCAATGTACGCGTGACCAATAATCACAGTAGTAGGAGGCAAATGAACTCGACATGTTTTCATCAAAATTCAACCTGGGTACCTGACAGCGATCCACCAATCACAGTGGTTCTTAATCGGTTTGCCGACGCAGACCACGCCCCCGCACGTGGTGTGAGTCGCTGGTAACAACATTGAAAAATGAGTAACAAACAAGAGAAAATCACTGAAAATGAAGACTCGGTGCCAAAAAATTATCTGGAATTATTTCGGCTACAGAAGAATGAAACTGAAACACGTGTTCTGTGTCGACACAGCGAGAGGAAACTCGACTAATTTGTTTGACCATTTCGTCATTAAACAAAAAAAAAAAATCACAATGTCAGTTTTGTCCAATGTCATGCAGCCCTCGGTTGTAAAGTCAGTATTTAGGCCTATTGTAAACCTCTGACCCCATGACGAGCACCAGCACAAACACTTAGAAACATCTGACATGTGCTTCAATGAAACCTGATGTAAGACGTCAGAAAATGAACGCCATGAATCTCATCTTGTCAGAACAAGAGGGTTAAAGACGTGTTAATTGAAAAGGGAGGTCACACTAAATACTACCACTTTGGTTCATAGAAGCTGTTTTTCCCTGAAACATATGTTTTTACTGCTGTACATAGTTCACATACAGTATATCAGGATTGTGTGTTAATACAGAGACTGAAAAATGCATATGTGAGACCATTAGTTGTTTACCATGTTGGTATGTGTCACTTTCATTACGATTATTGGTATGAAATTATTGTTGAAATGTATTGTATCATAAGTTCTGCAGACGATCACTAAGTGTAATATACATCATTTTTCCTAATCTGTTTACTATCTGTTATTTACGTTATTTGGACTCTAAACAGATGTAACTTTATCCTTAAGGAAGCAAAAGTAATGTGTTATGTTGTAGAAATGAGAAGTGGGAGTGGGATTTAATACATTTTCTTCTTCCCACTCTTTTCCGAGCACTACATGTTGAATTTATTTTGTTATTACAAGTATACATGGCAATTGCTATATTGTCTTGATCACCTCTATTTATTAATTTAGTTGCTCTGCTACTCTTCCTTGCACACACAGAAGTTTAGTTTTTTCTTCTGCTCGCAACAAATAAATAATAAAATAACCCAAAATGTAAAATTTGAACTCTAGTAAACCAGCAAACCTAATGCTTTTGCACAGAACATATCATGAACTAAATAGTGATCGACGCTCTGATCAAATCACTGCACTATGATGTTGAGTGTCAGTTTATCTTCGTGTTGGACCAGAGGTTAAAAAATAAAATCAATTTTTACAGAGGAGCAGAGTTTAAAAGTTAAAGTGAAGGGCTTATGTATGAAATGACACCTATAAAAGACTTTCATAGTGAATCTTGAACTGTGGTGCATCACCTCTCATCTTCCTCTTTAGTAGCACAAAGATACCGAAGGAAAAGGCTCTTGACTCAGTGCTGCTCTGCTGCAGTTGTTGTGTGGCAAATCGCACATTACATGACTACTGCAGAAATCCTCAAGTGTGTATCTGCTGCATCTGCTCTTTCACAGACTCCACTCGCACTGACGCACAAATAGAGGATGAGCTCTTTGTCAAATCAGTACAACTGAAAACATGACAACAACACTACACTTGGCACAGAGAGGCATGTGTTTGTGACATCGATAATCTCCATAGAGAGAAACGGCGCCATAATGTGAAGGGCAGAGTACAAGGTTTATTCTCCTTGATAGATTCCCATGTTCTGCGTGTGTCCCTGACAACAACAGAAACTAAAATAGAGTCAGGTATGACATTAGCACCTCAGTGACATGGTTGTCAGCCATGCAGAGCACATCTTTGCTGGATTAACAATGACTGAATGGATTAACAAAAGTGTGATTGTGACAGAATGATAAAGCATGACAGGGACTCCTGTGTCAAGTGGGTATTTCATAAAGCCGGATACCTTTAGCAGACACTGATAATACTCTGAGATCATCATATTTTGGCTCAGCTGTTAATGACGTCACACAAACCCATGCAGTCCATATGTACATGCAAGGCCCCCCCCCCCAGTCAAACCAACACACACCCACTTAACACTGAGCGGATCACGTCCTTGTCATCGGATTCAAATCCATTAGTCCTTCCTCTTTCTCTCCCTCAATTTC
>JAPTYQ010000006.1:11289084-11300992 GCA_029814465.1 Ostorhinchus cyanosoma
ACTGTATGATACTTCACAGCAGAATAAAAGCAATAAATGTGCTTCTTTCTGTTATTCAAAGAGAATAGACTGATATTATGTTTTTTTAAATGGAATTATGCATTTTAAAATATTACCCTGTGGTCTACATAAACTGTAAATGCTCTGCTTGGGTCTGAATTTTTCATTCATTCAACTCCACAGGTCCATCTTTAACGCTATTTCTGAGTAATGACACCAGAAAGGTGGTTTGGAGCACTGGTCCTTTAAATGCATATCAGCCACTTCAGGCCACGCCCCCTCCAGGTTGTTAACTTGTGCTGCTCTGTCCCATTCAACCACTTGTGTTTAATCCAACCAACAACGTAACAGCTTAACTGTACGAGCACAGGATGCATGTCAGAACAGTAGGAGAAACATTTTTAAAGTAATTTTTTATTAACTTTTCTTGAAGCTTGTGTTTTTTTCCATTTTTTTGGAATTTTTTCTCAATATAGTAAAAAATTTTTAGGCAATTGGCTCGAAATTTGACCATATTTTCAGTATTTACTACAACTGCTGCTGCTGACAAACAATTATCTCATACTCTGAGAAATGTTAATTGGAAGTCTGGACCTTATATGTATTAATGTCATGATGTAACTAGTTATAGATGTAAAAAATTAAAAGGGAATTGAAACAAGTTGTTGAAATCCACTTGATTTTTTTTGGCCAAAATGAATCTAAAGATAGTTTTGCAGCACCTGGAGGGTTCAAATTCAAACTATATGAACTATTATGGTCCCTAAATACACAAATAAATGAACCAAAGACTAATAAAAGTGGATTTTTGCAAAATCTGACCCCTTTAAAAGTAACGTGTACTGACTGAGCTCCCAACATTGTTTAGCATTTTTGGATAATCACACTTTTGCATAATGATTTTATTATAGATATGAGTATTTTCATATCATTATAAGACACATATAAAGATAGTGTAAAATCAAACCCTCACCGAACACCAATGTGAATATCTAAATTTGAGGAAAGGTTTTTTTTGATGATGTGCATCTGCTTGCATGTCAAATCTGAATTCATCTGCCGGTGAAGAACTCATTACTCAGCATGGCAGCTATGTTTTTTAAATTTTTTTTTTTTTTTTTTTTTTTTTTTTTTTTTAGGTGAAGGCCACTGGATATATTTTATTTACACTTATGTGAATTATTCAGGGGAAGTGTTTCTAGATGGAGCTAGCTTGCTAACTGTCTACCATCTGTGAATGGTTGAGTTATTCTAATGATCTTTTCCCGTATGTAGTGCGTGCCTGCAGGCTTTACCATCGCTATTCATCAGAGAGTTTTTCATTGGAGAGCAAAAGGAGATTCTCTCTCAGCAAAAAGTTGCAGCTTTAGTTTGGACTTTGAAAGACTGGGCCTCACACATTTCTCTTCCTTTGCGCTTTGTGATGTGTATGAAGCACATCTGTCATACAAGTTGTACAAGTTGTATTTCTTTTTAATGCTCATGTATCCTGTGGTCTTTTTCCATGCTAATAGTTCCCCACTTGTGTATTCTAATCTATCCCGGCATTTCTTTCATCTTGCCCTCAGTTCCCTCCATTCTGCAGCCATTTGTTCCCTTCTTTTCATCCCGTCTTATGTTTCATTCCTCTCTACGCCCACTATACCTATTTTTTCCATCCTTCATCTCTTTGCCCCTTCTTTATCCACTCCTTCATCTCTTCTTTGACCACAAGACAAACCCCATCAAAAAAAGAGCCGTGCATGACCCTTTCGGCGTATTCCCAGCAGTATTATGTGGATGCGTTTCTTTGTGTGTTTGTGAGAAAGGTGTGTTTGTTTGTAGTAGATGCCAGAGAATTTAACCTGTCAGCGTTGACAGGACATTCAAACGGTATCCACTTTAGAAATATGTCTGACTCCGGGCAGCAGCTGCGTTGCCAGGAAATGAAATTTTTGCAGTGTAGGTTGGGATTCAGCGGAAATCTTTTGAAAGTTAAAGTGTTAGAAGTGTAGTTTCCTGTTTTTCCTGTAGTTGTAAGAGTTGAACTATTCGATTTGGACTTTGTCCAGCTGCAACTGGGTCTCTGAAAACAGCAGTCATCAGTTGCTCAGTGCAGACTCCCTCTTTTCTCTCCCTAAACACACTCACTCGCGCACACACTCGCCTTATTCTCCTCTCTCCAAGCCTCCAAGATTCCCTCCTTACATCCTCTGATCTTCTGAACATCAATCCCTCATTCCTCAAAGCAAAAACGAGGGGAAGGGAGATGACAAAAATGAGATGACAGATTAGCTGCTATATATAGAGCCAGCCTCATGCCGCTTCCCTTATTCTTCTTCTCCCAGCGCCCGCAAGACATTGGATACACCTTTTGGTTTGCAAGTGGTGATGCAAATAGACCCTTTCCCTCTCCAGAGTGCTGTCATGGCTCAAAGGTACATGTTTTTGTAAATGGAATATGACTTTATAACAAGGGCTTGGGTAGTAGGTGGTCAAACAGTGACGGAACCCCTGTGAGAAGGCAATAATGGTTAATGTGGTGGTGGTTTCCAGTAGCACAGTCTCTACTTAGGGAAAAAGGTTCAAATACGAAACATCACATTTCAAGAACTATAAAACAGTGGAAAGTGGGTTCTGGCGTGCTGGAAAGTCTCATGGAGAAACCGAATACTGTGATGTACAGCATAATATCCTCGCTTCCCTTCTGTCCATTTGTCTCCTAAGTGTTCCTATAGACTCTGTCATGCAGCAGATTTATGTTCTCATTGCTCTGGGCGACAATATTGTAAAGTATGGATTAGAACTACAGTAAAAGGCCACGGATAATCTCACTTTTGCTTTTTTCTCTTGTCATTCTCAGTCTTTGCCGTCTGACTGCGTTTCCTTTTTTTGCTGTAAATCACAAGACAATTGTATCCGTCTATTTACGTCTCGTAGACTGGCAGTATTAGATTTGTTTTACAAAAGCTAAAGATATTGCCTCTTTTTTTCTTTTCTAAATCACGTAAACGTACCATCGTAGAAGTGTGCACTGTACTCGTGCTCCCATAACAGTGAAGTTAAAAGATTCAAAGCACATGTTTTAGTTTGGATTGAGTTTTTTGGCATCAGGTTAAGTCATTCAGGCAGCGCTATTAACGGTCTTGTCTGTAAATCGCAAGTGATGAGGTTTTTTTTTTTGGTTTGTTCTATGGAGTCCTGAATGTGAAGGCTTTTGTTTGCATGTGTTTAGTGTCAGTGTTTGTGACAAATGAATGCACAGCAACAGCAAATGAAAAATATGTAAGCTGCCAAAAACAGGCAGTGTCATAAGTTTAACCAACTACGATGATGATAAAGGGAATCAATCACTGTACAGTAAATATTTCACTATATATATATTTTGATATATGTTTAATGTAGCGTGACATTCATTGATTCATTCTAAAGATCAAAATGAAAAATATCACTGAAGCAATTTGTAAATAGTTTGGTTCAGTATAGCCAATTAAAATCTAATGCAACACATTTTCTGACTTTTTTGTTATTTAAGGAAATGGGTTTTGTTGTGGCTGATGCTGATTTTATCATTTATATCCCTTATGACAACAATACAAAGTATTTTCCCAAGACATGACCATTTAATAGTATAACTGAACAAACAGAATAAATATCTGGTACATTTGATGAGAAAAAGAAGCTGTTTGGAGTTTAAGTCAGTTTGTTTCTAGTGTCCTGCACGCCGGAGGCCATTATTGACTGCTTTAAATGTAAAACCTTTATTTTTCTGGATATACCAAATGATTATACAAGCTGTTTCATTTCCTATAAAACACAAGGCTCTGTGCATATTTTTTTATTCATATTATTACTTCCGCCAAGGAACGGCAGAGGTAATGTTTTCATCAGGGTTAGTCTGGTTGTTTGTCTGTTAGCAAAATAACTCCAAAAGTTGTGGATGGATTTGGATGAAAATTTCAGGAAATGTTAATACTGGCATAAGGAACAAATGATGAAATTTTGGTGGTGATTGGGGCGGTAGGGTGTGTGTGTGTTCGTGGGGGGGGGGGGGTTGATTGGCCTTGGCGGAGGTCTGGGTTCTCTGAGTGCTTTTGGATTTGCTCTGTATTTCTTGGTCTGTCTTCCCCTTGTACACTTTGATCCTCTGTCTCGCTCATCAGCATATCATCAGCATATAACTGTGTGGTTCGCTTCCTTCTGTCATTGTAAAGTATCACTCTCCCTTCACATTACCTGTAAGTACTTTAATCTCTTCAGGGGGGAGGCAGGGATAAAGATGGAGTGTGATGAAAAGAAAGAAGTAGAGGTGCAACCCTCGCTTGGGAAATAATTTATGTTACTGTATGTATTTAGATTAAACCCAAAGGTAAGTCCTTGCACTACACCTGTAAACCTCTCTACCTCTGACACCAGAAATGAATAAAGATTCTTACATTTGCAATTGGATTTTTTTTCCCTTGTCCTCATGTTTTTGCCAGTAGCATAATTTTTTTTCCCCCTTTTTTTTTTTTTATATATAGATGAAACACAAAATATGCCAGCAAGGGCTGGGGGAGACAAATTGGAGCCATGAAACTATTCCTTTTCATGCTGAGAGGAGAAGGAGAGCTCTGTTAGCCTAGCTGACATTCCACTTAATTTGATTCATTACTGCGTGGTGACGCTATTGTCGCCACATGCAGGGAACTGGGCCAGTTGTGGAGCTAAGAAACATCCTGACCATCAGAGTATATAAATATGAATCTAATCTAAATGGTGTAGCTTTCAGAACCTAAGCATGAACTGCGAATTACCTTAACTGCAATTTTTCACCATATTTGTGAGCCAATTGTGAGAGAAAATTGCAAAAATAAGTTGTTAGTTACAGTCCAATGAGAACCGAGCTCACAGCGTTCATAAAAGTTGAACTTATCCAGAAGTATGAATTGATGCTGTGAGGTATGTTCTGGGTTAGTGAGGAGAATTTTCTACACATATGGTTCAGTTTATTTTCTGTACAGAATACAAAAAATACATAACTGTCATTTTCAATCCTTAGTCAACAGATTTCCAGTTTTCCAGACAATATGGTTACTGGGAGATGACCAATACAACAATATGTGGCTGTGATATCTCTGACATATGAAAGGACTCAGATGGAGAGCAAAGCACAATCTGTCGCTGTGATATGACTCATTCTGTATGCACAAAGCATGGACAACTGGTCTCTGGGCGTTTTGGCTGATCCAAGTTACACACTCCCGCTGTGTAGTAACATGAAGAATGACAGTTCAGGTGGCACACCCTTTTGTATTCTGTACTTTCGATTTGGAAATAATCTTGTGAAACAACTCAAACTTATTATGAACATATTGCACTCACACATTCACTCTTTCATCTTTAGAGGCGGAACGGTGCAGAGAAATTTCGGTTTGGTACGTTTTGGGGAAAAGGGGTCTTCAGTTCGGTACATTTTCAGTACAGTGAAGGAGACCAGTGAAGGGGGGGTATGGGGGGGGTTTGGTGCACGCTGTAACACCAACAAAAGAAAGTGAAACTTAACATGCTTTGAACGTCTGACCTGGCTTCTGTGCCTCTGTTATACTCACGTTGTCCTGGAATTCACCAGCGGCGTCGCTACTGAATGTAGAGGAAACCCTGCACATGGGTTCAGTTTGTGTCCATCCTGCATGTCAAGTGTTTGTATTCTTCACATAGGCTACATGTATTCGTTCAGGACACATCTGTATTGTATCGAAGGCCCCGAAGTCCCCGAACTGAAACGGTTCGGTACAAAGGAGTGCACTGTTACACCCCTATTCATTTGACAAAATATATTTTTTGGTGGATGTGTACAGGCGGCTGTAATAAACCATCTTATTTACACACAGGTGTTGTATACGACTATGCTATGCTATGCTATGCTATGCTATGCTATGCTATGCTATACTACACTATACTAGTATAATATCTTGCCAAAGGCCCATTTTAACGTAAAACATATTTTTTTCCTAAATCTATCCAAGTTTGTGGCCCGTACCTGACCAAACATGGAATAAAAATGAAACTTATGTATAAAAAAATGCAAGTATTACTATAGCAAAGTCTCCACTTCATATCCTGCATGAAATTCCTATGTCTCATCCATTCACGCACACACACAAACACACACACACACACACACATAAATAAATGTACATACATACGTACATAAATGAATTTCTTCCTGTGGATAAATAAAGTTCTGCATCTACATCTGAATCTGTACATCATTTTTTTGTGCGCATGCTTGGATGTAAATAGCTGTGTGGATATTTGCTGCAAATAGGCACTTAGTATTTTTGGCATGTTTATATTTTTTCCCTACATTTTTTTTCCACTGTGTTAATTGAAGTTTTTCCTTGGGTTACTGTAAATGTCCAGATGACACATGCTGTTCTGTATGCCGTGTAGCACTCCGGTTATCTTGCGAGCCATAAGGGGCGGCTTCTTACTGAGGGCCACACATCACAGGGGATCATGCTGCCATTGATATGTATGATTTTATTCATATTTTATTCAAATAAATATGAATTTTATTAACATACTAAACATGGATCTGCACAGCCTCTCTTTATAGTATCAGCAAAAACATGCATTTAAATGAGTAATTATATATCATTTGTTATCTCCAGCAGAGAAAAGAGAAGCTCCAGTCCTGTCCTGGAGCTCTATTTACCGTAATGTAATGTCATTAACTATGATCCTCACCCAACACTGTTTTCTTTGTGCACCAATGCTGACAAATGTCTTAAAGGGAACAACAAAGAACTGAGCTTTTGTGGTCAGAGCAAATATTTTTCTCCGTCAACTCTGATGGACTTAAGCCTCGTCAGTCATTCTTCCTGCTGACAACAATAGGCTGCAGTTTTCAGCTTATATAAACACTTTGATCAAGGAAAGAATTGAAAACAGAGATGCTTTTGAGCTGGAAATGAAGGTGGATGGATAGATGTGTCCACAATCTACACTCATCTATAAACGCAGTCGAAACTGTGCTCCTTGACCTTCTGGTTCCTCTCAGGCTCAGTAACATGAGGAGAACCAACAGGGAATTGTAAGGTGCCTTCATGTAAATCCTCATTTGGACAAACCGCTTTCTCTCTCATGTGATTAAATTGGATTCTGAGTCATATTAACGAGATCAGAAACAGTCTTCAAAGAGCAAACATTCATATTGTCAAGAATAACTCACTGTCTCGTGCTCTGTTGTACTTAGATTTAATTTGCTGTGGGTACACTGTGATTGAGTTTGTATTTTGTCTTCATTTGTTATTGAGCGTTCTATATTTAAAAGCCCAGCTCGAGGCTATACATGTTTTAGTCTATGCTAATAATCTATGCAGCTTACCTGTCTCTATGCAAATAAACATAAAATAATGTCTTTTTTCTCCAGTTTACATGTTCTTAATGGTAAAGGTCAGGTGTTTGCCTTGTTGCGCATATCTTTTCTGTAATGTGCGAGAGGAGAGAGAGCTAGAAAAAGATCATTCCAAGTCGCCTGGAGCCTCTGGTTGGATTTAAAACCTACTGGAGAGAGATCCGTTTGATTGGCATGCAGAGACCACATTCATTTATCTTGCTACGCTTTCATACACCGCCACAAGTGATTTTAAACCTAGCCATCCACCAACTTCATCTCCCAAACCCCTGCTTTCCTCAGCTATAAATCATCATCTAGCCACAGGCCACTGGGCACAGAGCAAGGTGACACTCCACCTTGCTACGAAAACCACTGTAGGTGGGAAGTAGAGAAGGAGAGAGAGAGAGAGAGAGAGAGAGAGAGAGAGGAAGGGGCAGTGGAGAGGCGAGCAGTCGAGAGACAGTGTGAGTGTATCCATCCACTCGGCTGTCGCAGTGGGTGGGAAATCTTTGATGTAAACTTTATTAGTATTTGGCGTGTAGAGACACAGTCCAGACTTGAGTCGAACACAGTGTGATTCACAGCACCTCGGGAAAGTCAATCCGTGCTGAAAACTCAGACACATGGAGGCCATTCCCCTCTTAGATGTACAGCAGGTTCTCTACAAATACCAGCGTTGAGGAGATACATGTAAACAGCATTATGTAATTAAAGGGTAAAATGAATGTAATTGGAATCTGTGACAGTTAATGAGAAAACCATGTGGTTAAATTACAGTTAATAATGTTAAGGTTGAGGATTAGATTAATGTTAAAGATTAGATCTGACTGTATTCTTAACAGGAAAACAATGTAAGGTGTACCATTCATTGTGTTGCTTTTCCTTCTCTATTGCTTTTCCTTCTACAACACAGGTCAACAATGATGTTGAGGTAAATTTATATACAATGCCTCCAAAGAGATGATAGCTTACAAGGAGCTGTTTGGTAATATGTAATCCAATTTTGAGCGCTGAATTCCGAAAAAGGGCTGTAATATTAATATACAGAGTAAAACGTACCAGTTGTGAAAATGCGGTGAAATTAAAACATAATATTAAAATACATACAACATGTAGGACAAAGTTCATGTCTTCGTTACACTGCTTTAATTTTGTATTTACTGTGTGAAAGTTGAAGACAGCTGATGGTTACTCATTGGTCATAATAATTATGGTCAGAACATAACCAATATTTCAGAAATCTAGAAGTAGAACAATTAACACCGTTATTATGATGAACAATTTCAATATTAAGTAAAATGAGGTTAAAACAAACTCTTAAGCATTATGTAAACATACATGTCAATGTGGGCACAATTAACCCTCAAGATTTAATAAAAAACATTCATTGCTAGATCTGTTGCAATAACAAAAAATAGGACAAATGGCCCTGGATTTCAGGTTCTATTATGAATCAGTAACAACTTGAATTTACCTCCATGTTAGGAGGATAGTGGGTGGTACTTTCCCTTGAGGATAACTCAACAAATTAAATGAAAATCCATATATGACTCCCTATCAGTGCCCTGTAGTAACTATATTTATATCTCTAACCATTTCCATGTTATAAGCCATCAAAATATGGCCCATGATTAGTAAAGGCAAATTTTTAATATAAAAAAAAAAGATAAAAAATTCAAAAATCTAAATTTGTTGAAGCTGTGAGCAAACTTCGTAGACATTATCTCGAGGAAGCTACATAAAACATTTGAAATGAATCTGACCAGTATTTAGGAGAAAAATGTAGACATTGGTGACCTTGAATATGAATCTTCAAGGTCAGAGGTCATGGACTCAAATGACTCCCTATTAGTGCTCAATAATAAGAACTATATTTATATCTGTAACCATTTCCATGTAATAAACCATCAAAATGTGAACCGTTATAAGTAAAGGCATATTTTTTATATATTTAAAAATTCATCAAATATTCAAAAAGCAACACACCTCAAAACTGTGAACACACGTTGTAGATATTGTCAGAAGGAAGCTCCATGTTGTAGTTCTGTCAGAGATGATGTTTGTTTCACGATAGCTCATACCTAGTGGGCATCTGATGTCAATTCCACATCAATATGACAATTTGATATCAGGTTTAATGTCATATTGATGTGGAATTGACATCACATGCCTGCTGGGTAAATATCATATGACATTTGTCACTATCATTTTGTAGCCCATCCCCATGTTATCAATAAAACATGTGAATTTAATGTTTCCCAGTACTTGACCATACTGTGTATTTTATTTTGACAGGGTCGGTGGTAATCTGTAGCCTATTACAAAACTCAAATAATGATCCAAACATGAATGGAAACTGATCCACTCTTGTCCTTTAGATCACAGTCTCTGTTGCTCTCACAAAAATTGCAATTACTCAAACTCATTTACACTTAAATTCACTTGATGTAACAAAAAAAACAAAAAAAACAATAGACTCTTATTGTTGAATTCGCAGACAAAGATGCAATATTACTTGTGGAGTTCTTCTGTGTGATATTTACAGATACTTTAGAGTAGCTTTATTTATCTGCGTTTTAGAAATCACCTGTTGGTACGACGATCCATGTTTGCCGAAACTGAACAAAAGATTTAGCTTGACGTGTTTCCAGCTGACAAAAGCTCAGGGACTTCTCTGTGAAAGCGTTTTAAACGTGGTTAGAGCAGAAATGAGAAGGTGGTGGAGGGAAAAAGGACTGGCGTAGGTGGGATGTCTGTGTTCATAACCAACTGTGTCTGTGCTTCTCCTGCCAGTGTTTGTCCAGTGTGATGAGCACATCGGTTAACACAGGAGGTCCGTGGCTTTAATTGTAAGCTACCAGAGCATGAAGGCTGTATTCTATTTATGTCTGTGCTCTTTTATAAACCAGGTCTGTCCTTTTACCGTTTTCTGTGGCTTGTCATGCGCTAGGTGAATACAGTTTCACAAGAGGAACATCTGTTTTATTCACTTGTGAGGAGATCATTTTATTTGCCCGTAACAATACTAGTGATTTATACCACCTTCATTAATCAGCTCTCAAAATGTAATGATCTCATCCGAGTGGGAGCAGAAGGTTATGATGGCAGCTTAACTGGGAGTTGGTTCACTTAACCTGGACGACGCTGGGTCTTATTTCATGCAAGATGGCATGGACAGAAAATCAAATTTCATTTAATTAACTACCAGCTCAAGTTTAATGACCCCTGCTTGTCGGAGTCTACTGTTGTCGCAGCTTGGAAACGTCAAACTGCGTGTTATCACTTGTATAACGCCGAAACTCATCTACAGTCTCATATTTATAACATCTGAACTGAAATGAAGCAGGGAGGCGGTATGTGATGGGACGAGATTGACCCAGCAGGCTCAGTTCAATACTGCCATAGTTTTATTTCCTAGTTTATGAAAGAGGAGCAAAGGAGTGTGAAGCCAGCCATTTATCAGCCCTCAATGGTAACGGGGCTATCCTTGTTCAACTGTGATGAGAGAAACACAGTGGGAGGCAGAGGAGAATGGCAATAGATGATATCCCTCTGCTGCCATCGTTTCCTTTGAATACTGTGGTAATGGAATGTGGAGGGGCCTCGATAGGAGAACAAAAATGACCGACGTTATCTCACTTCTCAATAAAACAGAATTAGGATTCATAAGATGTAAGCTGTTTGGGGGAGGTTTGTGTCAAATGTCAAAAGCTGAATGTAAGTTCCTATACCATCCAGAGATGATACTGGAATTAAGTTTTGTTTTATTAAAGAGTGTGTTGAAATGTGGAGATATTCATTGATGAATCCACAGTAATGATGATCCCTCTGGAGACAAAATTAAAGCACGTTCTTTGAGAGGTGGAGTGCAGTCGTTCTTTGGAAATTGAAAATGACTTTGTATCAGAATATATAGATTTTCTTCTTTCTTTCTTTCTTTGGTTTAATTTTATCAAGGGAAGGAGAAGAAAAAAAAAAGTTGAGGCACCATTCCCGCCTCCCCCTGCAGCATCTCTGTGACACTGACCATCACAGACACACAGACAGCATGTGAGCAGTGATTTCCTGATGTCAGCCACAGATGGCCTGTGCCATGCCAGATTAATGGTAACAAGAGAAATCCATGTCTCATTGTGACACAAGTGTCAACATTTACAATAAAGCAAACGATGCTCTGCAGGTCGTACGGCACGCCAGAGACTTCGTTAGTTTAGTACAAGCATAGAATGAGATATTAACTCAAGTTTGTTTATTTGTGTTTTTTGATGTGCATGCGTGTGTGTGTGCAGAATTGCATGTGTGTGTGTCTGCGTGTGATGGTTTTCCAGTCAGAGCCACTATATGTGATTAAAGTCTGAGGAAGAAAGAGCAAAACCGCCTCAGACGAGGATGGACTGAGGAAGCGATAGAAAGAGTGCTATGCTGTGGTGTCAGTGGGCGACACAACACACGTGCATGTCGCGTCACCTACATGTACACACACACACACACACACACACACACACACACACACACACACACACACACACACACACACACACACAC
>JAPTYQ010000006.1:11312170-11325212 GCA_029814465.1 Ostorhinchus cyanosoma
GAACATTTCTCCAAGTACGACATAATTGTTTATCAGCAGCAGCGGTTGTAGTAAAAACTGAAAATATGTCCAAACTTAGTGCAGATTACCTAAAATGTTCAGTTGTTGGTTGTATTAAGGAACACAACTGATTGAATGGGACAGAAAGTATGGTCAACAACCTGGAGGGGGCGGGGCATGAAGTGGCTCCTGTGCATTTAAAGGGCCAGCGCTCAAAACCACCTTTCTGGTGTCATTACTCAGAAATAGGGTTAAAGACGGACCTGTGGAGTTGAATGAATGAAGAATTCAGACCCAAACAGAGCATTGACAGTTCATGTAGACCACAAGGAAATGTTTGAAAATGAAGAATTGTATTTAAAATTCAAAATATCCCTCCTTTAATTTTTTTTTCTTTGTAGTTTTTGTATATTGTCCATATTTTTCTGTGTTTTTTGTGATATTTTTATACCGGCTTTTTGCACTTTACATGTTCGCTGCTAAACAGAAACAGATCGAAATAGATTTCTATTCTATTCTATTCTATTCTATTCTATTCTATTCTATTCTATTCTATTCTATTCTATTCTGGAATATCTGACTAAGCCTTAACATAGTTCGTCTTCATCACTGAAAAATACGACTTAAGACAATGTCCTTTAATGTCGTCTTTGTCGCACAACCCAACAATATTCCATTTACTGTCATAGAAGAGCAACAAAACCTGAAAATATAATGTAACGTAATTATTCCACCGCCTTCTGTTCCGCATATTTCATCTTGACCATTCCGTCTCCCATACCTTGTACGTTCTTACAGTAAACCATGGAGCTCCATACATGGCCTTGAATCAGACCCTCTATTATCATACCTAAGCGATGATGATTCTTGCTTGGGGCTATGGTGAGATGTGTTTGAAGCTGTGTATGATTTAAAACTCCACTGGGTTGAAAATGATACTCAGCCTTATGGCTCAATCGCCGCCTCTCTGGGATTCATGTGTGAAACTGAGTGTGTGATAGAGAGATAACTGCAAAGTGGAACCGACTGTCAGTTTATATTTTTAGATGGCAAGTTTGTTAACAATCTCCCCTCCATGTCTGTCACCCCCCCTTATCTGGTTACTCCGTTTTGCAGTCTTAATGTCCCACAAGAGAAATTAGATGGCAGATAGATGAATGAACTGGCTGTTTATTTTACCATCTTGTATTTCTGTCCCAAATGACATGCTCTGCTCTTTTATTTTGACTGTTACTAATATTACACATAAGATGAGAAAAAAAAAAAAAAAAATCAGATTTGCATGAAACTGAAGATTTTTTATTCATTTTTTAAAATACTTTTAGAGCAGACTATACCTGATATATTTCCCCCCTCCTCAGTTTTAACTCTGGAGAAAACTGTGATTTTTCTAGTACTGTTTTAAATAATTCCACTCGTCTGGAAGCTGTACATTTTGTTTGGCTGTAGAGTTGTTGTCTAGACATGAAATATCACCCAGCTGTGTCTGTCGACCCAGAAATCTGTGTGTCTTTCTATGTTGGTGCGCACACATGCTTGCTGCTCCATCTGTGTGTCTCAGTTCTTGTAAGAGTGTGTGTTTCTCTGAGTTTATAAGGCGTAACCTTGTCAAATAGAGCTGGATCATGTGCTGATCATCCCCCTTGTGTGTCCCCGGGACAAAATATCTCTTTCCAGCACATTGTGAGGCCTCTCTGTCTTCATCATTAATTGGGTTATGGGTTCTGTCTTTGGATTTCTTTAAGTTTGTTTTCCATCTTCTCTCAGTTTCCTGCTTTAACCCAAGACAGCAGACAAGACGATTAAATACCCGCATTTGCTCGGACAAGCACGTTACAGTTGACGCATCAATCTTGAATCCGCTGACATAAAATAGAAGATTCTTGAAAAGCTTCTACCTTCACTGTTTTTATTCCACATTTGTGTTTTCGTTACGCAACAGCCAACTGTTTCTGCAGGCACACAGGTTGGCAATGGAATAAACATACTGTGTGGTCTTTTATGTTGTAGTGGTAATTTATTTCAGAGGAATAAGGAAATTAAAATCATATTATACAGCAAAAATAAATGGTTACGTCCAGGTTGTTTAACCCGTAAAGACCCAAACACCCAATGACAACCAAAACCATCTAGTAATGTAAAATATTTAATAATCCATGTAAATAATTGGTGTAAAATATAGCTCATGGTCATCAGATATGACCTATTTGGATGTTCAGAGGCTTTGGAGTTACCATGGAAACCTGGAGTTACCTCATCTTCTACAACATTAGATACACTGGGTTTATGTTCAGTTGTTCATATCTTTGCTAAAAAGTCCCTTTTTCTTCAGTTTTCTCGGTTTGTGACACAATAACCCTCAACTTTAATCCGAGCTTTAATGGATATCTACATGATCAGTAAATAAAATATAGGAAAATACCTGTTGTTTGCTGAAAAAGCACCAAATACAAAGGATAATGTCATCATAGATTGTGATAAATGCCTTAAGAAAAATAAATATATATTTTTAAAAAATGGAAATGCCACAAAAGTAAAACCGGGTCTTTATGGGTTAAATCCAGGTAAAAAAAAAAAAAAAAAAAAAGACAATAATTTTTAGTTTTTGGTGCATCACATTCATCAGGAGGACACTGTTTTAGCTAGTGTTGCATCTCACACAATAAATATCTGTCGATTTACACGTTGCGCAACGGAAAAAGGGGTGAAAAATTAGCGGGTACATCAGGGTGTTATGTTATCACTGCCAATCAGAGCTGGAGCCAATGACTACCTGGGACTGAGAGTCATCGGAGCTGGAAGTGAATGTTGACATTTCTGATCATACCTGTTCGCACTGAAGACAAAAACCAGATGTTTTTTTTTTCTTTTTTTTTGTCCAGTGTGAAAGGAATCTAACATGTATGTATACTGTACTGTATCCTGCGTACATTCCATCAACTTTTTCCCTGCAACGTCCTACAACTTTTGGCCTTTATTTCAATACTAACCACCAATAACCTCAGTGCAACCCATAAAGACGTCATCACACTTAGAGACTAGCCCAAGTAAAGAGATAGTGTATCTCCTTGTGCTTCCCAGCCCCCTTCTCTGCCTTTCATCTTCAGTAAGCTTATTCTTTGTGTTAAGAAAAAAAAAAAAAAAAAAATTCTGCATCACCCCGAGCAGAGTTTCAGAGAATTGGTTAATACTAATTGATATTCTAAACTTGCCTGTCCATGCCCGAGGCTACTACGTCTCTATTAAACGATACAGGATAATCAACAAAACTTCTTTTCTTGACGATCTAAGCAAAATTTTTGAGCTCACCACCATGAAGAGTGAGGAGTTCCTAGAGGAAGAGCTCCAAAGGAGAAAACAGGCTTTTTTTTTTCTTCAAACTGTGGCCTACAATTGCATGAAAGCATGGCCTCCCTCCCTTTATTCCCTTCATTTCTCTGTTTCAGTCCCTGCTTCTCTCCTTACATTTCTATGTCCAGGCCTGAAGCTAACGTCTTTCTAGGACTATCCCCAAGACAAGATGTGGGTACGTGTTTCAACCAAGGTCGCCCATTCATTTTCCAGCTGTGACAGTTCTGTGGTACAGATATGGGTCAAAGCTCTCAGAGTATAGTCATACACTGCCTTTTTTTTTTTTTTTTTTTTTTTTCTTCCCTCCCTGACCCTCTAGTAAAGGGCTTTGGAAATATGGGTGGGTTGGGGGTGAAGGTATTGCACATATATAGTCACCATTTCTTCTTGGATGTCTCAGTGGAATTCCAGTATAAATTTAGACTCTCCTGCTCCCCACCAACATTAAGTGTCGAGAAGAATCCACAATGATCTTTCATTGATTCTCCAGCGCCATATGGAGGCCCATTAAATTGATTGTGGTGGCAGCATTGGGAGCAACAGCACGCGCCACGCTTGTAGATTTCCTCCACATCACTGTCACCTCACACGGCTGTATTTTACAGGTGAAAAAGATGCCCTGTACCTACGCTGATTGATTTCCCCATTGCTTGTTATTTAGTTGTTGCGCATACCGAGCTGAGTAATCACGACTTCATTAGTTGGAGTCTCCACATGGGACTAATGTGAATGGAAATAAGAGAATAACAAGGGAGCCATGCACGTACAGCGCCAAACACTGCAAACTGTATACTTTAACTGTTCTCACATTGTACTGAACGTTCCCATTGTCTTGTTTCCCTTTAATAAAGAATGTACTGTACAATAGCCAGAAGACATACCCTTCCTTTAACTTGTGACATCATCCAACAATAAATCCTATTCTTTGTTTAATGACAGTGTATTATTACTGCTATTAAAGCTCATACAGTAATCCCACGCGATCGTTCCGGTCTCTAATAATCTGGTGCCACCATATTCAGATGAGTTCATGCAAATGTTCTATTCCCCAATATGGCATTTTTCATTGTATTCATTTCAAGGTTAGCTATCAAATTAGCTTATATGGCTGCCCATACCCTGTGCCAATATATGTCAAGGAAAAAAAATGTTTGAATTAAACATATATTAAAATATGGATGTGACAAGATAGATACAGAGTGCTCTCTCTCCTCATAAGAAATATCAACCCGAGACATTTTCACTTGTGGGGGACGTGGGGGGATGTGAAGTGATCCATTTGAGAAATCGAAAGTTCTTCAAATATCGTTAAAGATGAACGCATGAATCATTCATAATGTGAGCCTCTCTGAGCTTGATGGGTGCCTCATCTCTGACTCTATATTTCTCCCTCTTTCAGTTAGCAATTCACTTCCTTTGCCACAACATTTCCATAGTCACAAAAACACACACGTTTTTTTTTTATTTTTCTCATGTTTTTTCTATTTAATTTTCATCACATTTTTTATTGGTTCATCACTAACATTGGACTCATCAGTCAGTTCCCCATCAGCTCGGTTTACACTTGGATGGGAAACAGTGGATTTGAAATCAATGGCTCATCTCTTTATGATTCTGTTGCAACGGACAGAAAAGTTAGCTGTGTTTTATATATTTTTCTTTTTTTAGAAAGTGTCAACCCAGGTATGAACCCCCCCAAACCCCATTTTTGATCTTCTGAACTGCACAAAATTTAACCTGCTTCTGATGTTGCTCACAATGCTGATGCAGGGAATGCAACCTCTTTAAAGTGATACCTCAGGCCCTGGAAGGTAGAAGATGCCTCCTGTTTGTGATGGACACTGATACACCTGCTGCAGGTCTGACAGGTTCAGCTGTAAATATAAACTGCTTGAGTTTCATGTTTTTATTGGAGTAATGGCATAATTGTTGTTTATTCAATATGAAGAAAATAAATATAACACATATGGAATTTTTAAAAAAATTATATATGTAGAAATAAAAGAATAGACATAGAGAACATATATTATCAGTTTTATATGGATTTATTTTATTTTGAATCCTTTTGAAATATTTCCCCATCTCTGCTTACCTTTTTAGATTTATCGATGCTGATATTTCTTTTACACACACTGTGTCATGATGCCTTCCAGCCACTGATTAAGCTACATGAACTTTTACTTGTCTTGTGTTAGCTAAACTTAATTTAAAAAGAGTATTTCATTCAATTCAGTGTGTTGCACAAAGTGTGATGCAGAAGCTGCTGCCAACAAACTAAAGAATCTTTCAAACCAAGAATAAAACTTCAATGAAATAGAAATTGAAAATAAAGGGCAGACCATTAACAATTACTATAAAGCATATTCAGTTTATACTGACAGCTCTGGGGACTGATTTAACACTTAATATGTCGTACGTGCTGTGCTCTAATCATCGTTCTCCAGTTTATTTAAGTCATTTTGTGGATATTTCTCTTACAGTGTCAATGAAGAATACTGACTTACTGTTTGTTCTCCAGATTTTTGAAATCCTGAGGGTCCATATAGTCACACTGAGGTCTAAATGAGCCAGAAATTAGAAAAATCTGCCAAAAATGAAATCAAATCAAAATCCCAGCTTGGTTTTGATTTCATCTTTTTCCACCCACTGGGAGACCATTGAGGTCATATATGAAAGCCAGCAGCGTTCAGATCCCCAGTTGCGTCACTGAACCTTTTTCAGGTCAGTCAGTATTTTCAAAAGTAGAGCCGGTTTTATTCCAGTGTATGTCTTCATTTGTTGACATCGTATGTTTTCAGACTTGAACATAGAGTGAGAGTATCTGCAGAAAATTCACGTCAGACACAACAAGAAATAGAAGCCTGATGACATCTCTTGCTGAAATGACATCTGAAATACTCATGTTTCAAGAGAGTATGGAGAGGGTTTTTTTTTTTTTTTTCCCGTAAAAGCATTTCCTCAACTCAAGCTCGACTGAAATGTTTTTTTATGAGTGGCATTCACGGAGGAGAAGTATTTGTACAAAAGCCCAGAAAGGGTCGACCTCCGTCCATATCAGTGTCTAAGCCGCTCACTTTGCTCTTGAGAGCGAGAGGAACTAACAGTGATCCTAGGATTTTTTTTTTTATTTGCTTTAAATCAAGATGCAGAGAAGAAAAAAATGTAAATCCTTTTCAGATTGTCAAATGCAATGAGTCTATATGTTTTCTGAGGATTTGTGTTTTGGATGTCCTATCATCCCTAGATCTTCAGTGAGGCCATGTGCACTGCACCAGACTGGTGTTTCATGATCCAGTATATGGATGGAGTTAATCCCCTTTATCCATATGTTATAAGGTTACAGCATGAAACTATATATTGTCCTGGCAATCTGTTTTACTTTTATCTTCTGGGTGTCGAATGCAGAGCCCGGTGCAAAGCTACACTGACGTACGCTTACATAAATGAGATTACACATGCAATATTTAGTGTGCGTCTGAAAGCTCATACTAGCATATAACTCATTTTCTCTGAAGGTCTTAGAGATTCACGTGATATTTTAAATCAAGAACTCATGTGTGAGTGGAGTTAACTTTGGCATATCAATTTAGTTCTTATTAAAAATGAAATGCAAAAACATTAGCCATGTTAATCTGGAAGGTATGTTGAATCTCCTTTGCCTTTAAATATCATAAGGTGAATAATGAATGAGTGAAAAGGTCACAAAAAGTTGATTGCTCAGAGTGAAGTTGTGAAACATATTGTATCAAAAGGCAGAACGGCGCCTTTTGGTGTAATATATATATATTCATATTGTTTATTTGAGCATCTGAAGGTGCATCAAACTCTGTTGCAGATTTTCCTTGTGTGTATTTCATATGCTTTTGTTCCAGTGGAAGTCGACACAATAGGCATGTGGATTAAGCACATGTGAGGACGAACCTGCATATGTGTGCCATTACACCATAATCCATGTCTGTGTGTAAAACTTTAGCTTGTACTTGTGTATGTACATGTGTGTATTAGTATTTCCACCGGGCAGCACAAGGCATCCCTTCCGGCTTCTACGTCCACACACACACACACACACACACACACACACACTCGCACACACATAGATACACAAGCACAAACCGGTGGATGACTGCACGTTTCTACGGATGATTAGATTACGTAAGAAAACACTGCAGAGCCCTAATAGTTGGTAAACCCAGATTACGCAGGATTATCATCCCTTTTGCTCCACCTCTGTTCTTCTTCTATGTGTGTGGCTTTGGGTGTGTGTCAGTGTATGGGAAGAGTGGATGACAGGGGATAAAACAGGAGGAGCATGGGGAGGAAAGGGGCGATGTGTGTGTGGGGTGGGGTGGGGTGGGGAAGGCGGGGGGCTGAATGATGCTGCAAACACCAGAGCCAGATGGGACAGAACCCCTAAGCAGCTTAGAGTCACAGTAATCACGCAGGCTAAGTTGCCATCAATGGTGTTTGTGCATGTTAATGTGTGTGTGTTACATGGATGTAGATGTGCGTTTGAGCATAGTTTCACATGCATTAAACTAGATGCCTACTCATGCACTTATGCTGACGTCAGAAAATGCAGAAGAAGAAAGTGAATAAGAGACTGAACGAACATTCTCATGCAGTCGGGATATCCGAGGAGAGTGGGAGGAAGGAGTGTGTTTTAGTTGTGGAGGAAGAGATGATGAAGACACGCAAGTTAGAAAGGTGATATTGTTTTGTCCCTGTTTGACTCCGATATTACAGAAACAATGGAGTGGGAAATGACACTGTGCATGTCATGCCACGCAGTTATATCATCCCCAGGGGATCAGGAATCAATAACCCTGTCAATAACAATCCGCGTTAAATTTCTCTGTAAGTTCCATCGCAGAGGGTAAAAAAAAAAAAGCACAGATAAAAAAAAAAGATGTACATACTTTGATTAAAAAAGCCAAAGCACTGCAGCAAATAACAGACAGAAAAGTACAAGAAATACAAGAAATGCATTTAAAGTCACTGTGACACATGGACACGTAAAGAGCACTGATGTTTTTTTGTTTTTTTAAAGCTTTCCTGATGTGTTCCTCTCAGCACAGTGGAAGTGATGGCTTTAAAACTACAAAGAAAAAAAATAAAGAAGAAAAAAAACTGTAAAGCCCATGAGAGAAGCTTGCATGAATGTATTTACCTACATGAATATTCAATAATGGCTGCAGCACTTCACAAAGGGAAGTAATCACTGATTTATTTATTAGTGTTTTTGACATGCTATGCAATTATGCCACTGCAGGCAAGCTGTTGTGCTGCTCTCTGCCCTACCCTAAAGCTCTACGTGTTTATGTGTCTACAGACACGATGACACTGGTTGAGTGTAAAGATCTGATATTGATTAAAGTGCATCAATAGTGATGATTGTTCTGGTACAAGTGCGAAAACAGTGATCAATGGATCATGGATAAATAATATGCTGCTTTCAACTGTGTTGCAAATTATGCCTTTTGATTTATTTTTATCACAGTATCTCTCCAAAGACATTAGTTGTCATTAATTTTTGAGTTTCTTTGTTTCAGTTATTTGATTTCAATGCTAAAATCAGAAGCAGTTCTTACTCTCTAACAAGAGACATAATGTTATTTTGACTGTAACTTCTACCTCTGTTTCTCTTTCTCCTCTCTCTGGAGAAGAGGGTGATGACAGCTAGCCCCACTCTCTGCTCATTGAACATTCAGCTTTGCTTTTGATGGAATTAATTTGAATGTAAATGATGCTGTGATGGAAGCTCTCATTGGTCTCAGTGAAAAATTTCACACAGTAATACCACCCGCGTTACCTCTGGAATCTGAGCTGTTCTATGTAGAGGGAGGGAAAAACAATAAAACACTATATAAGTTACATAAATAACTATATGGAGCTATTAGTTTCACTGAAACCACAACAACTGCGCAACAAAATGAAATTATGTTACCACTGTGTGGATTCCAAGTCGATTATTTGATCAATACTTGTCTTTATTCTCATTTTGCAGTTTTACCTCAAAGCCAGTGGGGCCTTTTTGTCATAACATACGGTTCTAAAAAGAAAAGATGAGAGAGCAACACATTTTAACCAGTGATTTGGCAAATTCAGTCACACCGAGAGTTGTACATTTAAGCACCAATGAATGAGCTGGAGGTTGGGATTAAATATATAACAATAAAATAAAAATAAATACAATAAAATACTGCATCGTTGCATATTAAAAATTCATCCGCTCATGTCGAAATTCACAAAAATAGAATTAAACATAGATACAACACAGTGTGATATTTGGTCAAAATGTGCACAAAGGAGGACAGGTTTCTGAATAAATAATATCACAGGTGGAGATATTTGCCCACGTTTTGGAAAGGCGTCCTCAATTCCAAAACTCTAAAGCAAGTCTGTCTGCCTGTGTGTAAAAGAGGAAGTAAGACTGTCGTGTGACTCATTGATTTTAGACAAGACACAAAGTCACTTCATCCTTTTAAAAACAGGTCAAGTCTAGGTTACATCATGCACTTAAGCAAATACAAGCACTATCGAGGTCTTCTGTTCAGATTATTGGGAAAACATAAGGGGCTCATATTTGGAAAAAACAAAAAAAACCTCACCGATTATATGCTCAGTAGATTTTAATTTTTTTTTTAATTTACTGTCATTTTTCAAAGTAATACTCTGCAAGTTTTCTTAACATTTTTTTTAGTTTGCAAGGAAGTACTGTAAACACGATTCATTCATTCATGTATTTTTGGCTTGTGAAGGTGTAGGAATGCTGGAACCTGGACTTCTGTACTTATTACGTTAACAAATCAAATGTCAGAGATTCCCTATAAAACCAATATTGTCTTCATTTAACAGGCGGAACGTTGCCGTAACAGGAAACCGTAGACCACCATAAACAGACCCATGTGTAAATCCTTCTCAAGTCTATTTTAGTCCCATTTAAAATCCTACAGATCCACAATTTATTTTTTCCAATATGGTCACCCGACCCCTCTACCACTAATCACCGTGTTTTATTAGGCAGCTCGGGCTTCCTTCACGTTCAGAGGTCTAACACGACGTTCGCAATTCCGCGTCTCTTACACCGTCATTGATTTCTCGTATCAGCCCGCTGTGAGTTTGGCCTGCTCACCCCAGGCATCATACATCACCCAACATTAAGGCTTCACCTTTTATATCTCTGCTTTTATATCATCATATCCCTTACAGACACCTCTGCCTTTATGGCCCTCTCTACCCCTCTGATTTCAAACTGATGCCTCTCTCAATTGGCACTTATCTTCCCCTGTGAGGAAGACAGTTATATTTTTGAAGATATTCGTCAGTATGGGGGAGGCTTTAAAGATTTATCAGCCTTTCCGTTGGTTTGAGCTTCCGCCTTTCTTTCAGCTGTATGGCCTGGGCGTAGAAGTGTGAATCAGTCAAAATGTCACTTTGATGCTTTCTAAATCCTGTGCTTCTCTTTTGACTTTCCTTAGATGAAGGTATAAGAATCTCATAATATCTTTTGGAAATCGTATGCGTTCACTGTTCTCTCCGGGGCTCTTTGAGACAGGAATAGACTGATGAAGTGTGTGACTGCCTCCACAGTAATTATGTGATGAATGTGTTCATTCTGTGTGTAGCCTCGGGCAGTGAATAGCTCAACTGATTATTGAGGGATGTGCTCATTGTGCATGTGTATGAGAATGTATGTGTGCATTTTTTAGGAAGACGTGAGAATAGATAGGGTAAAACAAAGAATTATAAAGAAAAAAAAAAAAAACGGCAGCGGCTCTGCTATTAACTTGCCTCGACACTCAAAACTGATGTTTCAGTGAACATCTCATAACAGTTTAATACACAAAAGCCATAAATAACACTTCCACGTTGTCATAAAAATCTCATTAACCGGCTATTTGGTGTCAAACCTTACCTCCCGTCTCATTTTAACCCACACATTCACAGAAATCAAACCAGCTGCCACTTGGCTGTTTCTGTGACAACACCGTTTCTGCTCTGAGTCAAACGCAAATCAGGCCTTCAGTGTTTTAAACCCCTTAGATGGATGTTAAGCTCCATTAATAATAGTGCGCTCTTGCTGTCCAGCTCATATGGATTTTCCTTCACAGACAGAATACTCGGCGAGAGGCAGCAGAGTCAGACGCATGAGATGAATCATAGAAGAATAATGTAAAACAGCTCTCGTATCGAGGTGTTCAGCCGATCAACATTTAGCCTCTAAGGCCTGCGCTCTTTTCGAACCGATTTATCAGTTGTTCTAATCGCAAAGGATGCTGTGTGTGTCTAAGTCCTACATCAAGTTCTGGGGGTGAGATGATCCCACTGCCTCTTAACCTTCCAGCGATATCCAAAGAAAGGCTCTTGTACAGTTTATATGCAGGACTCACACACTAGTGCACACACATGGTCTACCTCTGAGGCCCAGAACCAGCTCACTGCCTGTCAGTCAGGCCCTGACGAGTCTCCGCGGACCCCCACACACACAAAGACGTGCAGTAAAGATCAATGGGCTTGCGTTTATCAAGCATCATACCCCCCCCACCACCACCACCACCACCACAAATGCTTCCCACACACAAACCCACACCTCCCCCTCCACCCAGATTCTGACCTGCCCCTCGACAGCCAACGCAGTGAAGGTATTGATTTCCACATATTAACCCAGCCTCCATGAAAAGCCCCAGGCTGTAGCGGGGAAGGGAGAACAGGAAGAAGAAGGATGGGAGGAGAAAAAAAAAAATGGAAAAAAGAGGGAGTTGAAGGAAATGAGAGGAGCGAGGAGAGAAAGACAGGGCAGGAGCAGGGATGTCAGATGTCATACGAGGCCTAAACTTTAGGGCATGTTTCTGGCTTTGAAATGTAAAAAAAAGCTAAATAAATAGCTTGAACTTTGCTAGTTGAAGGTACGGTATATTCTGTGATGTTGAGGATTCATCTGGTATTGGACTGTATGTGGGTGATGGTGGTTTTCAGTGGTGTGAACTTGACCTTTTATATATAGCTCAAATTGCATATGTGTAGTCTCTTTCACATAACTTCACATACTATAGCTTTCACACTGGACGATAGATACACTGATAGAGAGATACATTAGAATGGTGTAATATAACCAGGGCTTAAAAATGACTTTTTTTTTCAATTTATGTTTCCATTCCGAACAGAACCAGTATATATAATGTTTTCGTTCTTGCGTTCCACCACCAACATATCTTTGAAAAATTACGTTTGTTCTTAACATTCCGAGGGTCTTATTATTAAGCCTATCAATAAGTCTAGTGGACTCAGTCAATTTAGCTCCTAGTACCTTGGTCGATGTTTGATAATACTCAGTGCAGCTGCTGCTGTGGAAACGTGTCCTCCAGCCAGGGTGATGGAGGAAAAGAGTTAGTTAAAAAAAAAAAAAAAGAAATAGGCTGCGCTTTTGTGGACATTTTATAGGCTAATGCGGAATGAAAAAAGGAATATTATTAACCGGTTTGGGGGATTTCAGAATAATGTTTCTGTTCCAGATCAGTTGAAGACCCTTTTGTTTTCATTTTCATTTCCATTTCCGTTCCTCATAAAATTTCGTTCTTTTTCTTTTTTCGTTGCCTGGTTTTAAGGCAAAATCTAAACAATCGGTTTTCTGTCAAATGACTCAGCCGTCACCAGGGGTGTGTATTGGCAAAAATCTGGCAATACAACACAA
>JAPTYQ010000006.1:11335964-11346356 GCA_029814465.1 Ostorhinchus cyanosoma
GTGGCTATCACACAGAGGACTGGCTAACTGTCATGTTTTTAATGTTTATTTTAAATATGATAAATGGATGTACAGTATGTTCACAGACCACTTCCTTCACTGCAAACGCATATTAAGAGGACGCACAGAAACGGGAAACTTAACTGGCTTCAATCAGAAAAGGAAGATCTCATTTACATTTTTACGCCTGCATTGATGTGCGTTGTTTATTTAGTCGGGCCTTCGCACCGTCATTAATCATTTCGCTTAAACGGACGTATGTACGTATGTGTGTGTGTGTGTGTGTGTGTTTGTGTGTGTGTGTGTCGCAGCCCACCCAGTGGAGCTGTGCCAGAGGCTCATCACATCACAGCATCAGGGGCATCTGTTTGAAACTGAAATAAAAGTAAAGCCTATGAATAAAAGAGCCACATGAATAAAAACACAGGATGCAAATGACTTGCCAAGCAGGGATTGTCTACGTATGTGTGTGTGGGTTTGTGTGTGTGTATGAGAGAGAAAGTGGAAGTGTTGTATTCACCCTGCATTTGTTCCCCGTCCCATCATGGCTGCACCTTAGCCTGACTGACTGACTGAGGGAGTGAGTGAGTGAGTAAGCACATACACAGATTTCCATACTCTCTGAGGTGTTTGGTTTTCTCATGCATTAATCAGCTGCAGTTTTGACACTTGGCTCCTGAATGAGGGGGGAGAGAGGTGTTTTAACAGAGCCGTGCTGCTGGTTCTCTGCTTCACTCCACAAGCACTGCTCACACTGCCTGGGGTGGCTTTATCAATTAGGCCTCACTGGAAACACCAGCATCCTCCTTCCTCGCTTATATCACATCCTATTTCACTCCTTACCTCTCCTTTCTTTTGAGATAATCCAGTTCTTTGTTCCTTGACATCCTACCTGTCCCTCCTACCCTGTAGCATAGCCTTTATTTAGGTTTTGTAATCCTTCTCCTTTGTGGAAAACCACCTCCCATTCATCACTGCATTGGCTTCTGTCCCGTTTCCTCCTCAGAACTGTTTTTTGCAGCATTTCTCTACTTGACCCGCTCTCAGTGTGATACGTTGTTGTTGTTTTAATTAACTTGAATTCTTTTTTTTCTTTTTTTTTACTTTTAACTTTATTTAATTTGTGCAAATGTAGATGTTTCTTTTAATATGGTTTAGTTACAGTCTTTAACTCTAGTTCCTAAATCTGAAGTAAACTTGACTGAGCTGAATCTGTTTAAAAACTAAATTATATCTTAGTTTTTGTTGTTTTTTTCTTAAAACAGAAGGTGGAAGAAACATCTTGCAGCAATACTTGAGTTTTTCTTTGAGTCTTGGCACTTTTGATGGTTTGTTGCACCTGTCTGTTAGCACTATTCACAATAGTAAGCAGTTGATGGTCAGATTCCAGCGCTAGTAGCAGAGATAACGTTTGCTGTTTTCTGTCAGTCATGCTGGTCTGGGTCTTACTGAGCTGTGCCTCGGGGCAGCCTCGAGCTAGAAATGAGAGCAGGAGAGTACACGATGTTTGTTGACTAAAAAATTGAAAGGTTCGGATGGAAAACCCAGAGAGATGGACATCTCATTTACATCATACCTATGCATATTAGCCTAGAGACATGAGGACGACTGCACAAGTGAGAACTGCACTCAGCCTTGGGCAAAAACAGCAAAGAAACAAGTTATAAAATAACAAAACAGGAAGAAGCATAACAGGACCACCGCTATATCAAAATCTGTTTTTTTGTTTTTGTTTTTTTTAAGAAATCCTAAAACCATTGCAAATCACTCCGCAGTGGTTTCACAGCGTTGTCATAGTTGTTCATTTTCTACTATAGTGTTTTTTTTATACTGGAGTGTATAAATGTTTTATCTGGGAGGCCATATTTGACAGTGAGACACAAAGCATTCAGCTCTCACATATCAAACACTTTACAGTATGCATTCTGGAAGAGCGATTGTCTACCGGACATGCTCGGAGTGCGGAGCTGAAGAGCTGGCATAAAGCTTTGGCAGAAGTGTGTGCAATAATGAGGCAATGCCAAGCAACTGCAAGCTGTAGTTGAGTTGGTGAGCTGTCAGGCTGTCTCTGAGATGTGGCCCTAAAGGGTTACCATACATGTCACTGATCACATATGCTGATAACTTCGACTCTGTGTGTCTATGCAGAGTTGTGTTCATGATAGTGGGCAGCCTGTGTGTCAGAGGGTGTGTGTCTCCGTTTGTGTATCTACTATATATGCATGTGTATAGTTGCTAGTATGTGTGTCTGTGAGTGGTTTTGTGTGTGTAAGTGATTGTGAGTGCGTGTATTTCTTTGGTTGTGGGAGCTTACAGGCTCTGCGCACAGAGGTTCCCTAATCCAGTGTTTTGAAATGAGCCCTCCAGCTGTTGTGGGCTTGAGAGACTGCTGCCTTGGAGGAGGCTTAGAGACGATAAGATGCTCCTTCTATCTTCATTCCTCTAGGACTTTTCTTCTTCTTCTTCTTCTTCTTCTTTCTGTCTGTCTGTCTGTCTTTCTTTCTGACTTTCTTTTTTTGTTTCTGTCGTTGCTACATCTGCAATCCAGCTCGGTCTGTCTTTATTCCTAAATCTATTACGCTTAATATCATTGTGTGCATGAGAATATACAGCTATGCAGATCCCATTCTGTTAAGGTTCTAACCTTATGTATGAACTTCCCTCCGTAATCCTCCAATAAAGACATAGATTGATTCTGTGCAGGAAATGAACATTGTGTACAAAGAGGATTGAAGAAGATTAGATTAGACTTGTGATCTAAGCGTCTGTTATTTATTTTATTTATAATCATGGCCCAAGACTGTAGATGTCATAAGAGGTAATAGGAGCTCATTAGCTGCATTGTGACGTACACACTCAACTTGACGTCATTTAGCATTTGATGTACACTATGGATTTATATGAAAAAAAAAAAAAATCCACGTTAGCATTCTGGATATGATGCTTTTAAGTCTAATTATTTGCATAATTTGATGGGGTGAGTCTATTAAAAACCAGAACCAAGAAGCGCTGTGCAATGCCACCGATCTCAGTGCCAGCAGTGAGCCTGCAGTGTGTGTGGTGTCTGTCAGTAGGAGGAAAGCGTAGGAAGTCCAGCAGGTTTCGGACAGACAGAGAGAGAGCAACAGGCAGTCTGTCAGTTAGAATATGACAGCGGCATTCAAACCCAAATGTAGCAAGAATGACACTGGAAACCTGAAATGCTCAGCAGATGGAAACTGTTCGAAACACATATAAAATACCCAAAGATAAAATATAAAGTAGATTCATGTTATATTTTCCAGTGATCATGCACTTGACATCTGATTTGACTCCTACATGTCATTTAGTGGCTTCTACTGCTCGTGACACAGATCATCTTCTTACATTATCACTAACAAGGACAATTCACAGGACATGATCAATTATCCGTAATCATATCACTGCCATCATCCTCCTCACCATATTTATATAAGATTACTTCCCACTGTGGTTTTTGGACATGGATACATGGTTGCGGGGGAAGATCTAACTTAATTTAGGCTGTAATGTCTTTAGCTGGTCTAGAAATAGGATACAGCATGTACACATTTATCTCTCTGGGTCTGTTATACCTGACAGCTGCATCTAGATGAGGAAAAACCTCCCCTTAGTCTCTCGGTTTTAGAGGAAAGCGGTTTCTCGTGCTTTGCAAGGAGCTACATATCAGCTAAATGCACACAGCAACCAGCAGATAGCGTCTAAAATACCCAGTACTATTCCCTCCTGTCATGTTCATTTATGTATCGATACAGAACTTGTTCCCACAGAAGAAGCACGCTGTTTTAGCAAATGAATAACTCAAGAGACAGCCTATCATGCTTTCCCATTTAACTGCTACATATTTTATGGGATCCATCGCAGTGTGGTCGAGCTGTTTGTTTAGTTGCTGATAGGAAAAGAGCTTAGTTTGTTTTGCTAGAAAGATGAAAGAACAATGAAGACAGGATTCCACTTGAACATGTTGTATTATAATATTAAGTATAGTTAATGTATTGTCATTTACACTAGTAATTCTTTACATATTAATCCGAAATGTCTTACAGAAAAACTTTGAATTCTTCATTTAGACTCGCAGTTATGTTTCAACTGTCATCCTTCCTTTGGTCTGTGCCTGCTCGGTTACAGTTTTGGCTTCTCTTTATGTCAATTACCTGATCAGTGCTTCTTTTGTTTTTGCAGTGTGTGTCCAGGCGCTAGATGTGACCGTGTCCCAAAGCAGTATCCAGGTGGCCCGTGGCCAAGCAGCCATCCTGCCCTGCTCCTTCACCACCAGCGCTGCCCTCACCAACCTCAATATCATCTGGATGGTCATACCGCTGTCCAATGCCAACCAGCCAGAACAGGTACAAAACGCATCACTTACACCTACTTACCTGCAGTGACAGTCCACAAAAATGACTCAAATGGAACTTTGCAAAACATATAACTGTTAGCGTACTTGTGCTAATGTTGCTGTTGGATTTGTATGTACATGTAACTAATTTTCACATGCAAAACTACTGTATATGCATCATGTGGATGGCCGCACTGTTCCTTCATCAACCTTACAGTCAAAACAGGTACAAAATAAAAATGTGTGCTTCATCTAGAAGGTGTGCTCAGATACAGCGCAAAGAGAATTTCAGAGGTTGCACAATTAAATAGAAAGCCAGTGAAACAAACTGACTGAGAAAAATGGGCACAAATTCAGTTATGTGACCCACATTGAGATGTTAAAAACTGGAGCATTCACACAATGCATCTACAGACGAACCTGTTATGTATATCATATACATAAACATCATGCCAAATGTGCAACGGCTGTTTGGGAAAAATAAACAGGCTGCAGTGCCGCTTTTCGGTGCATCTGAACGCACCTTGATATTAATTAGTGAACTTATAGATATAGAGCTGTAGTCCAACTCCTAGTACGTCTAGAGGATTGCTCATTAGTGTAGATTACCACATCACTTTAGCTCTTCTACATGTAGGGATTTTCTAGTCTTAAAAGATTTAAATGAGCTGCAAATCAAAGAAAAGACTATGAAATGTATTAAAATGTCACAGATGTTTGTTGGAAGAAAGGAAGCAGTTGTATTTGTACACAGAACACAGTATGATGGAGACCTTGACTTTTGTCCGAATTAATTCTTGCCATCACCCCCGTTCTGGCTTCCTACTGTCTCTGTTTTTCTGTTTTTTGTCACCTTCTCTTTCCTCACCCTCTCTCCCTCTCTCTTCCTCCCCCTTGCGGGACTTCTGTGATTCCATTTGAGTTGTTTAACATGCAGCTGCAGGCCGTACAAGCTCACCTGCCTCCCTTCACTTTGAACCCCGGCGCTGGTCGGCCGTCCAAATAATACAATCATCTTCTGCACTAATTACCTCACGCCCACGACAGGCTCTATAACGCAGCTGTTCTCACCACACACACACACTACACTCTACACACAAATGCACACAAACCAGCATTGCACAGAGCGCTGGTCCAAATGCAGAGCAGATCAACATCCATACATGCAATGCTTATTTATATTTACTGAGTTCAATCATAAAGTGTGCTGGGAGTGCGACATAAAAGTATGAAACCTGCATATGATTTCACACATACATACATATACATGCCACTCACTGATGCTTTCATTTACGCACCTGTGGAAAGCTGCTTATATTTATACTCCAAAAGGAACTAAAAAGTGAACGCATTAACATGTCACTTACACTCGGGTGACTGCATGTAACTTTTAACGTGACGTTAACAGCTGATATATGTTCAAGTCATCATCTTCTCACGCTACACCCTCACACTTTATTGCATCATGGTGTGATATGAATATTGACAACATGTGTACGGAGGAGCAGTGGGTACAAGCGCGATGTAGTGCAATCAAGTTTTCGAGTTTGCATTGTCACATTAAGATTTGCACACGCATGCGGCGACACAGTCGGAATAATCACACATAAAAAGGCAGCACATACTGTGTAAACTACAGTTCAACAGCCCCATTAGGTTTTATGTGTGAATTTGGTGATGTGGGCAGTGAAAATGAAGTGCTGCATGTACAAGGTCATTTTGGAGGAAGAGAATGTCATAAGTGATTAGAGTTGATGCTAAAAGCCATTAAGAATTACTCAACAGAAGTCTGCACAGTCTAACTACCTGCAGAAGCTCTTCAGGGGCACGCTCGCACCACTCGAATTATTAAATCTTGTCAAATTTATACATTGCGTTCAGAGAAGTCTGTGATAAATGATGATACTCATTAAGCCCTAAATGTGTTGCCGCTCTATCGCTGCAAAACAGGGTTGTTGGTCGTGGCCTTTTAATTCTGTTCTATACATTGTTTGATGCTTTGACTCGCCATATTGTCTGTGTTTTTCAGCCTATAGCCTGCATGGTTGACTTCACATAATGGATAATATAATTTAATGAGACAAATGTGAGTTTCATATATGTTAACAGTGTGCTTGCCTGCTGCAGCTGGTGATGCTTAATTCCAGAAGTAAATAACATAAATGACAGATGATACATAACAGTAGACTGTATGGTTTAATTATGAAGTGATCGCTCTGCTTCTATTAAATGATTGTCTTCCGTTATTTACAGTTTATCTAATTTCGCTATAGGTTGCATGATTTGGTTTGGTCATTATACACCATATGTAGAATAAATTAGGTTTTCATCAAGTTGAGTGATGAACTTTTACTCCCTTAAGGCAACCATGTTTTTGTTCATTAAGTCCGATAATTACAACTTGGATGTTTATGCTGTTTACGCATAAGAGAGTAATAATCACAGAAACACGAATGCACCGTGCAAGAGCTGCACTGCAGTAAACGTTTCAAAAAAGAAAACAATTAAAACTCGAAAAACATTAAGATTAAAAAAATTGACCCATTCACTTGAACTTTTTTTTTTTTTTACAAATTACAAACTCTAAAATTTCCAGATATGTGATTTGATTTAGTTTAAAACCGCAAACCTGTTCTAAAAACTCATTAAAACGAACTGACTTAAAGACAGAAAATTCAAAACCAAACAAATTTATATTATAATGAAAAATTCCAAACTATCATAACCTTGCCTTCAATGTTTTGGAGTGTTCTGTTTTAAATGTGTGTTTTTTCTTTGCCTTTATGTTTTATATTCCTACTTGTGCTCAAAATAAAGTTTATCCTTTCATTTCACTTCCTAATGCTCGTGGAAATGATGTTCCTGTCTTGCTACCTAAGCCATCTTTAGCCTTTGCTGTGGTCATCGTGCTGTTTGTTTACCCTGATTCCCTGACATGCAGAGCTTTGGGTTACAGCATGTACATAGACTTGTATCTCACTATAGTCCAATGTGTTTGGGTGCTCGTGTGCATGTTTACATGGGGTTTTGTGTGTCTGTGTGCGTAATCTCCCCATCGTGCTATTGTTGTGATCAAATGTCCTGACCTCTTTCCCTCGGGCCTCTAGGTGTGATATAATCCAGATAAACACACACAACCTGCACATGCACACGACGACACACAAGCAGACAATAGATTTATGTTTCAGAGTTACTGTTCATCCTCTTTAAACCGTTTGCTGGATATCAGAGTTAGTCTGCTCTAATAAAAGCTCCAGTTTCACTTTTCTCTCACACCACCTCTGCAACTTATTTTGGTAGAAACATTAAAATTTGATAGATCAGTTCTCTGGAGATATTCCTTTAATGAGTGGAGACTTGCAGACTAATATCAACCATGAGATATATGAAATCCTTTCAAACTTGATTTTCTCTCCTCTCCTGAATCTGAGAGATGGTTTCACGACAACGACCAACACATACTAGAGAAACAACTCTGCACTCATCTTGTATATTTTGGGTTTGCAAAGAAATTCAATATCTGTTTATCAGTTCACACCAAGGTTATTATCTTTAACGAAAACTAGAAATGAACGTTTTCGTTAAATGGAAAAAAAGAAAAAATATGATTAAAAGAAAAAAAAGCAAACAGGATAACTTACCGAAAACTGTATTGTGTGCTTACAAATTTAGCTAAAAGGTATAAAAATTATGGATAAAATTCCCTTTGTTTTCATCTGTCAGTGTTGGATTGATATGAAATCGATTTATTTCACTCAAGCAATTTTAGCTGCCGGCACCATACGGCGCTCCACGGTCCATCATTTGTCGTCACTTGTTGTTTAGAGTCGTCCTCTCGTCCCCACTTTGCCTGGACCATGGAAACTGAAGTTAGGGGAAATCAGAGTTCTGTATGTGATTTATGTGAATATGACAGAGAGGAAAAGAAAAGATATGGAAAAAAACTAACACTAAAATCTGAGTGTTTAGGAAAAAAAGAAAACTAACAGAAACTAGCAAACCTATTCTAAAAAATAATTAAAATTAAATGAATTAGAGAAAAAAAAAGGCAAAACTAAACAAGTGGTTCCATGCACAACAAACCCCGCCCCTTGCAAACGTTTTACCTGATTTACCCTATCTCTTATCATTGCTAAAACACATTTTTGATGACCTTGACCTTTGACCTAGATTCACCAAAATTTAATGGGATCTATTCTGGACCACCTCGCACCTTTCCTGAAAATTTCATGGAAATTGGTCCAGTAGTTTTTGCGTAAAGTTTCTGACAAACAAACAAACAGACCAAAAAAAAAAGAACCAAAAACCATTCCCTCACCTCCCTTTTGGAGGAAAGGGGAATAAAACTGAACTCTAATGAAAAATCCAAAACTGTTATAACCTTGATTCACAAAAAGCGAAATGATTTTTGTAATTAAAGCAATACATTTGTTCCAGTTGTAGTGAAATGTGACTGCAGTGAAAATGAGGTTAAAGAGAATCTGAGGAGTTGAAATAATGATCATCTGTAATTGAGAGCATCTGTTCTTTGTATTTTTGATGATCAGATTGCCATACTTACCTGAACACAGTGCTCTTGTGGGAGTATATTACCATACACCTAAATATAAATTGCTTTTCTTTTTTCCCTGAATATCAGTCTGGCTGAAGTAGTCTTTCATGAATATCAGAAAAAATAACTAATCTTGAGACAAATGTAAAAATGACATGTTGTTTATCTTCAGCTGTCTTATGAAAATGACATGTTATAAAGCTTCCAGTGTAACAAATGACATTAGGGTTCGTCCACTCAGGTGACTCTTTCATTGCAATAATGTGATACTTTTTATTGATCGACACTAAGGGAATCTTTGTATTTGCTTGCCTACCTTCTGGTACATCATTATGCAGTGTCAGCAACAGTACAGTCATTTTCAGCATTATGGTTCCAGTATCTTCCTTTTATCGTAACTTAATATCCCTTGAAAATTGTGCAAGTTTTTTTTTTTTTTTTTCCTCAAGTATTTTAAAACATCTATTTGCTGCAATGATCTACATGTGTCCTCCAGGACCATGTGACACAACTGTTATTGTCGAGTTACGGACGTATTTAATCCATCAGTGACTTTACGACTGGTCGAACATGTGAAACGCTACTTCTCATCCGGATTGAAACTATTTTACACACTTTTATAGCACCAATTTGTGCACAATATGATTAAAATGAGGACTGAATAAAAGAATAACTCTCAAGGACTTCAAAACCTGTTGTGAATGGGATCAGCTCTGCAAAAATATCCGAAAACACGGAAAAGAAACCTGTGTTTTTCAAATGTTTGTTGGAATATCCTTGTATAGGCCTCGTAATATTGGGCTTATATAAATATGTTGTATGTTGGACCACTCAGTTAATTAAATCATTTTTAACCTATGTCTAATTTGATTCAAAGGTTAAAGCTATAAGTGCCAAACTCTGAAGAAAAATGCCACAGTATGAAAATGCAGACGGTCTTACTGCAGCTCTGTCCTATTGGTTCCACTTAAAAGCTTTAATATAGAGTGTCTGATGTTCTTTCATTCCACTGTGGAAAAGAAAAGACAATTCATAAGCTGCAGTGTTCAGCCACAGAGAGGAAGTCTTAACACTGATTCCAGCTGCCCACCCCCCAGATATATAATATGTATATACATAATATACATACATTACAATACTCACCCTACGTCTGTGCAATAATCACAGATCACACACTTCTTTTCAATTCCACCTTTCACATTTTACCTGTATATTCCTATTATATGTTGTACATATTTATATATCATATCTATATTATAAAGTTGTTTTTTTGTGTATATTTTAGTATTTCTTGTAGTTTTGTATATTGTCAATATTTTTGACACGATTTGTGTGACATTTTCATACAATATTTTCTTATGCTTTAGAGAAATAGAGTCGCTAAACCGATTTTCATTGTACATGCGACAGTGACAATATTCTATTCTATTCTATTCTATTCTATTCTATTCTATTCTATTCTATTCTATTCTATTCTATTCTATTC
>JAPTYQ010000006.1:11351505-11374653 GCA_029814465.1 Ostorhinchus cyanosoma
ACACACACACACACACACACACACACACACACACACACACACACACACACACACACACACACACACACACACTGGTGCTGGTTGTTTCCCTGCCTGAGTCTTTGAACAGTTCAATGAGGGCTCTTTTCACCAAAGTGAATAGCCTCTCTGATTCCCCTCCATCCTGTGTGTGTATGTATGTGTGCGTCGCTGTGTGTGAGTTGGTGCGCGTGTGCGTCAGTGTCAGACTTGTGTGCACATACCATGTGTTTGTGTGTGTGTCCTCTTCAGCTTTTGTGTGGGCCCAGCTGAGGGGTGAGAGCTGTTTTGCATGTGGCTCGGCCTCACAAACGAGCTGTTCAGCCCAATTCCGAAGCCTGAGGGAAGCTTTTGAACAAAACAGTTGTCATTGCTCTTCTGTTTGAACCTGAAACAAATGTACTTCCACCTGAAGGTGTGAATTAATCTGCAAATGTGTTTTCACTGTGGTTAGTCTCAAAGGTTACTGACGTTTTGATGAAAGGTGGGACTTTGGTTTCACTTCTTGCAGAAAAAAGTCATTTGTTTCGCTTCTCTTAGATTCATGTTACTGTTCATATGTTTCCAAGATAAAATGTTTTCAATTATGTATACCATTTAGAGGATGCTTTTATCTAAAGAGCCATATAGTACACTGAATACTTTTAGTCTGCACTCCTTTACCAAGTCAAGTAGAAAGAACTACTTACAAATAAAAGGTTTTTTGGTTTGTCTGTCTGTTTGTTTGTTTGTTTTTCCTCAGCTCTTAAAAGCTTGTTCATTTCTTCAGTACTTTATCTACTGTTGAACTATTTTCAGCCTTTTGTGCAGAGCTTGGTCTCCCTCTAGTGATAGATATTTGTAACAGGCCCTTTGTAAAAAATGTCACATGCAAGAGATAATTCAACAACTTTATTATCTTTCAACACTTATTCATAATTGAGTGTTCCTTGAGATTAAAGCCTGAGGTGACATTTTTTTTATGATTTCCAAAGACTAAAAATGAGATAATCTGAGTTTGTCATTTCTCATGTACAGCACTGTTTGTTTTATCTACCTTCTCTGCTACTCTTCTTTCCCTCCCTTTGTCATCTTAATGTAGGTGATCATTTACCAGGGTGGTCAGGTATTCAGTCTCGCCAACCACCTCAATGGTCGTGTGGGCTTCGTGGCCACCATGCCAAGTACAAGTGCCTCCATCTTCATCAACAACACCCAGCTGTCCGACACTGGGACCTACCAGTGCCTGGTCAACAACCTCCCAGACAGAGGGGGGCGTAACATTGGTGTCATAGGGCTCACCGTACTGGGTAACTAACTGCACACCTCACAATATGTATTTATGTGCATGTTCTATAAATGAGACTCAGCCTTATTGTCATTCGATCAATGGTACGTGATATAACGAAATATAGTTACATAAGAAAGATAAAGAATAAAATATAAAAGTGAACATATAAAAGGTAAGTCGAGTAGCATAAAAACTACCAGAAAATAAGAAAAAATTAAAAAAAACTCAGTAAAATGAATTCTATACATTATATATCTATATTTAGTCTCACTCTACAAATACAGTACTGTTCAATGTCTTGGTTACTTTGTCCCTTTTTCTTTGAAGGACAGCATTGCTCTGAAATTTGTAGTTCTAAAGAAATAATAAAAAATACTAAACAAATGAAATCGTACCTTTAAAGAACTCATCCGACAAAGATCTACAATTATATTTATGCTGTAAGTTCTTATTGATTTTAATTTGAGATTAATATATGCATATTGATATTTATTAATCTAAGCATTGGGAAATATTCCACTGTAAGCACAGAAAAGAGGCAAGCAAAAGAGACAAGCAACACAACATTGAAAAGCCTTATCCTGTTCCCCCCCCCCCCCCCCGTCAGTGGTAGAACAATAGGCAAACACACAGTCTGTCACAGACAATACAGGGACACAGTCATGTAAATCAGGCGTTGTCAAAATGCTGCAAATGCACAACTATTCCACCACACTTTCACTCCTTTTTCTTTGTAGCGGATGGATAATAAAGAACTGCTTAGAGGCTCTAAATATTTTATGTCATGAACGTAAACCATCATTTTTTTTTTTTTTTTTTTTAAACATGCAAATTTCCCATGTAGCTATTAGTAAAGACCTTACATTTGCTTTGTAAAGTGGTAAACATGACACCACCCACTCTCTCCATCTGCCAGTGCCCCCCTCTGTGCCAGCATGTCGAATCCAGGGCACGCTGGATGTGGGCAGTGACATCATGCTGATTTGCAGCTCAGAGGAAGGTATTCCCACGCCGTCCTACTCCTGGGAGAAGCTGGACGCGCTTCCTAAGCTGCCTCACAACGCCATGCAAGGTATTAAACACAAGCTGGCCGTCGGAGTGCCCTTTTGCCCCACCTTCGCTGGTAAATCTCACACACATAGTATAACTCAGCCTCCATCTCCACCTCCCGTCATGTGCCAGGCCTAAACTACCGCCCACCCGAAGGTTCCCCTGCTCTGACCCTATTGCGGGGTGATGGATGGATGAATGATGTGACTCAAAGCGTTGTGTGTCATGTTTGTGTGCTCAAAGTGATCAAGCTTTTATGGTGCTTTTATGTTGATGTCTTCCTCTCTTGCTGAACACCAAGTCTGCGTTAGTTCTTCTGCCTGACCTGCTTTAGTGTGAAATGGACTTGTAAATACATTCACTGTCTTTCTACCAGCCAAGCAACGGCTTTACACCTATCCGTTTATGAGCAGGTGCATTAGACATGCATTTGGTTTTCAGCATCGGAGTGTGTTGGTGTAGTGCACTATCCTTTCTATTCCAGCTGTGTTCTCTGCACAGTCAAACAGTCTTCATTTCCAGTCATTGGCTGTACACCACTGGTCAGACGTCTTACATGCAAATGCACATTGATATTATGAATGTACACACTGTAAGTATTTTATTATAAGGTTTTATGGAGTAACTATAAGTTTGACAACATTTAATCATGATTGACATGTTGAAAGCTGAACAAATGACACAAATAAAATGAACCACACACCAATAACTGAAGAATAAGTTAGAAATATGCATACAGTACATTTATTCATTTGTATCAGTGTAAATACAGGAATAAAAACAGCCAGGATTACACACTGTTTTTGCAAATTTAAGTATCTTAGTTCAGCTTAATGAGGTTTAATTTGGCTGTTAGCACCTGGAAGTCTTTTCCTTTAAGGTTGCATCATATTTAGGTTTTATGTGCCATTTATTTGTATCTGAAAAAGTTAATTGCATGTCTTGCAGGTACCATTTCCCTGGGCATGATGAGAAATAAAAACATCCTCTAGGGTCCAATCTAACCTCAAATGCTACAATTCTACACTTGCACGATTGCGTTGTAGTTAAAATGTGCTGTTTGTTTCATTAGTAAAACCACATGAATCCTACAATTTCAATAATTCACTGTCAACACTGAGGCCTGTCTGCAAATGTGACGGCGTTAAGTTGTGTTCACAAAATATCATTGTCTTGCTAATATTGTATTTAAAATATCTGCTGACCTCTGTTAAGAAGCTCTAAATCAGTCGTTTTCAAACTTTTTACAGTGGAGTGCCCCTTTAAATATATATTTTTAACCAAAACCCCCAACTCTCACTTCAGCAATTTTGATTGAAAAAAAATGAAGCAAAATTTCTTCTTGTGCCAAAAGTGTTTGTTTTTATTGTGAAAACTTTGTAAACATTTAACATATATTTAACTTTAATATATTAAAAATAACAAATTCTTATAAGTAAGTTTTGCACAAAATATAAACTGAAAATCATCCTCTTTCATTGTTAAGAAAACAAAATGCAAAAAAAGAAACTTTCGTTAACAAAAATGACTTAATTACTCAAATAAACTCATCTTGAATAATAGAAAATAGAAAAGTTCTTCAAATGTTCCCAGAGCTTTAACAAGATGACAGACAATAATAATAATAATGTAAAAAAAATCTATAAGTATTGAAACAAAATAGTCAGGAGTTTCAAATTTATTATATGAATGTAATTATTGTGTTTTATATTTCCGCATTAATTCTCCTTATTTATTTTCTATTTAGTACATGATGATTTATTTCATATATTTTTCCCCCAAAATTTTAAGTACCCCCTGGGGTTACACGTACCCCGCTTTGGGAACCCCTGCTCTAAATCACTGCATTCAACATTTTTCATCCACTTCTACATCTTTTGCCTTCGTTTTCTGTTAAACCTGAATTTATTTAGCTATTGTCATTCTTGTCTCTTTGTATGTTTACGTCAATACAGACGACCTCGAAACCAAAACCTGGATACAGTTTAGATACTCAGACCATGCAGAAGGTGTTTAATGAATCCAGTGGTGTTCATCCTAAAAGCTCTTAACTCACAATTCAACCCATTCATCATTTGTGAAAGAAAGGAATTTGCACCTACAGTCGCGGAAAAAATTATTAGACCACCCTTGTTGTCTTCAGTTTCTGCTTCTTTTTAATGCCTGCTCCAACTAAAACTACATTTTTTTTGGACAAATATAATAATACCAACAAAAAAATCTCATACTAGTTTAATTTCCGAGCTGATATCTATCCATCCTATACTTTTATTTATTGCATGTTTTCTTATCTGCCTTTTTTAGTCACATGATACACACAGGAGTTAGGACTGGATTGCATAAGCATTATTTTTGATGGTCTAACAATTTTTTCTGCAACTGTACATTGTTTTGTTGTACTGAAGTCATACGGCGCCCTCTGTTGGTGGATATCAAAAGTGATTTAGATAATATTCAATGAAAGAAAGCAATTAAAATCCAATCAGTGCACACATACTAAGTGGAATAATTATACTATATTGTTACATTAACCCTTTCATTGCCGTGTGGATCTGGGTGTCTCTTTCAGACCAGATGCAGGGTACTGTTACACTGAGAAACATCAGCACCAGCACCTCAGGACTCTACCAGTGTACCTCCAGCAACGCTATTGGCAAGAGCACATGTTTGCTCAATCTGCAGGTTGTAGCTCGTAAGTACAACCCGCTCCGAATCTCGTCTGTTGGATTAATGCCACACTGCTGTCGTCATGCACGTGGAGTGACACATGGTGGTGTTTGTTCAGCCGTGGGCATGTACAGATGGAAAAGCTGTCACATAAAAAAGTTACAAAGTCTGTTTTTTTTTTTGTTTGAATGACATTTATGTAACAGGCAGATAAACAAATGAAAAATAAAGCAAACAAACAACAACAACAACAACAAAAAAAAGCTATCACATCACATAGTGGAGAGGAGCAGAACATCTTGCAGAGTTGCAGCAGTCCTCACATCTGACACCAATCAGAGGGAAGAGTTGTTGTGGGTCAAAGGAGGTCAGACAGTTTGGATAGCTTGACAGGGAGCCGTGGAACTCCCACATTTTTAGTTTTATTTCTTATCTGACAGTGTATGACAGCCAAACCTCAGTGTCAGAAAAACAGACAGACAGACAGACAGACAGCTCAGCACTGAGTCAGTCAACACTCAGTGTCAGACAGAAACAGTATGGTGCAGATGTAAAAACTCAGGTAAATATCTACGCTCTGTTGTTGTTCTGTTTCTCTTACTTTACATATAGTCCCTAAAATCTGCAAAAAACACAAACACACATAGTTTTCTCAGACTGATCGACGTCAGGATGTGTCATTCTGGAAACCTAGAAAGTTGTCGAATATTGCTAAAGATCTATATATCAATGGATTTTATTTTACTAAAAAAAAAAAAAAAAAAAAAAAGTTCACTTGATTTATTATCTTTGTAGGGAAATTTGCCCATTCCAGTCCACACACAGTACTTAGCATTAGCATTAGCACACCACATTTTCACTGTGCCATAGTGAGGGACACAGACAGGACAATGGCATACATTCATTCATATGTACCTGCTTTTAACCCATAAAGACTCAGTGCTGCTTTTGTGGCTTTTTTCTCTCTATTTAACCTTTCTTAAGTGATGTATCACCATTTATTATAATATTATCCTCTGTTTTTTGCATTTTTCCAGTGAAAATCAGGTATTTTCCTGTATTTAATTCCTTGATCATGTCGATGATCATAAAAGCTCATATTAAAGTTGAAGGTTATTATATCAGAAACAGAGAAAACTGAAGAAAAAGCGACGTTTTCAGCAAAGATATCAATAACTGAAAGTAAAAATAAGTGTCTCCACCCACTGTCATTGATAGAATTCAATGGGTTTCACTGTTGAATCAATGTTGTAGAAAATGATGGTGTTTCCATGTTCACTACAGAGCTTCTGAACGTCCACATGGGTCATATCTGATGACCAAGAGAAGATGAATAACTGTATTTTACACCGATTTTTTTACATGTATTGGTAGTATTAGTGGATCAACAGGTATTGAACATTTTACATTAAGAGATTATTTTGGTTAGTGGTGGATGTTTGGGTCTTTATGGCTTAATTGTGGAAATAGAGAAAACCTACAACACAAACCTTCTAGCTGTGTGAAATGCAAACCACTACCCCATCACATCCCACTACGAGACTACTTTATATGCAAATAGGCTCATTTTTTTTTTTTACATTTACTGATATAAATACTCAACCTTCTTGAACCAATTCGATCTTCTAACAGGACTAACTCTGTCTTGCTTGTATCTGTCTGCAGCTCAGCCTCAGAGTGTGGGTCTGATAGCGGGCACCATTGCTACAGGAGTCCTCGCTGTCATCATTTGTTCCCTGTTAGTGGTGGTCACGCTCTTCTACTGGAAGAACAAGAACAAATACGATGAGGAGGAGATTCCCAATGAGATCAGGTTGGACCGCAGTGGATAGTTTTCTCTGTTCTTTCAGGGTAGTTCCTCGGCCAGCTCAGTCAAGAAGAGTTTGATTTTTTTTGTCAACTTAACTCAAAAACTACTGAACCAATGTCCATTAAATTTGCAGGAAAGGTGCGAGGTGGTCCAGAATAGATCCCATTAAATGTTGGTCAATGTAGGTCAAAGGTCAAGGTCACCAATTTTTTTTTTTTCATAATAATAATAAGAGATAGGGCAAATCAGGTAAAACATTTGCGAGGGGCGGGGTTTGTCGTGCCTGCCACCATTTGTCTTTTACTTGTATTTGACACCATAGCACATTGGTGGCACGTCTGCTGTATTTTCAAACGTGATAAGGTGCTGCAGCAGCTGTGGGTGTCAGAGTTCAGCTTAGCCCAAGATTTAGCTCCGAAAACCAAGGCAAGTGCTTGATTCTAAAGTTGGAAGTATTCAGCTTAATTTGATCTCCACGCAGCGGCTCTTTGTTCCTCTGTAATCACAGGCTAATTCGATGTTTCAGATGTTCTGTGAAGCTCTGTCAGTTATTAAAATGGCCTGCAATGGCTTCTCTAAATGGCGGCATGAATCATTTTAATATAAATTATAGTTCAGATAGCTTAGGCTTTGCTTGATTGGGATAACATCTGCCTCATTTGGGCTGAACTACAATCCAGTACCCACAATTTCCACCCACACAACTCTGCTTTTCCACACTAACAGTACGCAGAGATTTCTTTTCAGTCAAATGTTATCAGCAGCCACACTCCTCTACCCTAAATTATTCCTCACAAAAAGAGCATAAATATGAAAGTAGATGAGAGACAAGGCAAACATAAAGGCTGTGTCTTTGATAGCCTAATGTCTGGATCTGATATTTCATGTACAAGTTACACACTTCTAAACCTTCACTGTATAGTAACAGTTTAAGATGAATATTTTTTCCTAATGCATTTCCAAACTAAAGTCCTGCATAAATGAGGTGTGTAGACTCTCTGTGCACTACAGCTTGTCTTCATAAAGAAGCTCTTTAAATGTTTTATGAGTCATAGATTATTTCTGTTCAATATTTAAAGATGATTTAATTGGTAATCGTTCTACCATCACTTTGTTTTATTGCTCACATCTTAACTTTAGCTTCTAAAGAAACACCAGGAATTCAACACAATGTCATTTTTAACCACAAGTTGTTTACCTTATTTGACCTTCATATAACGGTGACCTTTTGCCCAGAATACTGAGATAAACTCGACACAAACTGTTCAGTAAAGTGTGTAGTTTCGATGTGTATGAATGCAGAAAATATTCAAGCCGTTCAGATCTGCAGCCTTCAAAATCAGGGCTTACAGAAATATGTAAAGAGGTGTGGGATCTATTATATAAGGACTCTGAGTGAAGTGTGATTATGTATGTGCACAAGGTCTGAAAAGTGTTAAAGAATTTTAAAAAAGAGACGGTAAATGAAGGAGGACCTCAAACCCTGACCTTTAGAATGATTTCATTTGTCGTATTATTTGAATGAGGCAAAGTGATGTCACTTCCGAGCACCTGTTGATGAATAGACAATAATAATAATAAAAAAAACAATCATTTGATTTTAGTTGAATGTTTGCACAACATACTGGCTAACCTTGAAGTTTCTCTTCAACAGAGAAGATGACCTTCCCCCTAAGAGATCTTCATCAGTGAAGGCTTTTCATGCAGACGCCTCCTCTTCAGAGAATGACACTCTGACATCCACCAACACCTACAACAGCCGCTACTGGCACAACCCCAAGCCCAACTACGACACCAACTCCTACACACGTTACAATGGAGACACTCGCCAGACCTTCTCCGCTGCTGCCCATGGAGCACATGGACACGGACAGGCCCAGAACACAGCACACGGCCACAGTTCAGTGGTCACAGCCCCCGGCTCAGCGCCACTTTCCCGCCATGCACAGCCCACAGCGCCAACACCCACGTCATTTGCCAACGGCAGCCACACACTCCCACCACCTAAGACTCTGGTGGTCACCACAAACTCTGCCCCGTCCCCTCCCACCATGGTGCGCAGCAACGGCTCTGTGAGCCTTAAGCCGGTGGTGACATCCACGCACGGCCAGCACACACACTCGTATGCGGTGAGCCAGGCCACGCTGGAGAGGATGGGGGCGGTGCCTGTAATGGTTCCTGCCCAGAGCAGAGCAGGCTCACTGGTCTGAAGTCTGATCGCTAAACTGGTTGTTTTGCAAACGAGACTATGAGTGTTTGGTTGTGATTTGAAATTCATGATGAAAAACACAAGAGAACAAATATGGGCTGAAGCAGCCCGCCGCCCTTTACAACTGTGTCTTTCTCTATGTCTCGACCTTTTTATCTCTAAACAAAGTGGGATTTTACATCGCAGAGTTCATTTAATGCCAATTCCTTGCTGGACAGGACCCTCCTTTTTGTAAAGAAGTACTAAATGAAATCTGATCGTCCCCTTGTCGAATGGATTTTCCTGTGGAAGCAGATTTTCTGAGACTTGGATGATGTCACAACGCTGGATTGAATTTTCCTGCACAACCTGGATTCCCAGATCTTATTTCAGGGCTGGATCATTGTGATGATTGTTTTTCTTCTTTGTTTTTCTGTTGAACTCAAAGCAACATAAAGAGTTTCCTCTCAATGTGTCCACACTGCATGGTCAGACCGAAGGGAGCTTGGATATCCACAAAAATGCATGTGTCCCTTATTTTAGGATAACAACTTGGTATAATTGTCATTATTGGTATTATTTCAAATGATTTCTTCTCAGAGTTTTATTTTGATTGACACTAATAATAATAATAATCATAATCATAATGGATTTGCATTGAAAAGTGAATGTTCAACCATCTGTTGGGGGTGACCTGAAAGGAAGAAAGCATAAGAATGAATATTGTTGGTAAAATGGCCTTAGAAGCTTAGAGTGGAGGGATTTAACAGGTGCAATACAGTAGATACTACACTTTATTTAACTGAATGCAAACATTTGAATTGAGTTTCTGCACTTTTCAGAGCAGTAATCTGCTGTCTTTAATAATAACTTTTACTCTTGTCTTATGAGTGAAATGCTTTATCCACACAACAAGAATAAAAGGCCCCTGTATATGTCGAAAACCAGGGGAACATGACAAACAGGCACAAGATAAAACAAAGAGCTGGATTTCAGGATTAAAACACGTTTCCCATTTGGAGGTTAACGTCCCGGTGGTTTCGACTTGAACCTGCAGACATACAGGTGTGTGTTATAGTCTTCACTGTCTTTATTTTTGCTGTTGCCCTTTCTGGTTCCTCTCACATTAGCGCTGCTTGGAAAAGGGCACGAATAAAGGATGTCTGATTTCATAATTGCTTTATAAAGAAACAAATATATATTTAGTCGATTCTTCCCCTCAAAAATGCCAACACCTGTTTTCTGCTGTACATATTGTAACAAAACAATAGGCTAGACTGTGGATCAGAGAAATACATGTCTGACTGATATATATTTTGCAGCTCAATTTTCTAAAATGTTTCTTTTTGTTGCGTTTGATGACAAGCTGGGTTTGACCTTTTTTTTTTTTTTTTTTTTAATATTTTATTTTTAACAATTAGTCATTTCATTTATTGCCAGGTCTGAGCAAAATACAGTATGGTGTAACACTAACAGACGTATATTTTAGTACAGTTAGTACACACTATGCTCTACATGTTAGAAAGTATCACTGTGTATTTCTATTTTAACCAGATCTTACCTGTTGAGAAACACAGCTGTTAGCAGTGTTATCAAAGTGAGCAACTGTTATTTCTTATTGTGCGCTACGGAATGCACAAAAAACTAATAACTCCTTGTATCTATGATGCAATATTTGATAAAGTAAATATTTATGTTTTTACACGCAGCATCGCAAGTATTATCATTCAACTTATTATTTTATTATTTTCTTTTAGTCGTTCCGAGGGGAAACAAGTTTGTATTAACATCACGAAAGGTGCTCCGACATTAACCGCTACAGTTTTATCTTCTATATCCTAGTCAGTGTGGGACGCATATAAAGATGAAGTAAAATGATTAGAAAACTAGAAATACTGACAGTTAGATTAGACTGGTATTTAATTAATAACTTGGCCTGGAAACATACATTAACAGAATAGTCTCTTGACAAGTATTTGATCACGAAAAGAAAATGATTTTAGCCGATTTATTGTGTTACTTATATCATCCCTGAATTCACCCGAGGCAGATGGAGTATCTAACAGTCTTAAGAAGTCGAAATCATCACAGACAGATTGTTGTCAGTGATACAGATCAAACAGCAATCTTCATTTCCTCCCAATTTTGGCCTGGAAGTGTTTTTTTTTTTTTTATGATTCTTTAAGTTTAGATTTTGCTTCAGTGAATACAGAGTGCTTAAAGCAGGTCAAATGTACCAGTGTTTTCAGAATGGAGTCCTCTGTGTCGAACCCACCATCAGCATAAGTTACAAACTATGCTGCAAAGGTTTCTGGCTTTATCTCATAGAAGCTGTCAACTGAGATTATTTTACCCTGATTCTTTCTTTTTTTTTTCCCATTTTCAAGAGAGCACCATCAGTAGAAAACTACCAATGTTTTAACCCAAATTAAATGAACATCTCATCTTTGGCCCTTGCTATAAGTTGGCATATGGTAAACAAAGTGGTGTATGAGTTGTGTATATAGATGCATAAAGACATGTGATATATTGCCAATAGTAAATTCCAATTTGTAAATATGTAAAAAGAAAAAAAAACATACATCATGTTCTTACTGTTGGGTTGAAATGAATTAGGAAAAATAACACTGGAACTTGTAGTGAATAAATATTGTTAATACATTCTAGTCATTTGTGTGTAAGTGTGTGTGATTTGTTGCATCAAAGCCTCTGTCTAATGAGAAAAAGGTGAAAGTATCAACTTTTTTTTTTTAATGAAAGAAGATACAGAGAAAGGAGACAGAAAACATTTAAGAATAGCCTCACTTATCTGAGCTCCATGTGCACATTCTCCAATTATTAGTTGTGTAAAATCACAACTTGCATATCCTTGCATGTAGGCATCGCCTTCAGAAGAGCTGAGTGTATGTGTTGCAAGAAAACTGTACAATGTGAATAACACATTTAAAGCTTTGAGCAGCAAGCTTTCGATGAAATTAATTCATCCAGCCTTTGGTGCTGCTGCAGGCTGTTAAGACAACCATAAAGTAGGGAGAGGAACAGAATAACAATAAGAAAAAAAAAAAATGCAAGTGTGCTACTTTCTCCATACGCCTGTGGTTTCTATTCCCAAGACAGAAGTGTAATACTGCAAAAATGAAATGTCTCCCAAGTACAGAGATGGATACGAGCACAGATTAGATGCATGAAGATTTGCTTTAAGTTTCACCACTATTCCGCTGTTCGTATTCGTTAGAGCTTATTAAGAACAGCTCTTGTTTGTGTGGTTGATTACATTTACAGCAGATGATTCAGTGCATATTTGTTTGCAGGATTGAGAAGTATTTCTGCTGAACTGAGCTGTGCCATTAACCTGTGTGTCTGTATAAAGGTGTTTCTATAATGTGTTTTAAATTATTTACATGATAAGTGCGTGACAAAGACCTCTCCAAGCAGCTCAGCTCAACATAAGTATCGTGAGGTTGAAATAATGCAGTTTTGTCATTCGATCACTGGAGGGCAGTGTGTACACACTTATTGCATCATGAAGCTACATGGGGATGTTTTATATATAGCAGCCTGTTTTGAAACTATACTCATTTTAATGCTTGTTCTTCCCCTTGTCAGTCAGTACTCTCCTGTCATTATAGATCCAGTCGGCACCCGAGTGGAGTCCTGCTGTAACCTGTTTCACATGACTCCCACACACACCTGCAGACCTGGTCCCAGTTCCCTCGGTGCCCCTCGCTACCTGCCATATCATGTTGAGTGCTTTTCTGTCCTAGTAGTCGAAGCCTGTTACCTGACTGCTTCCCTGTTCGTTTGTCTCACTGTCCTGAACTCCTTCCTGCCCCGACCCCTTCTGCCTGCTCACCTATGCCCCTTTTGGACTTATTTCCCCCAGACTCTGTTCACAGCCCAACCCCTACCTTCCCTTCGGACTTGCCTTTTACTTGCAGTACTAAGTCTCATCTGCTTTTAAGTATTTTGCCCCCGGCTGTCTATTCACGCCTGTGAGTTTTGCACATTAAGTCATATTGTTTTCTGAGCCTTTATGCTACCACCCTCAATTAAAAAAGAAAATTTGTAAAAATCACCCGTTACATTCAATCATCAGAGTTCGTGACCATAAATCCTGAACCATCCATTATAAAAGCAGGGGTTCTACTAGTAACAGTGCAGTGTTAATGGACTTATTTAAATTCAGCTGAATAGAATGGAAATAACTTGCAGCTGACAGAACACTTGTCTTAATACAATCTTAATTGGTGCATTTTAATGACATTAATCCTCATCACTTTAGCTCAAATCTGAATTTTCATCGTTGTGACTTTATTCTTCTTTGGGCCCGTTTCAGCTTTAAGCATCATCAGGAGTGACCTTTTTTAAAAGGTGGTGACAAAAAGACTAATTGACCAGTGCCCCTGAGGATTGTACTCATTATTTGAGACCAGAGCCCAGTGTTAAAGCAAACCTACCCTGTGTGTCCATTAAACTTGAAACAAAGAACTCTTTCCTCCAGTGTTCCATCGCTTGCACGTTTTTTTTTTTTTTTTACACCTCCCAGCACTACAGGACTATTTAACATGATCAAATTTTACTTTTCAGCACTTACTATTACATATGCAAACAACACGGAGCGACCTTGTTATTACTGTCCAAAAGGGAAATTATTAAAACTTATTAGGCTTCCTTAGCCTTATCTGTAAGATCCGCATATAAATAAACAAAGATAATAAAACTGAGGCTGACACTGTTTTATGTAACTTGAATACAGTAATAAAACACAAATAAGACTGTAAAGCAGCCCAAGTGCAGTCACTGCATGTTACACTACTCATACAATGAAGATATTGTATACAGTCTTGGAAAAATTATTAGACCACCCTTGTTTTCTTCAATTTCTTGTTCATTTTAAGGCCTGGTGCAACTAAAGGTACATTTGTTTGGATAAATATAATGATAACAACAAAAATAGCTCATAAAAGTTTAATTTTAGAGTTTATATCGACCTGTTTACCATGTTTTCTTGATAATAACCAAAATCACTTAAGTTCTTACATCAATAGCTATGTCATTGTACTGACAAAAACAGTGCTTTTAGGCATTCCATGTTTTCTTTTCTATCTGTTTTAGTCACATGATACACACAGGAGAGGACTTGATCATATATCATTGTTTTAACTTTTGATGGTCTAATAGTTTTTTTCTGAAATGATTATGGACTTGAAGAAAAGTCTGGAAATAAAACCAGAATGTGAGTGGACTGTCCACTTGTTTCTCCATTGGTTACCGACAGTTAGAATGGACACATTGACCAATGAGGTAGGAACCAAAGAAAAAGCAACAGAAAGAGAGCAGGGGGAAAAAAAGAAGAGAAACCTATTTCCCAGCAGTCCGCCAGCTGGCCAGCTACAGAGCTGAATGTGCCCAATCAAACCTGTGGGTTCCAAAATGAATACACAATGCTGTTCCTGAGAAATCACTTTAGACATCCATTACATGGACCCATCCAGAATATGCTCTACTCTCCAGTGTTTTCTATAGAGAAGCATCCTATAATAGCCCTGAGCCAGACGGCTGACCGCTGCTTTTTTCATTTCCTCTGTGTCTTTGCCTCTCTCTTTCTTTCTCTGTATCTTTTATGGACCTTCTGCGTACATAAGTGCAGAAAGCATTTAGTTACATGTGTTCAAATCAGACTCCACGTGTTATCTGTAGTTTGTCCGTCTCAAATGTCTTTTCTTTGTTTTTTTTCTCTGTATTTATGGGGCCTTTATTTGCCTGGAAAGAGTCCTTGCATATTTTGGGCCATAACTGGTATCTTGGGTCTCTGAAGGTCTGATCTGAGGATATATGTTTTGATGGCTGGATCAGAGATGTTTTATTGCATGAAGTGTGTTTATTCACCAATAAACACATCACTATGAATTACAAAAATGAGGAAATTTAGGAACTCTCAATTGAGGTTAAAACAAGAAATCATTGTGAATCGAGAAATAAGCCAATTCACTTTCTAGGAACATCCACCTCTGTTTATAAGCTATTTTTCCATTGCATATTTTCCTGCTTTTTCATAAAGATCAATATGATTGGATGTAAACTGCGACTACAGTCAGCCAGAACAGAGCAATCGTCAAATTTAACTGCAATAAAAAAAAAACACAAAGGTACCAATTGCAGCCAAGTTTGTGAGTGACTGAGTGACCCCATCTGAGAGTGAACTGGAACAATCTCTGAGGCCCAGAAAACTTTTTCCGTGACACAGTTATTTTAAGGATTGTGGAGCTCTCCGAGGTGCTGATCCTGGAGTTGTCACTTGCTTGGGGAGCTGTCCAGGGTGCTCTCTCCTGTCCAGACTAGTGAGATGTGGAAATTTTAAGGAGGTGACACCTGATACAGAATAGCTGCAGATATATAGTCCTACAACCAGTGTCTCCTCTTTGGTGAGTTTTAAGTTGAAATCTTCCCCTATAGATGTTTTGTTCGCTTGTAGACAAAATAGAATGACAAACAATTAAGAGGAAACAAGAAATCCCATTTATTAATTTATAAAACGCACCAAAGGAAGAGTGTGCTACAGGACAATGTTGAAAAAAAAAAGAGAAAACTGCAGTTTGTTTGAAGGCAGTATTGTTCTGTGGTCTGATAGAGTTGAAGAAGTTCTATAGATGTTGTTAACCCCCTGAGTCGGAGGTCAAAACAGTCCATCTGGGAGAGAATCAATGGAGAATGGGAAAGAGAAAGAAGGGAGAAAATGAGGTGATAAAAATAGATTCAGCACAGTGATGGACAGGTTCAGAGTTTAGGGGATGAAAATGGCTCAGAAAAACAATTTAAACTTTGATCAAGACTAAGATTAAGTTAGTGAAGTTAGTTTAGTGAAACTGGGTACTCACAATGTGCCGGGAAAAAAAAAAACATTCAACTGCTGAGTCACTTTCACAGAACAATAGGCTCTTTTGTTTTTCGGACAAAATTAGACAGAAAATTTAGTATGTGCAGTATACATTATATCAACATATCCTGCAAAATGCACTGGAAAAGTAGCACAGACATTAGATCTTTAAGTTTGACTTTCTATTCTCTTCAGTAGTTACTTTGTGTCCTTTACACAGTGTGAGTGCATTTTATCCTTGATTTTATGACTTTGCCTTCTTTCAGTTTGACCATTAAGGTTGATTAGGTCGATTACCCACAAATTAAAATCATCGATTTATTCAAGTGAGACAGAGTCAAAGACAGTACAATATCATATTAAAACGTATACATTGAATGGGTTTGAACCCCTTGACCCACTGGCTCAGATTCATGCAATAATGCTGTGATATAGTCATTTAAGATGCACATATGAAAGGTATTTCATTTTCATTGTTGTCCATGAAGTTGTAATGAAAATATTTTTAGCTCTCCTCATGAAATGTCTGTGACAATGTAATTTATTCCAGATAGATAAAGTGTAACTGGGACTTAGTATGTGATCATTGCACCTAGGTGATCAAATGTGATACTGTATAAATAGGATGTACTGTATAAATGTCTCTGAAAATAAAGTTATTCCAAATTTAACAGTGTACGCACAAGGAGGAAATACCTTGATATCCTAAAGTTGGACACTTTGGTCAAACTTATATATACAGGGTGTCTACAAAGTTTTTTTTTTTTTTTTTTTACTATTTAACAAATTTATAACAAAAGCAAATGAACAGACAAATCTGTGGAAATTATAACAAAATGAAAAGTAGATGTTGACATTTTTCTCTTTTTTTGCCTCATTTAGTACACCTCTATATGGACACCATTATTTGCATAAATCACATAAGGATGTTGCTGAAGTTCTTGTCATGTTGGCTGTAACATATCCGCATCGATAGTATCAATGGCATCAGGTTTACTACTTTTACTTCAGGTCTTTGATGTCCCAGATCTTTGTTCGATACACAATATCTTTAACATAATCCCATAGAAGGAAATCCAGGGCAGTGATATCTAGTGAACGAGGTGTCCAGGGAATTGGACCATCCTTTCCAATTCACTGGTCTGGAAATGTTTGATGTAGGAACCCACCAACAAGGAGTCCCCGGTGTGGTGGTGGACCATGTACCTGGAAAATGATGGTTGGTTGAAGGTCATCCAGTTGTGATAACACGTATTCAGTCAAAAACTTGAGGGTCAACATTTGCAGTAATTGATCTCTCATTGAAGGAAAATTGACCAATGACTCAATTGATCCCATGATGTGATTAAAAACTGATGACCACTGAGTAAATAGAACAAATCTGATTAATATATCTCATCAATACCTTTTGTAATATTTTTATTAAATTGTAAAGATGCTTTGTGGACACTGTATATACACACATATATGGTTTTTTTTCCTGTTCTATTGCAAACTGGATGGTCTGAAAGCTTTCCATACATAAAAAGTGCTTTTTTTTCACTGTGTAAAGGAACAGGTAAATAGTGAGAACATGTGATGTTTGCCTGCAAACCAACAGTGGAGTACAGTAAGATCATACAGTAAAATACAGAGAGAAGACCCACAATCCACCTCTCTATCCATCTTGAATACATTTAGTAAGAAAAGGAAGTAAGTAGGTGTACTGTGAGTGGGAGGTGACAGACACTAAATAGGCATACCCACAGTAGTGTAGGCATAAAGAAAGAGAGAGAAAAATTCAAACACTAATTCTCAAGATGTGCCGTTCTTTGCTTCTTCCTCATTTAGCTTGCGGCACCAAATCAAAAATTCACAGTGGGTAAGGAAGAAGGCATTTTCTGTGCAATACTATATAACATTGTCAGAGAGAGAAATGTGAAAAGTGGAGCCTCGTTGAAAATGAAATACCAGCTCTATTCAGGTGGCATTTTCAGAGTTTTGTTCTAAATCTTTTTTAATGAATGGAGAATCAAGAGACTTTTAGAAAATAAACTCTTCATGAACTTATGGAAGCCTAAAATATATGCTCGGTCTCATCGAACACAGGAGGAAAGGGATTTGATGAACTAAATTTGACTTGAAATGCTACATTTCTCTGAAGAAGATTGTTATATTTTTGGGAGATAAATTTGGGTTTAGATCTCACCGAGGGAATGTGAGATACAGGTTGGTTCAAGGAACTGAGAAGGAACTTGGGCTTGGTTCTAAATCTGGGATCTCAGCTGCTCTAAATGTTTATTAGCGATGCATAGGTGACAAAACATGTTCTAACTGGGCCCAGCATGGGCAAATTAGCTACTTTTCCCACTTTTCAAAGCTGTTAAGTGGGTGAGAGAACCCCCCGGAGCAGAGAAAGGCATTTTTAAATGAAAAGCATTTGTGAAAACAACTGACGTGAGGAACAGGATCATTACTGCCTCCATCCTACCCCTTCATCCACGTCCTGAAGTGGTGGAACCTCTGTCTCCTGTCTCGCTCCATGCTAGAGTCTTCCAATTGTCTCCACTTACATTGAAAAGAAAAAGAGGAGAATGATTGCATTGCAGGGAACAGAGGATATTGCAAAGGCATGATGGAATCAGATTTAGGTCTTGTGTCAAGGCCTTACCACCTGTCACATAATCACTTTCGTAGCTCCTGGCAGAACTCTACAGCTTTCCCCTCTGTGTCCACTCTGTTATTTTAGATTTCCTTCCTTTTCCATCTCTGTTTGTCTCTTCTTTTTGCTCTCTGTGTCACCTTATTTTGCTGACAGCTATATTGTATTTGCCAATAATAACAGATGAAAGAAGCTGTGTGTTCAACAGAAAAACAATATCTCCACTTTTTCAAGTGTCAGTGGATTGGCAGGACAGCTGTTCGCTTTAGGGTATAGTTTTTGTGATTTAATAGAACAATGGATATGGAACACTGGGCTAAATGATATTGTGGATGGCTGAGCAAATAATTGAAGCAATAATAATATTCATGAATTATATGCCTTGTTTTGACTTTTCTGGCACATCATGTTAATTTGATTTGAAAGCGACAGAAACTGGTGTTAGCACATACAGAGTTTGTTCCAAAGCAGCTCCAGCGTCAAGATGAGGAAGGATTTTTTTTTTTTTTTTTTTTTACCAATCTGGAGTTCCATACCGCCTTCTTGATCCAAGTATTTTCTCTGAGTTTCTTCTCGAATCAGTCTTTCATATTTAAACAGCTGTGCAGTCCTCATATTTTATTTTCTCACTCTTTCACTCACTGTGATTCATTATTGTCTCTCATTATCTCAGACCAAAGTCTCCAAATGTACTTTTTTTCTTGACACAAATCGGTTCAGTCTTGCACCACCTCTTTTCTGATCAGCCCATTCAGCTCCCTCACATTTTGTGGTCCCTCTTACATTTTCCTCAGATCAGTACCTGATTTCTCCAAAGCTTTAACAGCTTGATTTCCTTCCAGCTGTTCTCAGAGATGGCTCTGATTCTTTCATTTACCTCCTTCCAGCAGCTCCAGCCTTGTCATTTTTGTTCCTTCCAAAAAGCCTGAAGCCTGAATTGAATGCAGAGAAATGAATACAGAGAACATTCTACATCGAGTTTTCTTTTATTTCACTTTGAAAAAAATCACTGACAATTTTATCACAATTGTCTGAACATAATGTGTTTATCAGTGTGATCTAACAAGTGCTGAAATAACTTGATCATTTAGACTTCTTATTTTACATTACAAGCTTTCTCATAGTAATTGTTGTTGACACTGACCGTTTTACTTTCTACAAATAATAACAGTCCAATCAGAATAAAAATGCCTTACGTAATCACATCTGTGGTGACCGGCCAGATCAGAAGGAACTTTCAATCAGACTGAGAAGAAAGAAGTGGTGTAAATCTTTAATAATACATTTAATAAGAAAATATTAACATCAACACATGATCTGATCAATTGTCTCTTTCTGTGCATGAGATAAACGTAGGTCACATGACTCATATAAGGCGTGTTTGTGACTTCACCCATAAAGACCCAGTTCTACTTTTGTATTAGTTCCCAAATGAATGTCTCTCTATAATTCACCATCCTTAAGCGATTTACCACCATTTATTGTAATATTATCCTCCGTATTTTCATTTTTTTCAATGAAAATCAGGTATTTTCCTACGTTTTTATTTACTAATCATGTGGATGTTCATAAAAGCTCAGAGTAAAGTTAAGGGTTATATCAAAAACACAGAAAACTGAAGAAAAAGTGACTTTTTCAGTCAAATCTGAATATAAATCGAGTGTTTCCATCCACTGCCATTCATCAAACTCCATAGATTATACCAGTGAATCAATGTTGTAGAAGATGACGGTGTTTCTACGTTCACTATGGAGCCTTTGAACATCCAAATGGGTCATATCTGATGACCGTGAAAAGATGACACACGGCATTTTATAACAATTATTTACATGTATTGATAAGATTAGTGCATCAACAGGTGTTAAACCTTTAAGATCAGTAGATGGTTTAGGTCCATGCTGAGTTTTTGGGTCTTGATGGGTTAAAAGAGTGATAAGTAAGATTTCGACTATTTAATGTTGGAAAAAATGGCCTAAAAATATCATTGGAGGGTTTAGAATAAAGAGCGCTACAGTTCTGTCGAAGATGCCAATGTATTGAATTTCAGAAATGTGAACTGGATATATTTACACTGATGGGACGAAGGATTTATGTGACCACTAGAGGGAGTAGTGAGTCACTCTGCTTGTTTCCCATGGTGAGGAAAACGCCATGGGCCCTTTGAGCAAAGCATCAGAGAGTGACAAGATGGGATCAGAACTTTAAAGGAACAACTTAAGAGTCAAAGAAAGTGACAAAGGGATAGAAGTTGGAAGCATCGGTGTTGTTTTCACCACTGAACACAATGATAAAGGAAAAAGAATGAAGTTTGATGATGAAATCGCAGTGTTTGTGGCTCATGACGATAAAAAGTACAGATCTGACCTTGTTTGGACGATTCCAAACAGATCTTTAGTGCAGCTATAGGTGGTTTGTGGTTTTACTGCGTCTGTTTTCTGTCTTAAAAAAAGAGCTAAGCTAACAGAGCTATGATGTAAATTATCAGCTGAGGCAACATTTGAAGATTGTAAGATACAGTATTATTTTGATCGCCAGCCAAAGTAAACAGCTGTGAGTTTTTGTTTGAAGAAAAACAATGAATTATCCTTTATTCAGTGAGTGATACAGTCTGTGGATACATAGTATTGATTTTTTGGGTTTTTTTTGCTGTCCTAAGTGTGTTCTGGTATGCGACTCCCCTCTTGCTGCAGAGTTTGAACCCCTTTAGGTGTAAGATTTAAGGGTTGCCGGAAACCTCACGAATGAAAAAAAGAAAAATGTTTTTCCCAGACCATGCTGAGAGTACACCTGGGTCATCTCACAGGAAAATAACTTCTTATCCTTCCTGTTTATGTTCTTCCTCCACGGCTAGTCCAACTCAAATTTGAAGATATCCCTGGTCGAATGTAAGATGCTATAGGCAGTCCCAAAAGCCCAGAAAACATGGACATCTCAGGCAGTGTCACCTAAACCTCTACATGCACTGTGAGCATTAATGAACAAATGTAGAGCAGCTGTACAGGCAGGTGGCAGCTGACAGAGTCAATCAGGTAATGAGCAGAGGCAAGAGGCTCACTGGAACCAGCACACTAGGTGAATAAACACTGGGCACAGCGAGACAAGCAAAATAGAGGCAGAAGTGCAGGGAGACGGTGGAGGCTTCACTGTGACATTAATGCAGTGGTACCATATCCCAGAGGGAGGTTTGTGCATGAAGGAGCTGCTTGAGTGAGCAGGGTTGGTTGCACTTCTACAGGCTTTCCTTCCTCCTGACACCGCATAGGTTTTTCTTAAAAGATAGTTGACAGGCGATCACCTGCTCAGCAGACTGGACAATACATTGAAGGTTGTATTTAGAAAGCATGCAAGACTGCTTTTGTTTATTATCCTGCTGAATTTGAGCAAGTTTAGAATATTTGCTCTATCTGTATATTTTAGACGTTAATGAGAAGGAGACGACTTAAATAAAAGACGAAGGGTAAAGTCTGCTTTTTAGTCATTTTCAATCCTTTCTTTTCTTTTCATAGTGATATATAAAGTTTAAACTGTCCTTTATTATGACCATTACTTTCTTAACTTATTGACCTGTTAAACTCCTTTTCCCCTTAGATTTTCAGTTAATCGAGATTATATCTTGAGTAAAATGTAATTTTAACTTTTACGTGTTTTGTATTTGTAGAATGATAACACTGGTCTCTTTTTTTTTTTCTTTTTTTTTTTTTTTTTTAGAAATTATATGCCTCAGAGATTAAATGTGCTAAATGTTATATATTTTAATAACATTAATTGGAAAACAAATGACAAAAGTGCTAGTTTGATGATGTTTTTAAGGTAAATGATAGTGTCAATAGACAAAAATATATCGATTTATGTACATTTCTACAATAGATTCATAAAACTTCCATTAGATTGGAACCTGTAAAGTGAATATATTGTAATGTGCAGACAGTGTTTTGAAGTAGATCTGGTAGCTCTGAGACAAATATTCCTTTTGAATAAAACCAATTCTGTCATTAATTCCTGACTTTCACATTTTGACAAAAGACTGAATTTTGCAAACTTCAGCCAACCAGCATTTCTGACTTGATTTTTCTTTATCAGTGACTCACACAAGGTAAAATTTCACTACTTTTATTCTGGACACATTTTACTTGTAGACCAGTGTAATGGATCATTTATACATTCAGAAAAGTTGAAAAAGTTTCACTATGGTTGATCTGCTTGAGCTTAAAACATCTCCCTTACTGTCCAGACTTTAGAATTTGTTTAAGAAGAAGAGTGTCTGAAAAATAGAAATGAATTAGATTAAGAGAGGAAATGTACAATGGTTGCACTAGAGCATCCAGTTCTTAAAGGTAATGCATTTTATTATAACCCAGAAGTGGACTCAAGAAGCACAGGGCTCCACTGAGACCATTAGTCCACTTTTCTTCCTTTTATAAAGCGTTATTTAACACTAAATACTTGCATTAACTATGATCTGTGTTTTCCTCCTGTACTGTTAGCTGATACCACTGGATTTTTTAAGGAAATTTTGCCCTTCTAAGTTATCCAAGAGTAGTAAAGAAAGTGATAAGATAGGATAAGATAAGATAAGATAAGATAAGATAAGATAAGATAAGATAAGATAAGATAAGATAAGATAAGA
>JAPTYQ010000006.1:12148111-12158357 GCA_029814465.1 Ostorhinchus cyanosoma
TATTCTATTCTATTCTATTCTATTCTATTCTATTCTATTCTATTCTATTCTATTCTATTCTATTCTATTCAAGTAAAACCCATGAAGTTGGATCAATGACAGTGGATGGGCACACTGGGTTTATGTTCTGTTAATTGTATATTTTACTGAAAAAAGTATCTTTTTCTTACATTTTCTCTGTTTTTGGTATAATTACCCTCAAATGTAGTCACAGCATGATGTTTAAAGTACATGATTAGTGATTAAATATCGGAAAATAGCAGATTTTCCCTGAAAAAAAAAGTCAAATGGAGAGGATAATGTTCTAATAAATGGAGATAAATCACTTAGAAAAGCTTATTAACTTGGGAATTGTCACAAAAGTAGTGCTGGGTCTTTATGAGTTAATTCAACTCCACAGGTCCATCTTCAACCCTATTTCTGAGTAATGACAGGAGAAAGGTCATTTGGAGCACTGGCCCTTTAAATGCAAATGAGCCACTTCAGGCCCCGCCCCCTCCAGGTTGTTGACTGTGCTGCTCGGTCCTATTCAACCACTTGTGTTCATGAATTCAACCAACAATTGAACATTTTAGGTAATCTGCTCCAAGTATACGCATATTTCAGTTTTTACTACAACCGCTGCTGCTGATAAACAATGATATCGTAATCTGAGAAATGTTCAGCGAAACATTTGACCTTATATGTGCAAATGTCGTGATGTAACTAGTTATAGACGTAACAAATTAAGCAGGAATTGAAACAGGTTGTAGAAATCCACTCGATTAAAGAAAGCTTTGCAGCACCTGGAGGGTCAAATTCAAACTGTATGAACTATTAAAGTCCAAATACACAAATAAATGAACCAAATACTAATAAAAGTGGGTTTAGCAAAATATGACCCCTTTAAATAATTCATCACCATTTATTATTATATAATCCTTTACACTGTGTTTTTTTTGGGAAATTGGGTATTTTCTTATATTTAACTTAGTGATCATATAGATGTTCATAAAAGCTCAGATTTAAGTTGAGGAATATTATGTCAGAAATAGAGAAAACTGAACAAAGGTGACTTTTTAAGAGAATATATCAATAACTGAATGTAAAATCAAGTGTGTCCATCCGCTATCATTGATCCAACTCTTGGATTTTACTGGTGAATCAATGCTGTAGAAGATGATGGTGTTTCCACGGTAACTACGGAGCCTCTGAACGTCCAAATGAGTCATATCTGATGACCATGAAACAAACTGCATTTTACACCCACTATTTCTATGGATTCACATAATTAGTGGATCAACAGGTATTAAGCCTTTTGTATCAGTAGATGTTTTTGGTTGCTGTGTGTTTGGGTCTTTATGGGTTAAAGCGAATACACACAACTTTCATGCAGTTTTTAGGTATTTTTGTGTATCAAACAGAATGCAGTAAGTCCTTTTTACTCTGGACAATGAGCTTCAGTTACACTTAAATGAGTTTTCTCACTTTAACAGACAGTAAGGCTTGATCTCAGTCTTGATCAGCCTGTCCAGAAGCAGAATAAACTAAATCAAATTACAGTCATTACTGCAATGGCACATCTACCGAGAAAATGAGTGTCTGTACGAGCCCTCAGTGCAGCTACACTACTTCTATTACAGCTGATTGTGTTTGTGTGTGGCACTTAGCAAGGGTGTCCAAATCTACTAAGTTTAGTGGAAAATACTGAAAATTCCAGCTCACAGCTAATAATGAGGATAGGATTTATATCAATGTCGAAGTCAGTTTTATTTGTCCGCACATACAGAAAACGTCCACAATGTCACAAGGAACATATCAGAAAAGAATAGATAATAAATATAACTTTAGGGGTTATTACTTAAAATTAAATTTGCTTTGAAACAGCACCAACAATTTAAGATAAATGGCATATACATACGTAAATCTCCATCTTAAAAGTATCTACGGTATCTGTGAGGTTCAAGGCTGTCATACATCTAAAGCAAACCTACTCCAACTGCTATTGTTATAACAGATTCTTTTAAATGTATTTATTAAAGAAAATATCTTATTTTAAGTGACTCAAATATCCAGTATTACTTCTCCTACAGATGAAAATATGCTGAAATATTCGTATTCCCCTAACCAGATCCCTGAGGGAGACAGTCAGTAATGCTGTGATAATAATCATGTAAAGGTTTCCCCACAAAAAAAAGAAAAAAAAAAGTATGAAGAAAGACATGAAAAACATCCATCAGTGTCTGCTGATGCTATAATGCACCGGTGGCTTTGAAATTAGAAAATGGATGGTTAAGATAGATAGAGAGCCTTAAAATATGCTGTGGAAATAACCAATTATAATGTGAAGAGTTTCAGGTAATCTGCAGCAAACGTGTTGGAAAATCAGACGGATGTGGCTGAGAAACATGAGTGACGTAAACCTCCTCGGTTTATCTGCTCTTTGCACTCAGCCTCGGTATAAAGACTGCACAGCTGGTTCATTCAACACAGGCTGCTGTGCTCGATTGACTTTACCTACTGTACAGCTTCACCGATAAGGACCTGGCATTTACAAAGAGAAAAGAAGTCCCGACCATTGATTCTGCTGCTTTTGTCACAGAGACTCCGGTTACACAGTCTCTATTTACAGTGTTTGCCGTGAATGAAGAGATGAACGGTTTGGAAATGGGACGTAGGCTCAGTCTTCATATCCTTAAGATATAGATGTAGTACAAAAAAAAAAAAAAATTAGGATTCAGTCATCTGTTCACTAGACGTCGAGAAGCTATGTCCTCAATTTTCTAGATTAAAAAAAAAAATTGTCAGTTTTATTGCTACATAGCTTAGGGATGGCGTGGTGGTGATGGTCAGGACCAGGATAAACTTTATTGTCTCTTATGGGAAATTAGTTTTGGATAACAGTGATACACATTGCTGCGTTCTCAATCGAACACATGCAGTATTGTACAATCACCAACCAACTCAATGGCAAGTTTTAAAATCAACATAATCACAGTTAAATATTACATCCGACCCAAATATCGCACCCTTCCCTTCAAATCCAATAAATAGTAGGTGTAGGTCTAATGGACAATAATAATAATAATACAAAGAAGAATATATTGGTTTTATACAGCGCTTTTCGAGGTCCTCAAAGATGCTTAGCACTGTCGCTTCACAGCAAGAAGGTCGAAAGAAATCGAAAGGAAGTTGTGATTCATTATTTGTTTTTACATGTTAGCCCTTTGCATAGACAGGAATCCCAGGCAGGACAAGGATAATAAGATCCCCCCCCCCAAAAAAAAAGAAAATATACATTTTTTAATTTAAATTTTTTTGTAATTCAAGTTTTTTTTTTTTTTTTTTTTTTTTACAACTTGTAGTATGAACAGACAGCATTACACATTACACTCAATTTACATTACACACTCTGTTCGGACCCATAACATATTTACCTGTATGACAAAAACAAAAACAGGACAAAACAAAACAAAAATCCACATTCTTTGTATTCACCCTACACAGTTGACTGAGAAAGCTATGATCCAAAAATGTGCCCCTCAAGATTTATCAAAGTTACCCATGTCATCATTTATTCTGGTCAGTCATTTTTCATATGAAACAATCTTAAATATATTTTCTTTCCACCTGTTGAGCTCCGGAGGACGCTCAAAATCCTCCGTACCCCCTACCTTTACCAGCACATCTTCACATTTTTTTTACTCCTGACAAGAAAATAATTTAGAATATTTTATCAATATCCAGTGAAGGCAGGATACAAGTGGTTCTATATATAAACAAGTGAAACAATGTTTTTTTGTTTTGTTTTATTTTTTATTTTTCATTTTGGAAATTTCAACCCCCCATACCTCCTTCCTCACAGTGGTACAGTTCACAAGTTTCTCTTGAACTTGCAGCACAAGAGTCAGATCTACTGTTTCTATTTTTAGAAAGTCAGACACAGGCACGGCCAATCGCTAGAGAAATAAAACCATGAGTGAAAAACAGTAAGTCATTTATCAGCATCCCTGTTAAGCTAGTACCCAGTGGACGTTTGATATCAATTTCACATCAATATGACAATTTAATATCAGGTTTAATGTCATATTGATGTGGAATTGACATCAGATGCCCACTGGGTAGCTAACGATTATCAACCCTCTCCAGGCAGGCGATGCAGATGTGCAAACAGCTAAATTCTATTTACCTAATTCTGCCACATCCATATTTTATGAGCCTTTTTTTTACTCAGAAGTACAACTGCAGGACTTAGTTGCGCATTAGCAACAAACAGTTTGCAAGAATGGCTACACGCAAATGTCCTGCCTGAAGTGCAAAGTACTTTTGTGCTTTTACAAAGGACAAAAATAGTTTCTTGGACGACCACATGAAAAAGTGTCAATCTCAATCTCAATCAGGATTTGAGATGAATTTGTAGCATTGTTTTGAAAAATATTATACAAATAAAGTTAGCGTTCATATCATATTCAGTCTTCAGTGTTAATTTACCACACTTGGGCGAAAGTTGCAAATCTGCAACATCCCAGAACTTATTGCATGTGAAGGTCTGTCCAAAAAAAAAAAAAAAAAGGCAGAATTGTATATTACTACTACTACTGATAATTTTCCCCAAATATCAGATTTTTCCTGTTACTACAACGTAATTTGGCCCTGAGAGGGTTAACAAGCTCATGCGGGTTTTCAGAAACACTCCATCATAAATGCCACTGGATCATTCAAGAGTATAGTTTTATCAGTGATGATAATGGATGAGATGAGCCTCCTGGAGTATGTGGAACTTGGAGTTGCAGAGATGACTTGAGTAGGTTGCTTTGCTGGAGAGTTCTTTATTTAGTGGATGAGACGAGTTAGTCGGACCTCTGTGCGGTTGTACACCCTCCATGTCATTTCCATAGTTCTTTAAATGCTCATTTTAGGATTCAGTCATACGATCAGACATATGGATAAGGCTAAGACAGTTCTAGATACACTGGCACCGACTATGTGAAGCTCTTCTGACATTTTCTGGTGACCTGGTCATTGTGACACAGTAACAGACAGAGAATTAAGTATAATATGATTCATGTATAAATCAAAAACCCACAAGTAATAGTAACTAAACTTACTAGTAGTTAAACCTAGAAGGCAGTAGGTGGATGCAGTTAAATATCATACCCAGGACGGATCTAGGATGAAGATATTATTATTACTATTAATATCATGATTTAAAAGGAGAGTAAGAGAGAATGCCAGACCGCACAGTAAAAAGATCATTTTTCTGACAAAGAGACTAGAAAACAATGCTTTTCCATCCTAATACTTGCCTGCCCGATGTGGCTTTGTGTGAATATGCACCAGAAACGTGAAACATCAGTCATGCTGTTGGATTAGTCAGTGTATGACCTGCAGCAGATCATGGTTAGCACAGACACATTTGGGAGATAGATGCATGTACTAGTGTTCATTCATTACCAGGAAAAAACGGGGGAGGAGAGAACATGCAAACTCCACACAGACCATGTTGGATACTTTATACAAATAAAATCCATTATTAATAGTAGTAGTAGTAGTGCAGTTTTAGCTCAGGAACATGGTCCTGAGTTTGGTTCCAGGTGGGCGTCTTTTTGAGTGTATTTTCTTTCCAACCAACACTTACGGAAGCTGACCTTTACACCTTAATTTCTTCTTTCTTGTTCCACTTAATGACAGACTAATACCCCTGCATCAGCAAACAATTGTTTCTCTGAGCTCTCACAACAGGTTGTTGTCATTATCGCAAGACATTTTGTAAAACCAAAGTCGTGTGTGGACCTTTTTTTAAGGACAGCAGAGAAAATACTTGCAGTAAATACTCATATTAATGCAGACCGTATATGCTAGCTCTATTAAAAATGTTGTTGACTATTGATTTTTGAGGGGTTTTTCATCAGTCTGCATTAAAAGAGACATTATTGAAAAAAAGAAGAAAAAGTTAGATCCCACGAGTATCAGGTCCTGTTTTTTTGTGTTTGCTGCATCAAAATAAAGACCTGTTTGATGCTGTTTACGGAAACATCTTTGAAGAAAGCCGCAGGAAGAAGCCTGCCTGGCTTTGTCTTGTGGAGATCAATTTCTTGACCTCAGAGGGTCAAATTCGGAATTGATTTCCCTCAGTCCATTTTCCCACAGTGAGAACTCTGTGAAGCAGTAAATCATTTCCTCAAGTACAATGGACAGAACAAATGCCTCCACAAGGAAGACAGTGGACTACTTTACTGACTGTCTCCCTTGTGAACAAAATTTCCATTAACGTTCTCTCTCCAACCTCTTTGGCCTCTGTACGGTCCACAACTGCAAATGATAATTGGATTACTATGTATTTTGTTCAAGGGTATTATAAACAAACTTTAACTGTATACACTAAACAATGTCCTGCTTTTTAGAGCCAAGTCTGCTCTCATTATCAGGTTATAATGAAAAGTTGTGTCCTACACTTATCAGCCAGGTCCTGACTCACAGTAGTACAGTACTTCTTACACCACAAAGGAAACAGTGTTATCTACAGATACAAAAGTCAGTCAAGTTTATCCTGGAGAGGCTTGCGGGGGTGCTGGAGCCTATCCCAGCTACTTATGGGCGAAGGCGGGGTTCACCCTGGATTTATCACCAGTTCATCGCAACTCCGACATATAGAGACGAATAACCAATCACTTGTACATTCACACCTATGGGCAATTTTTTGGCTCAACCAATGAACCTATTAATGCATGTCTTTGGATGGTAGGAGGAAGTCGGAGTACTCGGAGAGAACCCACGCAAGAATGAGGAGAACATGCAAATTCAACACCTCGAAAGGTCTTGGTGTTGGAATTGAGCCCAGGACCTTCTTACTGTGAGAGACACCACTGTGCTCCCCAGCTTCAACAGAATACAATTTTTTTTAATTTTTTTTTTACAAGACAGACTGGAAATAAAGTTATGCGTTTAAAGGGTACCTCTAGTGAATTTTCATTGTTAGTTATTTCAAAGGATCACATACAACACTAGTGGTTCCATTAAGTAACTTACATTAAAGCCTGATGTCAAGTTGCTATTCCGTCAGTTAGACATGGTCAGTGACATGGTTCTTCCTTTATGGCTGTTCCAGGACCAGTAGTGACGCAATAACGTTGTATTATCTGATTACCTGGACTGTGATGGACTGGTCACTGACCTCGTGCAGCAGACACCAGTCTAAGATGACACATTATCAGCCAGTGCTGGCTTGTGTCTGTAGTGCAAACCTTACATCTGCACGCGGGCTATCCACTCAATCTTGCTAACTGACCGCTGCTTGTTTACTTGCACTCGATCGCCCAGAATCAATGTGGGTATGTTATTTCCGGCGAGCGATGGTTGCTCCCAATTGATTCTGCCCCTGCACATAATTCACTTAATAAAATGGTCCAGTGTGGTGCTTTTACGATGGTTTTTCACTGAATTTGTGCTTCCGTTGATTAGAAGTAACACACAAAACACAATGAATGTCGTAAGCATGACCAGTACAGGCTCACTTTCACACATCACTGGCTGAACGTGCAGGAACACACCATATACCAGGAGCAGTGGGCTGTCATGTCATACAACTCGGGAGCTAATGGGGAGTTAAGAGGCTTGCTCAAGGGTACACCAGCCAACGATTTATTTGCTTCTCTTGGGAATCAAACAGGCAACCTTTCAGTCACAAGCTGATTTTCCAACCTTCTAGACCATCCAATCCAATCCAATCCATTTTTATTCATAAAGATGATGAACTTGAAACGAACTTACAACTACAAAACTATAATTTATTACATTTAGTTATTCCATAATTATATCTGTAATAATGCAATAACTGACTGTCTGTTGTTAACATTTAGTATCTATTCATGTTTTTGAAGAGAAGTAGGTAAATCAGAGAAATAGGCCTTTTTCTCCAAACAAACTGGGGATGTCTGCAGTGTTTGTATATCTGTTTAGAGTTGATATGCAGCAGTATTTGTGTGTGCACTATCACAGTGTGGGAGGTTTTCTTGTCTCTGGGAAGAACCAGCATCATTTATTGAGGTCTGTCTGAAATGAAGAAATGCGAGGACAACAAAACAACAGCACCAGTGATCAGCGTTGAATGTAAAGAGTGGCCTGAAATGTCCAGCCTGAATTATCATCACAGCGCAGGGCCACGGTATGGAGGATTTGGTTGTGTGCTTTTTCTCCATCAAAAAGAGTTACACACTGTGGTTCAATCTGCAGGAGGGAAAGTTTATTAAGCTCCGCCACCTGATGAAGGACATCAAGTGGCAAATCCATCATTTTCTCAAGGTTTCTGCTCTAGATTGTACAGGACGTCTGTGCCGAACTGAAAAGGAAAACGGAATTCTGTCACAAATGATGAATAAAAGTATGTTTTAATGTCTCTGAGTCTCACCACGGCTGTTTTTTGGAGTGTCAGAAAGGCCCATTTTGAACGTGTTAAAGTGTCAAACACATACAATAAAGCACAGATTTATGCATCCAGGTAGGCTGAATGTATATCCCACAATTCCCAACGGGCGACTGCTGGAAGACGCTCGGTACATATGTGGGCCTGTTGAAAAATGAATTACTCTTGAGGGATGTAAGTGGGGAAATACCTACCGACGTACTATTTTTGCACCTTTTTTACTCTTAACCTTGGCTCTGCCTTCTATTCAGCCTCAAAACACAAAGCACACTCAGAATCATCAGTGTGGAGGCTTTACATTTCGTGTGTTTTCCATAGAAATGATCTGTATTTTTAGGGACGCATTATCATTTAGATGTTATTTCAGCGTTATGGCAGCACTGGTTAGAAGTAAAAGTCACATTAATGCACTTATCAACTTTGACACTTTCTGTTTTATACTGAATGCAGCGTGATGTAAAAGTTTTATTGTTTCTTTCGGGTTTTGTTCATTTACAGTATGTCTCTTTGTGTGTTTTTCTAGGTAAGACGGATGCCTTCGAATTCACTCTGTGTGATTGTGAGCGAGTCTGTGTGTGTTTGTTCCTGTCAGCCAGAGGCGTAACAGCATCACTGAGCCAGGAAGAAAAACTACGACTACATAGTGACTACAGTAAGACGACACGTACATTCTCACAGCTTGTTAAGCCTGTTTCCTGCTTACTCATCTGTCTAACAAGACTTACATCCTGATGGCTCTTTGATTTGATTTCAGCTTCAGTTTTTTTGTCATTTCGGGCTGTTTGATTAAGATTTCTAATTAAATCAGTAGGATGTGAAGGAAATGAAAGCTGTTGTTCTTGTGCTGCGTTAAAATGCATCTCATTGAGAGTGTGGAGGGATGGTGTTGAACAGTAGTGGAATAGTGTGGTAAAAGCCCGAAGACATGGACGCTTAGTGACTGTGTCAGGTTAGGAGTCATTCATATTTAATGATTTTCAGTTTGACATTGAGTCAGAATCTTTTGAGCAGGGTTAAAAAATAACCACAACCTCTTGTAGTGTGGTGGGCTGTCGTCTAAAAATAGGTCATTCTACTTACTTACTGTGGGTCAACTTTGTACACAAACGAAGGTTAAAATGTGCTACATTTCATTGTGAATTTATATAGAAATATTCACAGCTACAGAAGACCATTGGCTTGACTCTTTTGACACAAAGCCTGTTAAATCCAGTTTTATTTAAACTAAGACTAAACGTACATGCACACTTAATAGCACATATTTCCCTTTTATTGATCTTCTCACATTAACAAATTTGAGCAACGCTGTCTCACCCAAATTACATTTCTATGCAACTCCATTGTAACGAGTATGTTTCACTGCACAAATCCTCATGATGTCTTATAATTATAAAATATGTATATTATATATAGCTGGACTGTGTCATTCTTTAGTGTTTCATGAGTGGATGTAAGCCTCTCCAGTGATGACAAAAGAAAATGAATAACTGAATGAATCATTATTTTTGAAGATTTTCTAGATCTTAATTAACAAGAATAAAATAGAATATAAACATTTCATCAGCCACAAAATGTGTCACATAATACATTTTTTAAACAATTCTTTTCCAGGGTTATAGTTTGCATACTATAGTATAATATAGCATAGTATCATAAAGCATATAGAATAGAGTGTAGGATAATGCTACGAATGCTCGACTCAACTCAGGTACCAGATACTATTCCTGGAGACTGTTTCCATAGTGTAGTGTAGTGTAGTGTAGTGTAGTGGCATAGTATAGTATAGTATAGTATAGTATAGTATAGTATAGTATAGTATAGTATAGTATAGTATAGTATAGTATA
>JAPTYQ010000006.1:12297797-12308081 GCA_029814465.1 Ostorhinchus cyanosoma
CACCTGGCTTTTCTGCCTCTGTCCATAATAATATACATTATATAGACTAAATATCATCTAAAATTAATGTTTATTTGCAACAAACTATTACATGATAAAACAAATTCATTTTAGCAAAAAAAAAAAAAAATCTGCGCTTTGAATGTCTGGCGTCACTAGAAATGTGTGATATTAAAATGGGGTCACGAGTTAAAAAAAGGTTCAGAATCGCAGCAATAAGTTCTTCAGTTGCTTTTTAAAAGACTCAGTCGGGTTTATTTCTTTCCATATGTACCGTGACGTTTGCATCTGTTCATTAATATTTAGTTACTTTTCACATTTTCCTTGTAAGAATCATATGGACATACTTTACAGTAACTCTCACTAACTTTATTTCTTTTACTAAATAGTCACGCTATTATTCACCTCTTTTCTATTCTGTTTTATCCATGACTCAGAGCTTTACCGTACCATCATCCACATATTGCCTTCATACTTGCTCTGCTTAAAATAGAGCCCATAAGCTCCGCAGTTGCCGAGTGGCACCAAGCGGAGCCTGTTAAATGTCAATAGCAGAATCAAACACATGGCTTACTTCTTCCGTTTCTTCCGTGGGAGTGGAAAGGTGGAAAACCTGTATTTAGACATATATCACCAACTCTTATATTACTCACTTTTGTAGCAGAAGTTGTAAGACAAACTGAAATCCTGATTATTATGCGTTGGATTTTTCATTCAGTGCAGTTTAATTCAGTTTTACTCTTACTCTAGCACCAGCCTTTATGCCCAGGTATCTCAAGGCAGGTTGCAAATGTAGATCAAGGCTGTAAAAAAAAAAAACTAAACAGAAAAGAAACACTCAGCAAGGAAAGCCATTGCAACAACTCCATTTCATCCACTAACAAACCCCAGTGTAGATCTATCAATAAATACCATATGAGCTTTTCTTTAATGTGGTCTGGCTTTGTGTCGGCACTGAGGCTGTTCTAATTTCCATTCTTTTGTGGATCACTTTGTTTTGGTTAATAATATTTTTATCTGATGTTGGGGAGTTTTTTTTATTTACTTCGGACGCTGCCTGTGACTCATAGCGGGGTGTGGAGCACACAAGCATTTCTCTCCTAAAATTCTGATTTTTTTTGTTATTTTTTTAGGAGGGGGGGATTATAACCAAAAAAAACAAAACAAAACATGAAAGCAATTAAAACATGGTAAACAAACTATGCGGCCGTATCTCTCCTTTGAATTTTCTGTTTCTTCCTTTTTCATTATTTCTATCAGCACCAGCCACAGTCAAACTGCGCTTTGTTTGAAGACACTGGCTCTTAAGGTTTTTTTTTTTTTTTACTTGTAAAAGTCTCTCACCATACTACACACCTACACATGCACACAAAGATATGTACCCTTATAAATTCCATCCAGGGAAATTTCTGTGTCTGCCTTTGTGTCGGTTGAATTAAATAATACAGCTGCGAATTTTGGGGCTGCATGATAAAAATCAATTCTGAGGTAGTCTTTGTGTCAATTAAAAGTTCTGAAGAGATTTGAACTCAGCACTGCGTAGTTTCACTGTCTCTTCAAACTAATGCTATTTTGGCTGAAGATGACTGCAATGTTTTTGGCCCCAAGCGTTTGTTTGAATCCTGCAATTCGATATCAGTATAAAAACAGTTGAGATATAAGTCATATATTCTGGCTGGGCATACAAACTGAAAAAAGTGCTGTTTTTGGCTCTAGAATAAAGACTATGCCCAATCCCATCAATAGAACTGCTGAAGGCGATTTCAGCGTAACTAAAAGTTGCAAGTCTACCATCTTTTTTTGGATATTTTATTTATTTATTAGAATATCTGCTTTGAAGTGAAAAGACCACAAGTGGGTTTTTTTTATTTCCCCCCTTGGGTTGAAGAGGTCAAACAGAAAAAAACCCCCCAAAAAAACGACATCTTTAACCATAACATATTCAGCTGTCATGTGCCATCCACTGGTCGAGTAAATTCATCGCACGTACAGGCATCTCGAGAAAATATAGGAAAAAGACAAGTTCTTGACTTAACCTTTTGCTAATGCACTGAGACCCTTAATCCATCCATCAACCTATTTTTTATCTCCATCGCTCTCCTCCACCGCCATCCAAAATAAGTGTGAGAAGAGTGGAAAACACTCCCTGTGGGTCAATGTCGTCCGACACAAGAAATCAGTCAGTGTTTGGATTTGTGAAATATCCTTCAGCAATGACGTGACGAAAAGCTCAATTCAGCCCGGGTGAAATAATTCACCATTTTTATGTGCGTCCTTGTCAACCAGTGAAGTGATGATTAGGTGGAAACTGGAGGACGAGAGTTGGTCATGCCTGAATAACTCTGTGTGAGGCAAACAAAGGCTTTGGCAACTGACGGTGACTGGGGTAACGTTAATGCCATGAAAGGCCGTGTTCACAACAGTTGGAAGTAAATGCACAAATGAAATAAAAACAAATCGACAAATACGCTCTATGAAAAAGACCATGTACTTAACGATGGGATATTGCATGTCCCCACAAAGCCACGTTTTTTGAAAATTCAAGCTGTGTCTGCCTGTAAAAAAAAAAAGCCTCATTTTGCTCATAAGTGACACATAATAGATTACTATGAATCAGAAAGCCCGGCGCATTGAACAACTCTTGTTTATTCAATGCAATGTAGGTGGTGAATAACAATGAGCTGTAAAACTTTAAGCACACATAAATATTCTATTCAGAGTGCTTATAACCTTAGACTTTACAAACTCCAGAGGCTTTTCATAAGGAGGCTTGGTAGACGGTGGGCAAATTGACGAGGGGGATAATTTGTCTGAACCTGGTCTAACTCAGTAATGCCTGCTCTGTATAGACGCTGATCATTTTCACTTTCTCCCTTAAAAGTGTTTAGTTAAATGTTTTATCAAGATTAGTTATGGACTGAATGCAACACAATTAAATATTGCATTTGCTCCCAAAGCTACAAGTCTCATACAGGTTTTTCTGTAGCTAATTGGCATTATCATCCACTCTATTATACAAACAGTTGTGGCCCTCATTAACTTTAATGTGATTTCTCTGACAGGCATTCCAATGATTACCAATACTTTATGCTGGAGGAAAATCTGAATATATTCAGTTATTGCATAATCACTTTTAAATCTATGTGTCAAATGCAGGGGATGGTGCTGCTCATTGTGTTCCCCCTTAGGAAATCTCATTCCCTCCCATATCAGATCTCACATATCAGATCTGAAAACTCCGACCAACAGAAAGCAGCTAAACCATCATTAGCACATTTTTACAATTGGTTCAAGTGTATTGCATTTGATTTGCATCAACTTGATTTTTTTTTTTTCTTCCCTTGATTATTCGCATAAAATAATTAATCAATCTACATAATCCAAAAAAGAGAGACCTCTTATAATGCATCTTGTATTTGGCTCACCTGCTGGGTCATATACTGTAGCTAAGATGGTTTCCCTCGAAGATAAGTGTCACTCAGTGAATTAACTGCTGCACTTATTTTTCTCTAATGAATTTCTGAATTGCTGCAGTTACAGTGCAATAAAATATTAAGATTTATTAGAAACATTATTTTGACTCCAGTTTTCTTTTCTAACTTCTGCTTTATGAAGACTACAGGTTCTCCATAGTTTTGTTTTTGGAGGTTAAATACTTCAAATGCTCAACTTAGTGCTTCGGCTATTGGGTGACCTCTGCTGCTTTATCAATACGAACTATTGATATCTGTGATGGCGCTACAAGCATTAGGAAAGCGATCAATCAGGCTAAAGCTGTAGACCTTATGTTATAGGTGATTACCTCCTACAACCCGTGGTTTAAAGGATTTACTGTTAATGACTCTTAGCACTATCTGTTTTTCCTCTCCGCTTCTAAGAACTACTAAACCACTTACTTCTTCTTAGGTATACTTTTGCATCTCTAAGCTCTGGACTTGTAAGAGAGCAAAATGTTTTCTATACTTATACATAGAGTTTTGTTTTGTTTTTTTTGCAAAATACTGTAGGCTCTTAATGTGCTTTTTCTGAGCTTTTGGTTCCAGAAAATATCCATCTCTGTGGTCTTACAGTTATATTAAAAAAAAAAAAAAAGCTCACCAGAATACAGGCCTGAAGGTCTCTTGAGTGGTTTCAATGAGTTGCTCTTAAAAATGACAGATGTGTGTGTTCTGGGAAAGGCTACAGTTGACCATTTCAGTCCCTGATAACGAGTGCTTTTTGATGCCCTACCTAATAAAAAAAAAAAAAAAGAAATATACATGAAATCTTAACCAAACTGTTTTAGAGCCTAAATATATAACTACAAGACACTCGTGGAAAGAAATATGTTATATATCAAATTAAACCCTATGTGTGCATGTAAAGGTGTCGTGTATTACCTATAATGGCAGTGGTGCCGACTGTAGTTATGCTTCATCACAAGTTATTCATCATTGTCATTATGACGATGATCATTAGGCTATTTTGGTTTTCCCTCTGGCAGTTGGAGCCCTATGCACAGAGCATGATGCACTTAATAGTAGCAGCAGCGCTAGTCTCATGAAGCACACACATCTTGGCAGCGGGTTTTGCTCTGTTGTTGAGTGTCTTCAGCGAGATATAAATCCTTGGTCTGATTTGAATCATCGACTCAAATAAATCTAAAAGCTTATTTCTTTCTGTTCATCCATCATCTCTGCCTTGAAGAGAGCTTCTTGATGTCGCAGAGCTGCATTGTAATAAAGAAGGTTGACTATGAAGCTATTTCTGCTAAACCCTTTGCACAGGTGGATTATGTGTGTCTGTACTTCCTTTAAGGCACAAACACATAATACAGTGGCCTGTTATCCATCACAACTCGCTGACAGAGCCTCAGAGGAAGTGTGTTTTCACAGTTGACAAGCCAGAGAAGGCATTCTCACCACTGCCTCAGTTTCACTTCAGGGGGTAAATACAGTTTTGAATCTGGATGTGATCTTTGGGTGTGTGTGTGTGTGTGTTTGTGTACACGTGTGCTGGCTTGTATGTTTGTGTACGACAAAACTTGAGAGTGTATCGATGTATTGACCAATTCACTGGACAATCACCAACAGTCGAGTATATCTGCTCCAGGCTGCTCCTAACTATACCCTGGGGAGCATTTGTTGGTTTTAGGCAGAGGGTTTGCTTCAGGGCATTGCTACAAAGGTGAAAATGGCTCCATGATGTTCTTAAATTATCCACAAAAGGAGCGGATAAAGAAAGAAGAATGGATTTCCTCCATCGCCAAGGTTTGTCTAAATCTTTTGTGACAGAAAACACGAAAGAAATAAATGAAGAAGAACCTCAAGGATTGTTAGAATGTGGCATTTTAGGTTTTACAAAGGCGCAATTCTAAATGTAAAGGCCCTGTGACACCTTGATGATTTGTGATTTACGATTTTCTTGATGTGTGTACAGACATATCAAAATTTCAAACCCATTTTTATATAGCCAACACATGTGGCTCTTTCATCCCTCTGCTGTGGCTCCCTGTAGCTCTGGAAAAACCATAATGAGTCTTAAATTTAAATGTATTTTATGTTAATTTGCTTGGTGTTTTAAATGTAATTCTAAATGGACAGATTCATTACAGGTTTATCTCCTGCTGCAAAACAAAGCCTGGTCGCTGTCCAGAGGGGAGGTGCTGAAACGCTTTGCCGCATGTCTTGAAGAGGTGAAAAGAGGTCGATCAGAACACATATACATACGTCTGCATACATCAACATGCTTTGGAGATAAGTTTGATAGAAGTTGCACATACTGTAGCTTCAAAGGACGTTACTCAGAGGTTAGTAATAAGTTTGGATACACTCGACATTATCTCGATGTATTTCGACTCATGACTAACAAACAAGTAATGTGTGAGAACATGGGTCATGATTGCATAACTTACCTGAGATATACGCTGACATACAACAAAAAATGTCTGACCTTGCTATACTACAACCACTACCAGCATGCTCTTTAACTTATACAAAACTTACTTATAACTTATTCGATATATTCTCATATTATTAGTGCATTTGCCACATTTGTTGTGTGTTGGCATATGTGGGCTAAATCCTCAAGGTGTGATTATCATGTGGTTGTATCATCGATTCAGCTGATGTTATCATATCTGTGCGTGTACCGATGTCAGCATAGACAAATTTCCACTATTACAAGTAAATGGGGAAAAAATATTGTAAAAATTAATTAACAAAAATTAGCAATGGCTGCTGCCTCAGTACTGTGGTAGAAAATGTTGGTTTGTCTATTGCCACAGATCCAATCACATGATCTGAATTCTGCACTTTGTCCTAGTGGCTGATCTATATTCATCAAAACCTCGGGCCAATTCCTCATATGAAGCAAAACACTCACAATGTTTCATGTTATTTGCCTGCATGCTGAAACTGAAAGTGCGAATAGGTTGACAAACCGACATCCAGGAGCTGGTCCCTTAGTCCTTTCCTGTAATCAGACAAGCATATGCATGTGCAGCAGGGTGACAGGGTACAGGTTACCAGTCTACACGATATAACGAGGGCGCTGATTGGCTCTGTGGTGATAGACAAATGAGAAAGTTAGTCCCACATACTGTGGACTTAACCACTTTGTAAAAAAAATGAACTTTTACCTACTTTTCCCAAAATTTAATCACATCTATTCTGGGTCACTGACAATCTATAAACCTGATTTGGTATGAATTCAACCAGTAGTTTTGCTGCTAAAGTGTTAACAAAGAAACAAACCAAACCAAAAAGAATACCCCCTGGCTCCCTTTTGGGGGGTTGGGTGGGGTAAAAAGAACAGCACAATTGAGACAGTACAAGGCAGAAAGTGGCAATAAAGTACAATGGCAGATGTGCGTAAAAAGAGTCATAAGAACGTGTCACTGCTTTAGTTGTGACATTTCAGCTACATGGATGCACTCGGTTGGTCATCTCATTTCATTGTGTGTCATGGTTTATGGCAGACACTGACCTGTCAGGCTTTAAGAGTCCACAGTGTTCCACCTCAGTGCTGCTCCTGCGGTCCCCCAGGAATCCTTGAGGACCAGGGTATCTCTCGGCTCCATCATGTACAAGCTCCTGACTGTACTCCTTCCATGTATTTGCGCAGAACAACTGTAACTCTAACTTGATTTTGTCGGATCTTTGAGCACGTCAAAGAGCCTGCACGTCTCGGGTCAGCAGCAGGGTCAAAGTATAGCGGACAGGTTCTTCTGTGCCAAGTATAAGATGCTATATTTATCCAGTGTGTGTCTGCATTTAGTTGTATTTTCTCCTGTCTGAAACATCTTTCACACTGACACAGTTAAACCCTGTTGGCAGGGTCAGTACACATTGTCCTGCCTTGACCCCCCTTCTGGCTAGGACTGGCTTTAGTGAACCTCTGTTTCTATAATGCGAATTTATTATAACTGGTGTTCAAACAACATAAAATTAATAACCGCAAAGGGACGTGTAAAGAGAGAGAGGAGGGATTTGCCCTTGTCTTTATACTGTACACCCTTGTTCTAATTCTCTTTGAAATTACCGTCTTTGAGGAAAGTGTTTACAGAGAAATCTCTGCTAACATTGACAACGTAAGATCAACATGTGACAGCAGTTTCCGCGGAACATGTCCAAACATGAGTTGATCGTGAACACCTGTGTCATTCACACGTCTCCCGTATGGAAAGGCTTCGAAGGAAGCCGAAGCCCGCGCTGCAATTGGATTGACCCTGTTGACCCTGGAAGTTAAGAGAGGTGGAGAGTGTAGCTGCTGGCAAACAACAGACACTGATTGAAGTCAAAGAGCAAGGCAACCCCCCGCCCCCTCACACCCCCCGCCATCCCACCCACCTGCATTTTTCTCCAGGTTTTTTCCCCCTGTAGAGCCACATTGCACATTCACAGGGTTTTGGTCAGGTCATCACATGTTCTTGGGTTGTACAAGTCATGTTTGCAAACACTATCCCTGCATTCACATTCACTTAATTCACTTAGTATGAAACCAAAATACTCTTCTATCACAGTAGTTTCATTTATCAGTGAAGGGTGATACATTTTCAGATGCAGTGCAGTTTAAAAATAAGCCTTTACAAACATACTAACAGATGACAATTGATGAAAATATGGCACATGTGGAGACACAGAATGTTTTGATGTGAGGGAATATTATAAACCTGAGGCTGTAATCTTTAGTCTCCAGATTTCACAAGTTACTGTATGAAAAGGGGAAATAAGTCAATTAAGTAAAAAGTAAAAGTTGATACAGTAGCATATAATAACACATGTAAATAACGTGTGTCTCTTGTGTATGACAAGAACCTGTACTGCACCAGTAATGCAGAAGGATCTCATGAAATTGCGTTGTATTTTCACACCAGTTCTTAAGGCATTTGGCTGCTATACATACGCATTTTCATCCTTTTAGGTTTTATTCAATGCTATTTGATCGTGTGTCAATGTACACCAAGATCTACGGTTTACATATCTGTAACCGCTAACCCTAACCGCTAATGGTGTGGTATTTTACGCGGTGTGAACATACACGTGGAGAACTTATAATACGTAGAGATAACAGCAGTTGAAAGTGGTGTTTTATCTTACTATGGAGTTGAGCCATGAATCTATTCATATTGTTGTTCTAGCAGATGTATGTGACCAGTAGAGGGAGTAGTGAGTAACTCTGCCAGTCGTCTTACACCACAGAGCCTGTGACCAGTGTCCAAATGTGACAAAATGGGATAAGAATCCTTAAGAAACAACTTAAAAGGTCTCATATTTATCTAAACCCACTTTTATTAATCTATGGTTCTTTTATTTGGGTATTTAGAGCCTAATAGTTCAAAAAGTTCAAATTCGAACCCTCCAGGTGCTACAAAGGTATCTTTAGATTAATTTTGGCAAAAATTTTATGGATTTGTACAACTTGTTTTAATTCTTGCTTAATTTGTTGCGTCTTTAACTAGTTACATCACAACATTTGTACATATAAGGTCCAGACTTCTATTGAATATTTATCAGAGTACGACGTAAATGTTTATCAGCAGCAGCAGTTGTAGTCCAGACTGAAAATATGTCCAAACTTGGAGCCAGTTATCTAAAATGTTCAGTTGTTGGTTAAACGGGACTGAGCAGCACAGCCAACAACCTGGAGGGGGCGGAGCCTGAAATGGCTCATTTGCATTTAAAGGGCCAGCGCTCAAAATGACCTTTCTGGTGTCATTACTCAGAAATAGGGTTGAAGATGGACCTGTGGAGTTGAATGAATGAAGAATTCAGACCCAAGCAGAGCATTGACAGTTTATGTAGACCACAGGGAAATGTTTGAAAATGCATAATTCCATTTAAAAAAGCAAATTGTCACACAAAGTGCTAAAAGTCCAAAAACACTGTTCTTGTTTTCAACACAGCTCAATCAAATAAATGGAGTTTTCTGCTGAATCACAGTGTTTCTTCTACATGTGTGAGTTTGATTATGAGGTTTATGAAGATATAAAGGTATTACATGATGTTATTATCTTTAAGTTCAGCGTTTGTTAATCCACGGTTCAGCCTAAACTGTGACAGTTCTTTGGTGCAGATATTGACAACACAAACTGTACAGAAAACAGCTGATTTGTGTTTTTACTGCGGCTGTTTTCAGTTTAAAAACAGAGCTAAGCTAACAAGCTAAGCTAGCAGAGCTATAATGTAAACTATCAGCTGATGCAGCACATGAACGTTATAAAACACAGTGTTATTTTAATTGACCAGCTATGAGAGTCAGTTTGAAGAATAAAACTTGATGATACTATACTACAGATGAGTGTAAATAATGAGTTTTAGATTTTATTCAGTGAGTGATTCAGTGTGTGGACACATAGCATTGATAGCTAGTGTTGGTCCTGTGTGTGTTCTGGTACCAGACTCCCCCTGCTGGTGATGTTTGGAATAGCTATACTACATACATACAACCCCTGTAACCTGCAGAATGTACAAGATGATAAGAACATTTTATCCACAGTGTAGATTTAGTAATGACTTGTTCTTATATATATACTTTGATCTGACTTTACCTGTCTATGCTACTATCCTGTGTCCTTCCTTCTATTATTATTTTATCTGTTCTCAGACTTCAACTTGACAGAAGCAGATGCACTGTAGCTCATCCTAACTTGTCATGCAGCACTGCTTTAGTATCTGAGAGCCATCTGACTCCCAGATCACAGTCGCCTACAACAAAAACAAGAGAAACAGCTCAGGTATCAAACTAGGAATCTTACTTTTTTTTTTTTTTTTTTTACAGCCGTCTCAATTTCACTTGTAACCC
>JAPTYQ010000006.1:12366950-12378540 GCA_029814465.1 Ostorhinchus cyanosoma
CCCGGGTTTGAAAATCTTAAGAAAAAAAAAAGAGTGCTACTTCGACCACAAATTGAATCCAAGTCTTCTGCATCACAGTCTGATACGTTATCAAGTGAGCTAAATCTCCACTGTTTCTCAGTCTGACCTAGTTGCTATCTGATTGTCTTGGTACTTTTTGGGATGTAACAAGTTTTTTCCAGTCTAGACACGATACAACGACGGCACTGATTGGCTCTGTGGTCATAGACGAACCCACATTTCACGCTGCAGTACTGTGTCAATATCAAATGTTGCACAATATCAAATAAAAATGAACTAAACAGTAGTGTTGATCAAAAGATTGATATTATAACAGATACAGTAAAGTAAGAGTAGACTACCTGCCACCCGGAGGCGGGGCTTATAGTGTCACATGGTGAAGATAGCTCCTCTAGTCCATTCTGTGAATCTATTCCTGCTGTTTAACAACTGTTATCACACAAATTTCCAATTGTGAGTTTTGAAATATCTCTGATAACTCTGAAAGAGCCAAAGAGGGACATGATGAGTGGCGAGGCTTGACAGGTGTGGAAACGGTAACTAAGGAGGGCGGGGCTTACTGAAGGGTCAGTTACAATAACACTGGTCTATTTGACATTAATAAGATGAGTTGGAAAAAAAAGACAAAAGTTAGGTGATGTCAATGAATATAATAGTGTTATTAGATAGAATAGAATAGAATAGAATAGAATAGAATAGAATAGAATAGAATAGAATAGAATAGAATAGAATAGGATACGATACGATACGATACGATACGATACGATACGATACGATACAAGTATGTTGACCTTAGATCCTCTGATCCAGTTCATTCCTGTACTCTCTCTCTCTTTTTTTTTTACTTTTACTTTACTTTCTTTACTTTCTTGGTAAATTCCACTGGCGTGTTCAGTTGAATAACCTCTCAGCTGGCACGCCTGTTTCTGCACATGAAAATTTGACACCATGGGAACGTGGCCCTATTGTTTATCTGTTGCTAGGTAACCCATTTCAATTCTATGATTCTATAATCCAAGGTAAGGCCACCGTAAGGCTACTGTACTCCAAAATTACAAATATCTCCCAAAATATTGATCTTGTCAACTTGCCGTTTCTAGTCTCTTCCTTGACCTTGAGCAAAAATACATGTTTGCCAAAGTGCAGCAGTCAGCTCTTTCTGGATTTTGTGTGATGCCCGAGACACACAGAGTCCCCTTCCCTTTTACCATATATATATATATATATATATATATATAATAAGAGCTTATTCTGAGAAAAGCTAATAATTACAAGTATATATTGGTTTCTGTGCATTTGTACAACAGATTTCTAAATCCATGAGAAAGAACCAATGAAGTGAATGTATTGTAATGTGCAGACACTGTATTAAAGTAGATCTGGTAGCTCTGGAGGAAAACCCATTCTCTTATTAATTCCCACAATTTAACATTTTGACCCAAGACTATATCTGTGAAACTACAGCCAATTATTCTGGAGGCATTTTACCAGTAACTTCATATACATAAAACCCTTTTCTATTGCCAACATACAGTGGTTTGTAAAATGCTTGATCAAATATGCCTCCATTGGATTACATTGTTCACCAACTTTCAATCACGATGTGAAAACATCTGGTGTTTCTGCTTCTGTGAACAAAGCATGAGCAAATACATGAAGTGACATACGGCGGGCTTGTCAGTCCAGTCGTATAAGAAAGGATGTGGCTGTCTCCATCTGTTCAGGGAGGAGGGTCAGTGCTTAGGGTAATGATGAAGATGATGAAGCACGTACAGTAAACCGAAGAAATCAATTTGTTCTTTGTCGTTCTCACTAGTGGTACAGATACCGTCAGATGTAAATGGTTAGTTTTGTTTGCTTGTTATAAGATTTCATCCATAATCACAAGTTGAAAAGGAATACCATATTTTCTGCACTATAAGGCGCACTGAAAAGCCTTTAATTTTCTCAAAAATCGACGGTGCGCCTTAAAACCTGGTGAGCCTTATGTGTGCACTGAGTTCCAAAATCTGTAAAAATGTCGTGCAGTTTTAGTAAGCGCTCTGCTTGATTGACTGTCGAACCATTTCCCGGCAACATATGGACGTAATACCCACACTACGTACACTGTCAGTGATAGACCAATTAGAGAACAATATGTAAAGGTACATACAGTAGATACGCTTTTACCTCCACCAGGCCTCCAGTAGGTAGGTAAACTGTCCTACCTGTATGCCGCAAAACAACATTTGTTTGGCTAAGGACCCCTGAAAATGCCGTCACTGAAGAGAAATGCTTACGAGGCACAATTCAAATGCTTTAACTGTTGTCCAAGCTTTTGCTAAAACAAACATCATGGCTGAAGACTGACTCCGATGATGAGGAGAGTGAACCCGGTGTGTTTGATGGTGAAATTGGCCAGTTTTTCAATTCAGATACAGAAGATGAGGACTTCGACGGATTTATGACGAAAGATTGAAAAAAATAATAATAATAATATGTGTATTTGTAAATTCAAGTTATTTAATTCAACCAAACTTACTGTTTTGCTTCTGTTACCTTGTTTTAGCATGCGCCTTATAATCCGGTGTGCCTTATTTATGGTTTAAATACAGAAATAGACCCCGTAATTGAGACTGCGCCTTATAATCAGGTGTGCCTTATGGTGCGGAAAATACAGTACTTGAAAGATGCATACTTGTATCAACATAGCACATTTCAAACATTTATTTATTTGTTTTAAACTTAAAAATGTACATTGCTTTGCATCTCAGAAAATGAAACTATCTGCTTTTCCTTTCTGAAGTTCTTAAAGCTGCTACACTTGGAAAGTTTGACTTTATGTAGACTTAAAAACTATGTATGACCAATGAGCAGCTCAGTAAGTTTCTCTATTATTATTTTTGGGCCAGCCAGTGTCTTTGTTCTCTTTTGTTCCCTTCTCTCTTGCTGACGGTCGTTCCTCTCTAGAATAGTTATGATGACTGTAACAAAGAGAATTAAATATGAGTGGCGTGCTGGCCAAACATTAAGTGAAACTGAGACAAGAAAAAAAAAAAAAGATAAAAAAAAAGCCATACAAACCATTAATTAAACTGCCATTAAGCTTGTTTTATTCATACTCTGTTTAGTTGGAACATTTTCACTTCTATTTTTACAAATGGAACAACTGAACTGCCGTTGTTAATTCCTCCGTGTTTACCATAGAGGGAATTAAAAAAAAAAAAAAACATTTCTTCTGTGTTTTTTCTTCTGAGCATCCTTAACTGTTTTTGCTTTTGGGGGTCCTCATAGTGTTCACTCTGCTTGAAAAGTGGATTTGTTAACTTGTGAGGGGATTAAGTTTCTTATACCTCTGAGTAGATTGGCAATCTGTTGAGGCAGTCAGTGTTGGAGAGAAAATTGCTCTGAGTTATGTCTTTCACTCAGTTCAGGCTATTTCTGTCTAAATTTATGAGCAGGCACGGTAACAGCCTTAAAAAAAACGAATAAAAAAAACAAGAAACTGGCATTTCTGTGTCCTGAAGCGTTCTTGTCTTTTCTTATTTCACCCATTTTTATCATGACCACTTACTTCTGTTAAATAAATATTTTTGTGGCCACAGTGATTTTGTTAAATTCATCTTAAATCCCTCGTTTCTTCTGGGATGAGAAATGAAAATCAACCATTAGTCGGTACTTCTGATTGGCTGAACTCAAAACAAAACTTTGCAAATCACGAAAACTAATCTAGTAGCTATTGTCGTTTCTGTTTAACAACCTTTTCAGTTTTCTTATCCCTGTTGATTGAATGCATTTTACAGTATGTGCATTTCTATTTTCTAACCCATAAAGACCCAGTGCGACAGTAAATTTTGCGGTGTCAAATTAACACTAATAGAGTTGACACAGAATGAACAATTAACACTTGTGTACACTATCCCCTTGATTAGATGAGTGGGCGGGGCTCTCCGGAGTAGGTTTAACACCACAGCATTCAACAACATGATTTGTCACTGACACTGGGAAGCATCTTACTCAATCTGTTGGTGTAATTACTCCAATAGAGTTAACATATTTTTACACTGCATAATTAACACTCATAAATTTACTGTGTACAGATGTGACAGTCCCTAAACAGGTTTTTCTTTGTATTTAAATGTTCTTATGTGATTTCCACATCTATATTATACAAGGGAAGTGGACTCTGTCTGTGTGTCTCAGGCATCAACCAAAATCTAAAAAGAGCTGACTGCTGCAGTTTGTGTTACTTATGTAATTTTTGGTCAAGGAAGAGACTAGCAAAAACAAAAAATCGATAGGACCAATATTTTGGGAGATATTAGCAATTTTAGAATACAATGGCCTTGTCCAGATTAATTGAATCATAGGATTGAAGTGGGTTACCTAGCAACAAATAAACAATAGGGCAACATTGAAATAGTGTCAAATTTCATGTGCAGAGACATACATTGTTATTCCACAGAAAATGCCAGTGGAATTTACTAAGAAAGTAAAGGAATGAACTGGATTAGAGGATCTAGAACAGGTGGTTCCGCACGGCTCAATGTCTGGTCTAGTTTATTAAAATATTGTATTTTAACTTTTTTTTGTTACTGTATTTTAGCATTTTTTCTGCACAAATCAGATATTTTCCTGTATTTAACCCTATAACACTGAATGTGTCATATATGACACATGAGTTTTGTTTTTTTTGTTTTTTTCTTTCAAAAAAACCTGATGTATACAATTAGATACATGCAATACACAAATCATCCACCAGGGGGAGGAATTGATTCACCAGAGGCCTTTCCAGTGACACAACAAGATTATCAAGAGGCAGAACTTTGCAAATTTGGAAAAGGGTTTACCAATTTCAGAATCAGAAGCTTTTATTGTCATTTGGCATATCACAAAAACATATCAAACATGTTTGTGTTAGATTATGTTTTTGTTTGTTCAAAAATAGTATTTTACCATTGAGACCCAATGTATCAATTATGATACAGAATTGAAAATCATACATGGAAATTGAAAAAAAAAAAAATTGGGTTGTTCAGAAGGGCTCCAGTGACAAAGAACTGGAATTTCCTGTCAATTATTTAATGGTTCAGGCTTTATAGTGTTAATTACCTGATAGATGTTCATAAAAGCTCGGATTCAATTTCACTGTGTATCACAAACAGAGAAAACTCAAGAAAATGGGACTTTTTCAGATGGATATCATTAACTGAATATGAAGCAAGTGTGTCCGTCCACTGTCATTGATCCAACTCCGTGGGTTTTACTAGTGAATCAGTGTTGTAGAAGATGACGGTGATGAACGTGAAAAGACGACAAACTGTATTTTACACCAATTATTTACATGAATTGACACGATTAGAGGATCAACAGGTATTAAACGGTTCAGATCAGTAGATGGTGTTGGCTGTTTGGGTCTTTATGGCTAAAGATATTTTTGTTGGGGGGGGGGGGGGTGTTAAACACAGCTGTATTCAATGTTGTTTTGTTTGCTACAGTTTCCATTCAGTATTTGAATATCTGGTGAAGGGAAGTAATTGTTGAGCCATTGAATGAACTGTTTGGGGAATGCAGCGCTGATTCAGTTAAGTGTTCACTCCTTCATAATTGCAAAGTCCTTGTACTGTGTGCTGTGCTATGTGGGATGAAATGAGTTATTTTCAAGTGTTTCGCCAGAGCCATTATTACCAGAAATCACCCAATAATGTGAGACTGTTGCACATTTATCTTTGAGATTTGATTTATTTATTTATTTATTTTATTCTTCCTATGAGCCAATTCCAGTCAAACACAGATGCTGCCAGAGTTAGACAACTCACAGCTCTGCGGAAGAAAAGCAATCAGTCAGGCAGCCATCAAAAGAGCACATACTAGGCATCTAATGAATCACCACACTGGAAGACTTCCTAATCGCAGTATTGCACAGTGCAGAAAGCAATAATGATAGATAGCTATACATCTCAACAGCGAGGATTTTACTTGGATTCAGAGTCTCTAAATTAACCAAACACTGTCCTGAATTTGTAATTCGGCATCAGTAGTTTCAACGACTGAGCAGACTTGAGCGGCAGTATACTTCAACTATTATTATTTTTATCTAAATACTCCTCAGTGTTTCCAGTTGAACCAGTCTCAGCTTCACTTTCTTGCACCATGATGGATAGATCTTTATTTTATTTTATTTTTTTTAATCTCGAGACCTTTCTTTGACTTGAGAACTTGACAGTTCTGTGTCATGCTTTTTTAAAAAATGCTTCTTTCTTTCCCAACAGTGTCATAATTTGTCTTACCTGAAGAAAGAATCAACTTCACAAGCTTACCAGCCCCCTCCCCACCCCTTAAAAAAATGACTTAAGAGGACTCTTGGCAATGCTTTAAATGTCATTGATATAAAAATAGATACAAAGATTTGGCTTGTTTTCAGGTGGTTTGTGACACATTGATGTTAATCCCTTTAGAATATCAAAGTTTATGTCTTTGATGTCCCCACAATATCATCCTTTTTTTTTTTTTTTGGGCTTTAAACAAACCAATATCGATCTTTCCCATCTAGGATCTTCTTTTACAGTGTTACAGTTGAAGTTTGAGACATGCATTGTGATTCAACATCACATCAGCCTGTCACTTTAGCCTTATCATTTTGATGAGAGACACCCACGACTTTTGTTAAAATGATCAGAAACACAAGGCAGAGAATGTGATCACAAACACAGACAGACAGAACCTCTGCTAATATCAACTCAAGACTTTTTGAAACATAACCAAGAAGGAGTTATGTATGTGTGTGTGAATTCACGTCGTAGACTTGAGGCGTCATCCACATCCTCAGATCTTGATCCAAAAAATGAAACCTTCTTGGCTTGATCTAAATCAAACTAGATATAATTTGGATTTTAGAAGCAATTGTACCAAGAGAGAAAACAGAAGTTTCATAATCATTTTCTTTTCACTTACACAAGACTTTGACTACTTTGAGATAGCAGGTATTAATGCATAATTCGGATTTTTTTTGTGAAATCCGATCTTTTTGTGTGCTTGTTCATATTACACGTATGAACTGATTGTGACCCCGAAGTGACTCGTATGCGCAAAAGAGGTCCTAAGATAATACATGACCACGCAGGTGCACACTGTGTTTATGAAAGGAAACATGGTTCTTCCCACTGCTTCTCTTCCTCGGATTTTTCGCATTTCAATGACATAAAGGTCAGATCAATGCGACCTTACTCTTCAGGCTTAAGTCGCATTTCAAAATATTAGATACGTATCGGAATTAGGGCCACATATGAAAGTGGCCTGGGTCGGATTTGAAAAAAATCGGATTTGTGGTGTTTAAACTGTCTTTAACAGATCGGATTCAGGTCATATATGGGCAAGTCTGAACGTAGCCTTCGGGCGGGGGTGTCCAATCCTGGTCCTCGAGAGCCGCTATCCTGCATGTTTTAGATGTTTCCCTTTTCCAGAACATCTGAAGGTCATTATCTGGCTTCTGCAAAGTTTGGTGATAGGCTTATTATTTGAATCAGGTGTGTTGGAAAAGGGATCCATCTAAAACATGCAGGATAGCGGCCGTTGAGGACCGGATCTACCCTGTACTTGGATACATTCACACCTTTCCCACAGATGCTGTGGCCCGTTCCCGAGTACGAGTGGGCGTTACAGGGCGGAAACAGTAGGTGGCGATGTGGAAGGAATTCTGTCGCTATCCAACAAACACATAAGTCTGAAGTAGACAAACCTTTACGTCCTCAACCGAGCGACTGTTCTGTTCATTTGTCTACAATGAACAGAATTACGACTTTTCTATCTGTTAGCCTGTTTGAGGTAAAGACAAGAAAAGCGACCTTCATTGTCCCAGTTCAGTTGATAAGACGAGCCTGTGCTGTGCAGATCTGAGGCTTTTTCAGGACAGAACAGGAGCGCCATCTATGGTCTCGTGGTGATTAACTCACTTCCGTTGTCGAAATGCTGATTAGGTCACTTCCGGTTTCGGGAACAGATCGCATTCACACTGCGATGCACCGTACTGGAGTCCACGCAGTCCGTACCCAGGACTAGCTTCTCAGCTGGACTCGGGTACGGTACTCGAGCACAGAACGTTTGCATTCGCACTGATAAAATGAAGTAGACTTTGGGGTCAGACGTACTCGAATACGGACTCGGCTACGCTGTGTGAAAACGCCCTTAGATACAAGACACTAAAAGAGTTTCTATAGAGTCCTATATGAGGTCTGAGAACAGGGAAAGAATAGCCCTCCTTGTAATGGTTGCCATAAATGTGATTAATTATGTTGTTTCATCCTTAGGATAGTTATATAATTTTCTTTGAATTAAATGACTGGCTTCAAGAAGAAAATTCATAATGGATTATTCATGTGCAGCTTCCCTTTATTTGCTTTATGATGTGGAGGAGTTCTCTGCACCTCAGTCAGAGGCCTGTTTTTATACATAATGGAGCTTCAAAAGGTCCACTTCAGATTTATAAGATTCCTCTTTTTTATTTCTTGCTGATGGTGACATATAAACTCAAAATTACTTTTAGAAATCACAGATTGTGCTTTTTAAAAAATTATTATTATTTCTTTTGTCCTCAAAAAAGGACAAAGGAAATTATCATTGCAGTCCTTCAGTAGCCAGTTTTATAATTAGTCCACCATGAATAGACTGAATATTCTCTACACCAGGAGGCCCACTACTATCAACACATATCAGAGAAAAGTTACTCAAAAAAAAGAAAAATGGACAGAGACACGGTGGCAGTTTATAACTTTCAGTTGTATTCCAGAACTGTCATTAGCAAGAACATCTCTATGCGCACATTGAACAATTTCAGACTTTGTACTTTAGAAGTCTGACTTAATTGGGACCAAATTCTTTTGCTGTGAGTTGTAAACGGATGACATAAAGAACACAGGAACAGATATTTCCATTTAAAAGCAAATATGTTTGCTTTGATTTGCAGAAAAATAAGGGAGGTGCACAAAGGAATTTGACTCATATGCTGTTTTAGCCGCATTTGATTTTTAAGATGTTTGTCCTTCAAATTGTGTCCTATTTCAGAACCTGAATAGTTTTATTAATTTATGTAGAAGCAACAATAACAGATTACTGTTAACTGTAATGCAGCAGAGTAAGGTATTACTAATCAGTTTCCAGTAATATGTTACTCGGTGCATATTCAATAGCTGCTGCATTACAACCTATTATTTAATTGCTCCAAAGAAAAAAAAAACAAAAAAACAGCAAGACTGTGAGACCTTAAAGAATCAAAAATATAGCAGGAAAGTTGTATTTCCTGTTGGTGTTCAGCCAATGGGTGGAGATGATGTGATCAGTAATGACAACATAAGCTAACATTTCTATAACTAATGAGAATTCTTTATCGATTGCGGATTTATTTCCCAGTGTCCTTGAAGCCACGCCCCGTGTTTGAACATGTAAAATGTCGTAAATAATGCAAAGCGTTCCTGCTGGGATTCGAACATCATAGACTCTAGTATTACTTCCTGAATTATCCGTCCACTTCTACTTCAGGGTGCAAATGTATGTATCCCAAGGCTCTCTTAGCTCTTGTATTGGGGGAAGGGGGGTGGGGGGGGGTCTACTTGCACAACACTTCTGCTAATGGTATCATCACAAGATCAGAGCCTAGGGAAGCAGGTACTCAATGATTAAAAGCCATGACATATTTTTGTAAATAATTCATATTGCATGACACTGTGTCAGTTGTATATTTATTTTATTCATTTCAGTGTGTTTTGCTGCCATGTTTCATTTAAGAGACTTGATAGAGAAAGCACACCAGTACGATCACTAACGTTATGAGGGGAAAACATGGTCTGATGGGTCGTTTACTCCAGTGGTTCTCAAACTTTTTTACTCTGAGTACCCCCCCTAAAATATATATTTTTAGGCAAGTACCCCCAACTGTCACTTCAGCATTTTTGATTGAAAAAAAAAGAGTCCAAATTTCTTCCCACACCAAAGATGTCAGTTTTCATTTCCAAAAGTTTGTAAACAAACAATATATATTTAACCTAATATATAAAAAAAAATAAATCTTTATTTGTAAATTTTATGTGCAAAATATAAACTGAAAAGTGCTCTTTTTTTATTGACAAGAAAAATAAATGAATTAGTCCTTAATGAATAAATGAAGCTTTCATCAACAAACAATGCTGACTTAATTACGCAAATAAACTCATCTTGAATAATATAAAATAAAAATGTTGTATATGTTATCAAAGCTGGGGATGGGGGGGGGTTCCAAGTTTGTGAAAACATTAAATTATTTACAGTCAGGAGTGTCAGTTTTATAATATGAATGTATTTATTGTTTTAAATCTCAGCTTTAATTCTCATTATTTATTTTGTATTTCGTTCATAATGACTTGTTTAATGTATTTGTCAAAATTCAAGTACCCCCTACGCGTTACCCCCATTTGAGAAAGCCTGGTTTACTCTACTGCTAAGACTCTGAGGTGTCAGTGTATATCGGCAGGTCTTTGCTGTAGGAGCACATTTACTTAATAACTAATTTAGTGTGCCCTCTTTTGTTAAGTCATCTAAGTCAGGGGCCTACAGCAGATGATAGACCGTCAGTCACTCCGAGCAGATGGCGAGGAGCAGTGGTACTCAGCTTATATATTATTAATGTTAAAGTAGTTCCAGTCCATCAGTAGGACTATTCTCCTCTTCCCACTGTGCATGTGCCCTCTGGGTCCATGGGAGTGCTGGGCGGCAGAATGTGCAGCAGCTCCCAAACGCTGCTCTTTCACCATCTGTAAAGAAACTGTGCACATTAAACACAGACATATCTTAGAGCTCCTTCATTTTCTGTACTGGTGAAGCGCTTTCTTCAGGCAGAACAAGAAGCTTATAAATCATTTGCAACCACCTGTGTTTTTATGGTTTTTTTTACTCATAGAATTTGACCAGTTTTCAAAGCAGCACGAAGTAATTGCTCTCTTTAAAAATGCAGTTTTGCAAGTACCAAGTACTGGAAGCATGAACGGTAACTCTGAAAACTGTGTATGGTAGAGTCATTAAAATATAGATTCCAACTGATATTTCACTGCATATGTTTTTTAGAGATTTCCATTAGTATTTGTCCTGTATGTGTCTCATCTGGCCTGTATTTTTTTTTTTTTTTTTTTTTCCCACAATCTTTATGTACACTTTTTCTTGCACTTTATTCTGTTGCTCCCTTGATCATTGAATTTCCCTATTGTGGGTTCAATGAAATCTAATCTAGTCTAATCTAATCTAATCTCATCTCATCTCATCTAATCTAAACTAATGTAACTTAATGTAATGCAATCTAATGTATCCTAATCTAATCTAATCTAATCTAATCTAATCTAATCTAATCTAATCTAATCTAATCTAATCTAATCTAATGTATCCTAATGTATCCTAATCTAATCTAATCTAATCTAATCTAATCTAATCTAATCTAAACTAATGTAACTTAATGTAATGCAATCTAATGTATCCTAATCTAATCTAATCTAATCTAATCTAATCTAATCTAATCTAATCTAATCTATCCTAATCTAATCTAATCTAATCTAATCTAATCTAATCTAAT
>JAPTYQ010000006.1:12495736-12510851 GCA_029814465.1 Ostorhinchus cyanosoma
TTTGTGGATTTTCAACAGTATAACATGGAAGCATCATACAATGTGTCCTTTTTTTTTTTTTTTTTTACAGAAATTCCCACCCCGAACTCACATATAGACATAAACATGTAAATACATATGTAAATATATCCACCATGAGATATCAGGAATATGAACAGGAGGTTCATAGCATCCACATAAAATCTAAATGTGAAAACATAGCAAAAATAAAAGTGGATAAATTAAATTAAGTAGATATATAAATACATATACACACACAAAAAGAAAAATAAATAAATAAAAAAGGAAAGATTAGAACAAAATAAATAAATTATATATACATAGCTACAGTTAACCAGGTAATGAGTTGTAATTGGGTGTTAGGGGTCATGAGAAATTGCTCATTCTATAAGTTTCTATATATTTCAGAAAAGGCTGCCGTGCTTTCTCGAATTTTGCACTGAAGAAAATATTCTCTTAGAAAAAGTGACTCTAAGTTTGAATTTGGGGAATTTTCAGTGTTTCCAGACACATTATGACAATAATAAATACCGGTCACCTCAGAATTCGAGCACCGATCGTTTGTCAGCTGTTCAGAAGCAATTAAACAGAGCAGCCTTCAGGCCTACCTGAACGTAACACAGCGGGGGTCCTTTGGTAGCGGCACAGTACTACACGTCCATAACTTCTCGATATAAATGCACAGTTAATTAAATGCCAACTATGTGGCGCAGCCTCTCTCTGGCCTCCTCATTAACCTTCGCTTTTCAATATGTCAGAGGAAGTAACCTTTTCCCGTCTCACTCATGGTCTCGGGACCCTGTTTTGTGAAGTGAGCATAGTAAGGCATTTTCCAGTCACAACACATTTATTATTCTTTTGTTGTTATATAGCCTGCGTTTAATTTTATCATGCCCTGATTTTAAAGTAGTTCATTATTTGCTTGGAGCCCCGTGGCAAGACTTGCTTTATTAAAACACACTGGCCTGTTAACTTCTGTTAGGGCATGTCAGCTTATTGAAGTCCTCGCATAACATGACTGCATGACTGTATTTTTAACCAGATTTTGCTAGCTAATCTTTTATTAAGTCATGTTACTTTTAATTATGGCTGCCCTCTATTCTTACCTCCTTAAATATTCACCATCCATTTTGTAAATCAACGGCCATAAGTAACACTTTACGAATTAATGTCTCAGAAGCAACTGCAGATGCTTTATGATCAAATCAACAATCAATTTTACTTGTGATCTCGAAGGTGTTTTCCCATTACACTTATCACTCAGGGGAACCAAACAGATAACGTGTCTTCATGCACAATCTCATCTTGCCCTTTTATGTGGTTATTATTGAAAGAGACGGTTATTATTGGAAAATGCCTTGGGTAGTTTCTCATGAGTAATTTCTTCAAATTCGTTTATTGTGTGTGTTTGTTCTTCTCTAGGTGTGTAAATGTGTGTGAGCATGTGTCATGGAGTCCTAAAGGCCTGAGAGCCACAGTAATAAAACGATTGGGTTCAGCATAATTTCCCTGAAAAACAGATGAAATGTTCAAAGCAACAGAGACACAAACAATGAATCGTCTCTGTGTATTATCAAAGGATGAGTAGAGTTAACATTCTAACAATATTAACCAATGCTGCTTATGACCCAGGCCTTCCATGATAGTCATATTGGTCATTTTTGTTTGGTTAGGATGGTGTCATATGTTGCATATTTAATCTCTCTATATATAACTATATACACGGCGACACTCATGCCTCACAGCCAGAAGGTCCTGGGTTCAATTCCAGCCCCAGTCGACCTTTCTATGTGGAGGTTGCATGTTCTCCTCATGTCTGCGTGGGTTCTCTCTCCGGCATCAAACACAAGCACTAATAGGATAATTGGTTAATCTAAACTGCCTATAGGTGTGAATGTGATTGGTTGTTTGTCTCTATGTGTTAGCCCTTCGATGAACTGGTGACTCTTCCAGGATGTACCCCACCTTCACCCATTAGTAGCTGGGATAAAGCGGTGTCAGAAAATGAATCACTGAATAACTATATAACTATCCATCCATCCATCCATCCATCCATCCATCCATCCATCCATCCATCCATCCATCCATCCATGCATTTTTTACCACTTATCTGGGGCCGGGTCGCAGAGGCAACACTAAGCAGGGATGCCCAGACTTCCCTCTCCCCAGACTCCTCCTCCAGCTCTTCTGGGGGGACCCCGAGGCGTTCCCAGGCCAGTGGAGAGACAAAGTCTCTCCATGGTGTCCTAGGTCTTCCCCGAGGCCTCCTCCCAGTGGGACATGCCCGGAACACCTCCCCAGGGAGGTGTCCAGGAGGAATCTGAAATGAATACCTGAGCCACCTCAGCTGGCCCCTCTGGATGTGGAGGAGCAGTGGCTGTAATCTGAGCTCCTCCCTGGTGACTGAGCTCCTCACGCTATCCCTAAGGGTGCGCCCAGCCACTATACGGGGGAAACTCAGTTTGACCGCTTGTATCAGGGATCTTGTCCTTTCAGTCATGATCCAAAGATAAATAACTATATATATATAGTTTCTAGTGTAAAAGTAAAAACTTGGTTAAACTGATCATTATCATAGACTCTTTTTTTATGATACTGAGAAACAAATATCATAAATAGTTATATAAACAGTATATTAGCCTCCAGATTTCTAAATCATCCTGCTCTGAATTTATGAACCAGAATCAGATGATGGTCCAACCCTCTCAGATTAGATTTATGAACAGAGCCATACACATTACTGAATAAATACTTTAAATGCTGATTCAGCTGACTTTAAATCATTAACTTGTGCTGGTATTTGGGCTGAAGGATGCTGGCATACATAACTCACACAGGGCAACAACAGATGAACAACCAGCTTGGCTCAAATTGTGCATTTCGCTGCTTGAATTGGATGGACTTTCACAAAGGTGTTCTGACAGATTGTTTGTGTTTTTCTCGCCTGAAAATACAAAACACTTATTGCACTTGTGTCAATGAACAAAGTGAAGACTTTACCATTTAGTCCTCCCTCCCAGTGAACGCCGACCATCGTCTGCAAGAGCAGCTCATCGGTGTGTGTTTGGCAAAAACACTTCACAGACAAGTGTCTCAGTTAGAAACAGAGTTAGTGAGTTTGCAAACTTCCAAGACAACTTTTATGTAGCAATAATAAATAGCAAAATCTATTCTCTTTATGTCTCCATTAACAAAAATCCAATAACATCAGAGCTTATCAATACTCCAGTCTTTAATAACTTACCCCGGGGGCCCATTTAAAACGAAGTTTGAGAATCCATCCCAGTTTATTACACAATAAAAAAGTCATGAAATATTTAAAAACTTTCCCTAAGTCTCAGTTTCAACGTCCTTTGTTTAGTTCATAGCCTTTGCTCATTTTCGATAAAGTACAGCATAATTGTATTTTCCTTCACTTCATCTTATTACAAGTTTCTGTTACTTTAAACAAGTGAGCATTAGTGTTTCAGTGTTTGTACTGTACTCATGTTATTTATGATTTATTAATGTGCTCAAGATGCCAAAGGAATGTAAACACAGTCTATCCTTCACAGCGCAGCAACTCTGTTCACACTTTAACCCTTGAACATCTAAACAGTTGCCGACCAAAAGCAACTGACCTAAAAATGTTGTAAAACTTTTGAACCACTAGTCCAATCAATAGTTTTCAATAATTCAGGTAAAATGCAGTTTCTTAGCTTTTCATGGTCAGATATGAACCATTTGAATGTTCAGAGGCTCTGTAGTAAACATGGAAACACCGTCATCTTCTACAACATTGATTCACTAATAAAAACCCTTGGAGTTTAACAAAGAACAGCACCTGCATATTCTCACTTTTATATTCAGGTAATCATATATTTTGCTGAAAAACTCACTTTTTCTTCAGTTTTCTCTGTTTTGATATCATAACCTTTGAATTTATGATATGAACAATAAATTAATTAAAGGAAAATACCTGATTTTCACTTGAGAATGAAAAGCACAATAGATAATATTGTCACTACCAAACAGTTCTAGGACTTTAAAGGTTAATACATGTACAAAATTCATTATGCAGTACAAAATGTTTGGTTTTCTAAGACTGTTTTTATGTGTTTTCAAGTGTACTAAACTGAAAAAACACTGATGACTAACAAGCTCTGTCTTGATTTATAGTTTTTATCTTAAAAAAAAAAATGTTTGTCAAGCAAAATTCTAACAAAATTATAATAACTTTTGGGCTTTTTGCACATCTCTTGTTCTGCCTCCTGTCCTTGTCCTGATGGCAACTAAGGGGTGGGTGACCTTGCTCAAGGGCACTCCCGCTCAGGCTTTTACTCTTCTATCGTTCCAATCAATACTCTGCCATTTTACCTTCATCACGCCGAGGCGGGACCTGCTCCACAACTCAACACCTGTCCCTGAAACGGCAGAGATCTGTCACAGACCTTTTCTCGCTGAAACATGAAATCACCAGCAGCAGCAGCAGAAGCGATGCTGCCATTTATAACAGTCGTCGATCCCTTCACTCGGCCCCACAGGGAGCTACGGCGAGAAGTGGGGAAGTTGAAAGGTTACACCCATAGAGAGAACAGACTATACAGGGATTTGGGCTCCAGCTTGAACAGGAAATGGAACCGTCTTCCATCTGGCTGGTTGTTCATCATGAGGTAGCTTGTCAGATGTAGTTCAGGCAGTGGGAATTGCTTCAACTTTCTCAGTAACTTGAATTAATTTCATACTTGAATAACGACTTAACTGCAGAGATTGTGATTTTTTTTTTTTTTTTTTTAAATTGCATTGAAGAATGTAATGTACTTTTACATCAGTTAGAGGTAATTGAACTGAACTTTAATGTCACATTCGTCTAACTTTAAATAGATCTTGAAATATCTTTTTCAGTTTATCAAACTCTGTGCTACAATAAAATGGAAGAAATGTAAATGTTGTAAATAAAATCTGTTGATATTTAATGTTTTTGATGAACTGAGGGGTTCAATTTTCAGTCAAGACAAGAGAACTAACCCTGATAATCCTCCTGAATCAGCTGGAAAATGCATACACCGACCTAAAAACAAGGATGTTGTCGTTTTTTGTTTTTTTTTTACTTTTTGGAGTTATATTGTTCTTAAATATCAGTGACACTAGTATTCACAGACTTATCCTCTTTAGACCCAGCTATGGTATTTCTGCCCTTGTATGAGGACAAAAGTTTCACAGCTTTACACAAAAAAACTACATAAAAAAATGGTCTACCACAAATGACATTTGATTAAAAAAATGTAAAAAATGCATCTAGAAAAAACTGTCAAATCATGATGTTTCGAATATAGGCAATTATGTAATTAAAAAAGCCAAAGCTTGTACTTCCCTGGATCTCAGGAGGTTAAAATAATCTTTCAGAATGTAATGAATTGCTGTAAATTAAACAACTCCATGTTATATAGTTAGAAGTTAAAGTGAACTTGGGAAACTGGAAAATGCAAACTACGCATAAATGCAGCAGTAACATGAAACAAAAATACGTGTGTTTGTAAAACTGAAAGGGACTATTTACAGCACACTGACGGCTTTTACATTTCACACTTTAAGAATATTTTCCTGGTAATGACTTTGTGTCATTTTGTCGGCTGTTTAATACTTTGCCATGTTCAGTAAAAAAAAAAAGAGGATGAGAACAATTTAACTAATTTTTCCAAAACTATCATTGTGTGTCTCGTCCAACCAATCTGTCCAACAATAACCGACACACCTAGCGCCCATTTATTAAAGTTTAAATATTCACCCTCTGTGCTGTGAAACAGTCCAATTCTTTGGCTTCTCAAAACCTGAGAAGGATGAGCCTCTTCTGTTTTTGTTCTCACAGATATTCAGTGAAAGAATAGCTTGTGTGTGCCAGTGGTTAGCTCTTCCATCTCACAACGGAAAAATTCTGTCTTTGATTCCTAAAATTGGACCTGGACTTGATTCCCCCACCACGAAAAAACAAGTTTACACAGGTTAATTCTCTTGTCAGTGACCTTTATCAAAAATACTGATGAAGATCTTGAGTTAGTCCCTGAGCATTTATAACTGCTAAAGCGCTAATGCTAATCACTCATGCTAATGCTAGGTGCTGTGTGTATTAGGGTGAGTAAAATGCAAAAACCAAATTTCCCTATGAGTGACTTAACCTTTTCACCTTTACGACACTGTAAAGATACGTGATGTGAAATTGAAACGTTTCCATCCATGCAAATTTCATTTTATTTCCTGTACTAACTAATTTTATAATTTTGTGTAATCAATTATTAATGTATTTCTTATTTCACCCCTGTCTTACAATTGTATTTTAATTCTTAATTGACGTGAAGCACTTTGGGCTATAATTTTTGTATGAAAGGTGCTATATAAATAGAGTTTATTATTATTATTATTATTATTATTATTATTACCCCTGGTGACTGGCTGCAGCACAGATAGATACGGAAACTTTGCCAGAGTAAAAAAAAAAAAAAGTAAAGTACACACAATCATTTTATTTATTTTTATTTCATTTTTTTTTTATAATTTATTTTCTAAAGGAGATTTAAAAAGATTGAGTTGCTTCATTATCCTTGTAAGGAAATTCATTGTCTGCATTTTACCCATCCTAGTATAAACCTAGCATTAGCATTAGCATTAGCAAATAGCACACATTAGCATTGATTGCACTAAAGGACTAACTCCAGATTTTTCATAATAACTGCGGTCAAATGCGGTGACGTTAAAATCAACTTAAATATAGCCGTTTTGTGCATTTCTGTTCAAATCGTCATCTGTCTGATCTTTTGTTTTTTTTTTTTTAATAAGTTATCTAAAATTATCACAACAGTTTGGCTCAGACTGGATCTAAAATGTGTTACACGATCAACATTGCCACCTCAGTGACTGCAGTGTTTTGGTTCCATTTTTTACACAGTGGGAGTGGGAGGACACAGCATTACTATGTGATTATCTTTTTTTTTTTTTTTTACAGTCTGAATGAGTCACACTATAAGGTTACACATATTTAACCTTCTTAATTCTCTGTGAAATAAAAATGTGACCTTTATTCAGCATAATCCAAAATATGTTAGCAAACCTTGACTGATCAAAGTACTTTTTCTTCCCTTTTTTTTTGTTTTCTTGTGCTTAACATAGTGTGTTAGAGTTTGAAGGCTGATCATGGTGGGGTTGACGTTGGTAGTGTGGATGCTGGAGCTTATCTTGTGAACACAGTGTGGCTGATGGTGATAATGCGGTGATCATTTATACTACTCTATACAATCCCACTTATTGTTCTGCCATGTGTTGATATGATGACAGTGCTCTGAAATGACTCATTTTTGGGGGATTTTCTCGTAGTCTTCTGTAAAAAAAAAAACAAACTACAATATATAGACAGCTAATTACACACACACACACAAAAATAACAACAGGTGCAAGTGTTACATAAGAATAAGCAATCCAAGAATGTGTTATGCCATCGTTTTTTGTCGTTTCAACACGGTCTGGCTGCAGATTATGTACATCTATTTTTATCAGATAGTCTTGCATAGAGTCTACACACATGTTGAGTCTTAAAATCTTTCTAACTTTGCCTTTTCTTTCTGTTTGTTTTCTCTCCTGGGGGTCTTTGGATCATGTGCATCTGCTCTTCTTCTCCAATCTGACTTTGTCAAATGCTCACCCTCACTACAGGTAAGAGAACTATTTAGCCTTGTAGACAATAGACTTTTATTCTTATCAGTGAAATATTCCCTCCTGGGCTATTTAATACCAAGGCCCTTTATTGTGAATCCAAGTTTGCATTATTGAAGTCATACATATAGCTAAGTACCAACTGTGAACTTGTATTTGCATACTCAGTGCACACTCCTGTACCTCATTGAATATTCATACGCTACTGAAAACAACTTTCCGACTTTGAAATATAGATTGCTGTCACAGCTCGTGAATCACGGAGCAATTTTAGCTTTTGAAGGCACTGTAATCAGTGCTGCCTGCTGTTATCCCTTACGCACACTCACAAACACAGTCGCACACACACACAAACACACACACAAACACACTCACACATTCACATTGGATGCATATATCTACTTCATATCACTGATGTCTCCTTTAGACCAGGGGACAGTTTTAAGAAAAGCCTAGTGAAGGGTTTGTAGCTTGATGTGTCACACACCATCACTTCAGATGCTCTCCTCTCTCAAATCTCACTTCACTAAGGGGGAGACCTAATAAACCCAGTGGACAGCTACAAGCTTGAAGTGTCATGCCGCATCCATCCAAATAGGCCCCTCAACACACTCTCAGATGTGACTATAGGATCCTTAAAGGTGGTGAAAGTGTTTATCTCCCAAAAACCAATAGCTGAAGTACAAAACTTGGGGGAAGCGACAAAGATTAGAAGCTGTCTGTCAGCACTGTGCTGGTGTAATTTCCATCACCCATCAATTTGAGTTAGAAGGATTGTCAGTCCTTGTTAATGGGAGGAAATACTCCTGACCTTTCTAAAGCCCACAAAAAGAGGCTTGTGTACTTTTCCTCCAGCTGCAGAGTTTTTTTTTCTTTTTTACCAGAACATGGCATCACAATTAAAAACCAGAGAAAGAAACAGGTAGAAAAAAAAAAATATATATATATATATATTTATAAGAGGGCAGAAAAATAGGATAAAATAGATTGAAACGTAGAAAAAGGTTAGAGACTGAAAAAGAAATAGAACTACATACATGTATTTGCATATATGTATTCATTCATTCATTTTAGTTTTATGAGATAGTGGTGAGTAACATGATATTTGGAGAAAAAAAAAAGAAAAGACATGCTCATTGACTGCTCTGGACATTTAGTCCCCATGCAGAATACACCCGAAGCACTCTGTTGGAATGATAGACATGACTAATATATAAAACATTATAAATGAAAAACTTCTAAATAAATAATGCATCAAAAACCTACTTTAGACTCATTAAATAATGTCCTGCTTTTTTTTATTTTTTTATTTTTTAAATTACCAAGTAGGATGATCATACAACACGATAAATAGAAGCTGTGGAAAGGACTGAATTAAAAAGTAATGCAAATAAGAGATATAATGATAATAAAGAAAAAAAATGGAATTAATGCACCGTTTTAAGACAAGCTTCCACTTTCTTGTTAAGCAGATCAATGCTTATGTCTCAAAGCTAAATATGACGCAAGAGCAGGAAAGAGGATTGATGCTAACAATAGTGCTAAAGCTAAAAGAAGGTATTTTGCAGACTATTGCTTAGACTGGCTTAGTTTGAGCAAGGCTAGCTGTTTGTAAATGCTGAGCTAAGCTAGCTGACTGTCCTGCGAGAGCCGTATTGATCTTCATGTCTCGTTCTTAGCGACAAAGCGAAATGTCAAAGCACGGTTTGTAATTGCCACCTGCTGGAATTTAAGTGAACTGTATCAGTCTGGTCGATATAAAAGGTATCGCTTTGTGTGAGAATTAGCACATTATAAACTCAGGCTAATAAAATCAAAATTACAAAGTCATGAAGTAATAATTCTTGCTTGATAATGATTCATTTAGAAACTGTTATGACCTGTTAAATAATTAGCAGTCGTCACTTAGCAGCAATCACACTGTACTATATTTGATGCATGTTGGAGGTTATTTATGCAGTTTCCATCTCGGTTATACCCAAGGCTAAGTCGTGACGCCTTCTGAGTCGAGACAGCTGTAACATTTCTATGAGTGATAGCTATATACTTTGCATATGTGACTAATAATGCAAAGCAGCCGTGATCTGTGGTTGTTTAGACAAGATCCATCAGTTGGGTATTATTCTCACCGATTCACTTGTTTTATTTAAGAAAAAAAAAAAAAAAAACGGAATAAAAAAAAAAAAAAACCTTGACTTGTTCTGTCGAATTCATTGGAACAATAAATGACAAAAGATGACAAAAGATGTCAGGCTGGCAGTGCTGTAGACATCTGTCTCCCCCACACTGCTTTACTTTTTTAGCACAAACCTTACAGCCCTCTACTGGGAAGTTACCTGGTTTCATTTATAGTGTATGCCTGGCTATGCTGAGTATCCTGCTCATAAATTGCAAATGTTCTACTTCGCAGTGTTTAGATATATAACTTGATCTGCGTGACGAGTAAATCATTACACTGTTCCTTCACTTTCTCATCTCACTCTCCCGCTCTCTTGCTCGTCATATTGATGTTCTGTGAGTCAACTTGATATAAACTAGTTGTCATTCTCCAGTACGCGACTACAGGTACATAAAAGATGTCATACCATACCTGCAGATTTGGTCATTTTATATGTGAGTGCCACAGAGGTTGTTAATGTGTTTCAGTGCATGGGGTAAGGGATGGGATTAGCATTTACTGGTGTGCGCTCCCTGGTCATGCATGTATTCAGCTGTGCTTTTCTGTCCACATGGCAGCGTGCTGAAGACTGCACAAGTGAGGAATAGAGGTGCTTCACATCCTGAGCAGAGCTGTTCATTTAGATAAGAGCAGCAGCGTATTCAGGACATGAAACAGAGGGTTAGGGCCACGGCCCGTAGATCAGCCAGCAGCCCTGGATTTACCGGTATTTTAGGGGGAATTTAGTGGGGAAACTGGGACTAATCCTGTTTGTAAAAAGTCACAGGTAGAAGGATTAAGGCCTGTTGTGTTGTCAGCTTCAACATAGACACAACCATGGCAATAAAGAGAGTGAGATGTGTATGTGTGTGTGTGTTTATGTGTGTGTGTGGATTGGTGTTTTGGTGCGAGTATGCGAGTAGTGCCAGAGGGATTTGTGAGGATGGGGGAGCATAACTGACCTTCAGTAAACAAACACATGCACAGGCTCACACACAGACAAATGCAATGTGTGGATATTGCATTACATGCTTATTCAGTCATTCAAAGCATGCCATGTGAGATCAGTGCAGGCCTGTGGCGTGAACCTCAAAGTTGTTCAATATTGCCCGTTTTAGCGAACAGTAAACAGTGTCATTCACCTTCACACAGGCTTTGTCGGGTCTTTTTAGTTTGGTTATAAAGACAGATTAGTCTCAACAGTCAACTGTAGGCATTACTAACACATACTCAAAGTTATTTCTTTTTTCCTTTTTTTTTAATTATTTCTTTTTTTTTCTCCACAGTGCTTATTTTTTAATATTTAAGTAGGACAGTGAATGTTTACCAAATGTCATGTATTAATTCTCCAGAGAAATACCAGACATTATTTGCATTTTACTTTACTGTACCTTGGGATAAGTCATTTGAATAGTAATTTGAAATGATTAAAACTGTGACAGCAGGTTTTCTGTAAATCTGCATTATGATGAATTCTTGAATAATTGAGATCTTTATAAAATCATCTGCATATTAAGCTTTAGCAGTACGTTTTCTAAAAAAATATATATATATTAAAAAAAAAGCAAAAATGTCAAGACTGTATGTAAATTATAATCCACTGAAGTTTAAAGGAATATTATAGATAAATAAGAAGCCAGAACAATAAACAGTGGTGATGAGGACTGCTTTGTTCAAATCACATCCAGAGACTTTTAAAGTGTAAACTATTCATTATTTTCTTACAGTGGTAAATGGAAAACCACAGATGAATTGTTTATTAATTCCAGCATTTATTTCCAGTCAAAAGACTCACTGAGGAGCAATAGCAGTGTTTTCAAAGTATGCTGAGTTTACAATTTAAAAAAACATCCTTAATAAAAAAAAACCTGTTCAGCTATATGATTATGGCCCTAATGAGTTCCTCAAACTACCACAGGAGAGACCCGAGTATATAAAGCCTTTACAATCTTTTTAATTATTATAGTTCACCACAAGCAAACATATCTGAAAGCACATACTCCAGGCTCAGTACTTATTATTGAACTGAATAAAGTTGATAAAAACAAGCTCTTCTAATGAATTGTGATGACTTAGTAATCTCTTGTAGTTGGAACAGTGGTGTTGCATTGTTGATACGAACTGCAGACAGGGAGACTTTCGGGAGAATTTCCTTTTTGTAATAACTTTTTTTCTTCATTTATTTTTAATCTAGTACTAAGCCTTATAGATTTGATGTAACAATAGGACTATGTCATCAGCATAGACACAGGCAGTACAGCGTGTGCAGCCCAATGTCAGTTACGTACAATGGCATAAAAGACGGGGGCCCAGAATAGAGCCTTAATCCTTCACCTGAATAGTTAGTCTCATATTGGTTCTTACCACAGAGCGAAAAGAAAGGTCATAGAGCAGAGAATATGTCTGCGAGAAGGCAGCGTGTGCACGTGTCACGTATTAGAATAACGCACACATGTGCACACACTTGCATTTGTGCACAGCATTACCTAAGATGTGCCACCAAATGTCTGTGGTGCCTCATTGAACCTGGCAGCGCACCATGTAATAATCCTGCAGATGGCCATCTCCTCTTCCTCAGTCTCTCCTATTCACACACACATTTCTGCACATTTTCTCTCCCTCCTACACCCAAATTTGCAAATCTGGCTTCAGTTGAGAGCTTCTGTCTCCTGCTCACATTACATTATTCTATGGTCTTTGCTGACCTTCATCAACAATAGGTTTATTTATTTTATTTTCCAGCACCTTAAGGCCACATGAATTCTTCTGTTACACCCACACAGGTAAAGGCTCAGCAGGTATATGGACGCTTACTCACAGACAAACCTTAAGCGTCAGTGTCATCCTGACATTCTGAATCTGAAGGAACCAATAGCATTAGTTTGTCGTTTCAGTTTCGACTTCACATCGCCTGCTTCTACCGAACAATTCAGTTTAATTTCACGGCACAACAGATCAGGACTTTCAATTCATTACATCACCAATCCATCCATTTGCTTAATGATAGTAGTTAGACTTATTTATAGCTAAAAACAGCTATTATCTAAAAGAGGCAAACTTTTATCTAGTTGCGATCTCGTTCTTTCTCAAAAACATGTATTTCATCAGCAGAGACTAATATGATTGTCTTTCTCTGGACGGACACAAAACAGGACATCAGGTACTCATAATTATACTCCCATAATGCAGTATCCAACACCCACGGCAGCCCTAAACTGATCACCTCCCACTATGTTTTATACACACACTGTATTATGTCTCTTTGTCAAGCATACATACTCTCTCTCCACATTATCAGGATGGAACTTTTCACCCCTTCTGGAGGTACAGATAAAATAATTGAGAAAAGAGACAAGAAGGGATAGAACTTCACCATCACATGATGCCAGGCGGAACCAGCCAGCACTATATTGCTCACTTATTAATTTGACTTTATGAATGAGCTGGCATTGTGCTGTGAAAATGACTGGAGATTAGCACTGATTAAAGAGGGAAATCAGTTAACATAAGCACCACCCCCACATCCTCTCCAGCATCCCTCCTAATTAAATGCAGCCATGTGGAGCTGGGGCTTGTCGAGCCTGACTCTCTCCTGGGTCTCGGCTCCACTCCTGAAGCCTGCATATCAAATATGTAAACCACTTTCGATAGCGGACAGATGGAATTAATTATTTCCTGCTAGCTGACTGATGAGGCTACATGAAAGTTAGTGTGGGCAATTATTTTTGACATTAATGGTGCTGTGTTTTTATGTTTCTTCATCTTCATGTGACACAGGATGAATAGAAGACTGTATGAACTGATGAAAGAAACATATTATCCACAATGGTGTGTCATGTTCCTTTAGTCGTCAACAGTACACGCGTTTTTAAGATTTGAGAATGTTCGTTTTCTAATTTTCAGTGTTTCTATTTTAGAAAAAAGGCGGTTATAATGGTGGCATCAATTTCACTGATAGCCCTGATAATGGAAGATGATTTTATAAGTAGATAGCGAGTGATGGATCCTGTACTTAAGTGCTAATGCCGCACTGTTCTGCATTTAAAACCCACTACTGTATATCCTACGAACATATTTAGCCCATAAACACCCAAACAGCCACTGGCAACTAAAACCATCTACTGATGTAAACTCTTTAGTACCTGTTAATCCACTAATCCTATGTGAATAATTGGTGTAAAATGCAGTTTATTATCTTTTCATGGTCATCAGATATGACCCATTTGGACGTTCAGAGGCTCCGTAGTTACCGTGAAAACACCGTCATCTTCTAAACATTATGGAGTTTGTTAAATGAAAGTGGATGGAGACACTTTATTTATATTAATTTAATCATATATTTTACTGAAAGGTCACATTTTCTTCCATTTTCTCGGTTTCTGATTTAATTTTAATCTGAGCTTTTACGAACATCCACATGATCATGGAATTAAATACTGAAAAAATGCATGATTTTCACAGACAAAATGCAAAATAGAGAGGATAATCTTATAGTAAATGGTGATGAAAGGTTAAATGTAGAGAAAAATCTATTTAGGAACTGCCATAAAGTAGCAGTGGGTCTTTATGGGTTAACATATATGGACCAGGGGACCCCAAGTAAAATCTAATGTACGTAAAAATAGCAGCCATTGGAAATTATTAGCTTATTTCAACAACACATTGTTCGTCGTGTAATGTGAAATAATCAGCAACTCATTTATTAACTCATTTCTTTTTTTTTTTTTTTTGTTAAGAATGTAATAGTCAATTAGCAGACTGTGCAAAACAAAAATACATGACTGTCTTTAATACACATCGCAGCTTTTGTTTAATCATTTAATTTCATGTTTTAATCCACGTTAGCTTCCAAAACATGTGTGACAGTTTTATGTTGAAACCAGCTAATGTTTTGTTATTTTTTTTCCACCCCAGGGTCATTCGACACTGATTCACATAAATATCTCACGTCTTTAATCCGCATTTTCTATAAAAGTGCATGTGTCCTTGCAAAATCTTAAAGTTCTACTCCAGGTCCTTTTTTTTTGTTATGGATTTTCCAAGATTGTCATCATTAGTATGTGCATTGCAAACCTCACCAAAAATTTCACAAGACTGGGTTTGAAATTTTTATCTCAATATTCAAGAAATGATAATTTGCAGCATTTGTTTATGTAAATAGTTGCTGGAATCAAGTGAAAATATTCATATTCCCCAAAGTAAAGGACTGATTCCTCCACTTGTTCCAAAAATTTGAAATGTTTTATTCAGTAATCATTTGAAAATGGCTATTTT
>JAPTYQ010000006.1:12636500-12651972 GCA_029814465.1 Ostorhinchus cyanosoma
AATAAATAAGAAATACATTAAGATTTGATTACACACAAATTATAAAATTTCAATGAAATAGAATCAAATAGAATCAATTAATAAAAAGAAAAAGGAAATAAAATCAAATCAAATAAAAAAATAAAAATAAAAATAAAAAAAATAAAAACAACCAGCGCACATACTTGGGAAAATCTTGAAAAAACTTCAAATTTCATAGAGGGGCTAATAATTTTGCCCTCAACTGAAGATGTTTATTTATTATTCTGTCTATGAAAGTCATAAACCAATACGTAATGTAAGTGCCACTAATTTGTTTATTAAGGAGTACTACGGTATAATATTCTGTAATTATAGAGGAATTCACAAAACAAAAGTAGTTATTTCTATTCACATTTTTATTAAATTAATAAACATGCAAATATGAATCTCAGTCTTCTCACATTCATTTCTGTGGGGAATGATATATATAGTCTCTGCCAACACACATAACTGATGTTTTACAGGTCACTATATGAAGTCACTTTTCTCCAGAGACATTGTTTCTTTGGGATTTAATCCAATTTCAGAGAAAGAAAAATTGTCCCCTCTGCTGATAAGCTTGTAGTGTGATGGATGGAGATGCTGAAGTTGACAACATCTGAGTTTGATAACAGCTTCTGCCCTGATTGAAAGCCAGTCTATTTGTGTGTCTTTATCAATTACTGTGTGAGTTTGTCAGTGCCCCAGACATGTTTCATCAAATACATCTGTTTTCTCCATCTGGAAGCTGAACAACTTGGATAGGTGTGTTTTTTTTTTTTCTGTTTGCATTAAAGAAGACCAATTTGCTCAGCCTAGTCCTGCGAGCCATATGGATCGGTCTGGCTCCTGTACAGATCCATGATGCCAACTCAAAGCTTCTTTTCATATTTTTTTCCTCTTCCTGAATAGGAGCCCTAAAGGTTCAAATGGATTGCAGAGTTTGGTAGAGCTTTTTTTTTTGTGAGTTTAAACTGCTTTTTGTTCAGGAAAATGAATGGAGAAAAGAAAAAAGAAAGAAGATAAAAACATGTTCAGTGGTAGACTTTTCAAGCGGTTGTGGACTGAGCTTTAACGACTACGCCTCTGCAAGCTTTGTACATTAACTTTCCTCCTTAGGTAACTTTTTTTTTTTTTTTCTGATATTCACTTTGTTAAGGGGGTACTGGGTAGTCTGCCTTCAACAAGTTTTGTTCTTTACTGAAACAGTGAAGCAGAAACAGCAAAGAAGAAAAATCCTGTCAGAGTGCCGTCAATATCCAATCCTATAAGTCCACGCAGAGACATGTGGTTCCAGAGACAGAGGAGCCACACCATTTGCAAACATAGGCACCATTGTTTTGTTGTTGATTTGCAGGTGTCTTTTGCCCCAGAATCCTTAAGTCTAACCCAGTTTGAGAGCTTGTGGGGGACTGCTGAGAGAGATAATGATGTCTGGCAGCCTGTGGTCTCACTGCTTCACGCCTTAGCCTGCCTGGGCGGTAACACGGCTCCGCTCAGCTACCAGGGCTCTCAGCTGTTTCTTGGAAGCACAGATGTTCATGAATCACAAAATCACAATCCATGTCAAGTCTAAAAATTTGGATTCAGACTAAAATATTTCTGTAGGAATCAAGCCCAGGTGTCTACATTTAACATCCCGTTTTTCTAAAACAGAATCAACGCCAGGGAATTCAATTTGTATTCCGAGGTATAGCAAAGCCACGATTTTGGTCTTTTTTTTTTTTTTTGCATATTGTCTTTTATTACATTGCTTTTTCAATGCTTGTATCTTTTTAACAGGCTTTAATGCACTAAAAGCTACATATAGTATGTAATGTTCTGAATATTACACAATGAAGGCAGATAAAACGAATCCGAATCAGACATTGGTGTTTATGTTAATGATTATGATAAGAAGCAATAATCATGCATGAACATTTGTTAATTCCTATGTAACACAGACAGCCTTTTACATATTCAAACACTGATTAAATTGCGTTTATCGGCTTGCTGCAGTAATAATTAAAACATTCAGCAAGAGCTAAGTTTCAACAGAGGTAACAGTTTTCTACAAATTCAGAGGGTTTTGACACAAGGTCAAGGCTAAGCACCAATTAGCTACGGAAGCTTGAGGAAATCACAATTTAGCAGAACGCCTTTCATTCCCTTATGAATAAAGCCGCATTATTTCTTTTTTCATATCACCGAATAGCACTTGTTAAGTCTAATACTGACAAACAAGTTATACATTTTTGTATGTTCAGTCTGAGTAGGTTTATAGCATGAGTCACCAGCTCAAGTGCTGCATTTCTGGCTGCAGATTCGTCGTCCATAAGCACATGCATATTCATGGTTAGATTTATGACTCTTTGCACATGCTGTTGTATGTGAAAGTGCGAGAAATTCATTGGCAACCACCCACGCTGATAAAACACTTGGTAAACTGTCCAGTGAAAGTCCATGTGCTTTTGTTCTTATTGTGCATTCAAGTAACAACTCTATTTACTCTGACATTAACATCTGAACACATAATTTGTGAATCAAACATATTGCTGATTATTTCAGATGAAAAACACAGCTTGACACTAATTCTAAACCCATTATTTAACCAGTTAAATCTGTCAACATTGCTTAGATTAAATCAGTGGCAGACTATATATTTCACACTAAGGTCTTCAGTGGTTTTCTGCCTGATTGAATCCACCTCTTAATATCGATACTATACTAAAAACAGGGCAGGTAGTTAAAAGACAGGTGGTTCCAGGCACAACAAACCCCGCCCCTCGCATGTATCGTATCTTATGTTGGCATCGATCCAGGTGATGTCATCATGTCAATGCATGTGTTGACATCAGCATATCAATTTCCTCTCTCTCTCTCTCTCTCTATATATATATATATATATGTGCCGAGTTTGAAGTAAATTGAAATAAAATTGATGTTTTTATAGACATTTCAAATTTCACCCATTACAAGAAAATGGGAGAAAAATTCATTAAAAATTTGAACTTGGACTCGTGTTCCCAAAATGTAAGCACATCTATTCTGGATCACTGGTAATCTATAAAACCAATCTGATATGAATCCAACCAACAGTTTTGCTGCTAGAGTGTTAACAAACAAATAAACAGACCAAACCAAAAACAATAGCCCTTACCTCCTCTTCTGGGGTTGAGGGAAAAATAAATGCATTCACTAAAGCAAGAAACCTGAAGACCACAACGCCTTTCACTACAGCCACAGCTGCACCATGTATATTATCTGAAGCAGAATTGTCAGTGTTTATTGAATAAAATAACCAAAACACAAAAAATGTACAATATTATATACTCACCAAAATGACTGCTCGTGTTTTAGTAGGAGTGTGTGATCTAAGGCAACTCACAATTCAATCTGATTACGATTCAGGATGCTACGATTCAGTTAATCAACAATTATCAAGATAATAATAATTTTAACGTCTTTTGTCCCCATTCTTTTTTTCTCCTCCTGTGCCTACTTCATACTTTTAAACCAGGTATATTTGTCAGGATCTATAAATTGAAGTAATCAAACTAAATTGCCTCCATTATCTTCTATTTGTGTCAAACTGCTGAATGATTCAACATATTTTCCACCAGGAACCAAAAGGACAAAAGCAGCAGTGACAGATTCAGCAAAAGCCGCTCTGATTCACAAACACAGATTTCCACTTACCTGCAAAACATTTGCTGTATCAAAAGCAATACTTTTCCAAAAAATATATACCTACAAACAGTACAAAAAAAAACGTTGGTGGAATGATGTCCACATGTTTTAGGAAAACAAAGAACAAAGTGTCTTTAGAAATAAATAAGACTTATTTCAATCAAAAGTGGTTTTCACAGATTTCTGAACAAGTCTAATAAAAAAAAAAATCTTATTTAGTTTTTCTGGCCCCTCAAAAGCACTAGTTTATTCAGTCATAATAAATGATATCCAAACAAAATCCTTAATGAGCAGCATAAATCCCTAAATATTTCTGTATCCACCATCAAAGCCTTCATCACATGTCAGAGTTATCCTACATGCTTTCCTCAGTGATTCCACTAATTTGGTTTTGGTTTTATTGTACAGTTCAGGAACTACTTTCTGGTTAAAACACTTTTGGCTCAGAAGTTTGTATCTGAGTTCCAGTATCCACATCAGAGCACGACAGCCGCTTCCAAACGCTAGCTTCAAACCCATTGGGTGAATCTGACGCTCTGTAACTGTATCTGAACAGTTAATGTTGGTTTTATTGTGTTCCTCTGGTCCGTTCTTTAATGCGTCCATGCAACATGCAACACTTTTATTTTCCTGCCATGCACTGCGGTTGTGTTCCTGTCGTTTAGTAATAATGAAAAATAATTGTTTTGGAACAGTTAGGAATCGTAATTGGATTGTCACATGTTGCATCGCGATTAATCTAATAATCAATGCATTGGTACACCCTTATATTTTAGTATATTTTTTGACCAAATCCATTTCTTCACTTCTGTGAGCCATTATGGATTGAAAACAGCTATTAAATGTAAACCTGTATATTTTAACCAACGTGAATTCCGACTGTTTAAAGCACCAGGTTCATTGTCATTTATTTTAAGCTCCGAAGGCTTCAAGGTTTCTTTTACCCGGCAACAAATGATGGTTGACAAATGCTCTGACATACACATACATTGACTGAAGCAGTGAAACCAAGAGAACAGCCATAAAATAAAGAGAATAGACTCTGGAGAATAATTGAATACATCTTCATGAAATAATTATAAAGATGTAGGATGTAAATGTAGGTCAGTCATTGTGATTCTTTAGACCAGCAGAGAAGGCCTTGGTTTTCCTGACAGCCCACTACTGGATGAAATATATACAATATGTACAAAAATATGTGTATAAAATAAGAGAAGTACTTTATTCTTCCAGATTTATGGTAGAAACCTTATAGAGAAACAAACTTTACCTTAATGCCTGAAGAACCAAGATATTTATCATTGGATATTTAGAAAAACCCTTGTCAAATGAAACTTTATCCCATTTGGATCAACTAGTTTTTACAACATTTTTACCCTGGAAATAATAGAAAACTTCCACAATCTAATCATTAATCTTTGAATCCTATTGGTACTGTTTTTATAGATGTAATGTGTCATATTTTTCTGGTTGGTCAGAGGCTTTTACAAAACATTATCCTCTTGTTAAAACCAGTATCCATTGTCCACCTGCCACTGTGACCATTAACTTTGAAGAAGTAACCATAAGGCACTTGAATGCACCTTTGGGTCTGGAGTATCTGCGCAGCCTGTTTCTAAAACATCCTCAAAACACTGAAAATTCATATGTTATGTTGTGTACACATGCCAGTTTGTGATTCCATATATCATGTGGTATAATTAGTATTTTTATACTTTCTATACTAAAAAAATGGTCAAAATAAGCTTTGCCAAAGGTCATGGTAGGAAGTAACCACTTAATATCAAACTGACAAAAGTGCAAAACTCAATAGCTCACAAACAAAATTGATAAACATACCCAGAGAGTCGTCAGAGTTTAGACTGTAACAAGGCAGCTGCGGAATATGTCTGTCGTAAAATATGGTCTGTAAAACTTCCTCACACCGGGCTGCAGAGGTAAAACCTGAAGCAATCCCATTCGGTTCATATAACCTGAATGACAAATGATGCCTCCAATGCCGGAGTTGAATGTTTTAAATTGGTATTCCATCCCAGGATTTGTTTATAAGATAGTTAATAGTATGGTTTCTCAAGGTGTCCACATTGATTACGCCTGTCATCTGTTTCTACAGGGCCATCCAAGCTGAAACCTCTCCCTCTCAGCTTTTCACAATCTTATTTCGCTGTTATTGTTGTCTCCCGCTTGGTTATCATGAAGCTAATTAGATTATAACTGACATGTTAGGTTTCTTAATGACAGAATGGTGAACCGAGTAGAGTGAAAGATAAACAGAAAGATAATTTTCAGTCCAGATATCTCTATAGTATACACTTATATACATAATTGGACTCCATAAAAGAAAGTGTTTGTGTTTGTCACTGAAACAAGAAGGCAGGCAGATTATTGCTCGCACATCACTGAGCTATATTTGTAATTAAGGGCTTGAGGGACTGACTTGAATGAAATACTAAAGCAGGTCTGAGGCAGAAATTTTAGGTCCTGCTGTGTTGAGACTGCAGAGAGCCATCAGATAAGATGAGGAATATTGTGGCTTGGTAAATATTACAACCCCGTGTACATGATTTAAGATGACAATGAGGCAGGCAATACTTCATTATGAGTAAGGACGTGGACTTTTGCGGGCTTAGCAAACAAGGTGCTCATTAAAGCGGTACATGCTCCAGTTCACCTGAAGGGTTTTATTTGTTGTTTGCTTTACACTCCTAAACCAGATAACAAGCAAAGTATTGCACTTACCACAATTACAAATAATAGCCTGGATTATCTTGTGTGACTATTAACCCTCTATTTTATATTCTTGATAGAATACAAAATATTAATTGGTCATTATCCTGAGTTACCGTCTGTTTTTGCACAGTTTTATGTGAGCTTTCAAGTCTCCTAATTATTCTCCTTGTGTCTAATGCGGCATATATTTTTTACAGTTCAATAAGCATTAAGAGCTTTTACCTGAATTCCCCCTCATTAGAGTAATTCATCGAGATAGAAACTGTCGCTATTGTCTCACTGTACTGTATAAATGGGATTTTTCACAGGTTGAAGGTTATCAGCTCTATTCATTGCTCTATTGGTTTATCATAACTAGCTCGGAGACCACAGGACAAACACAACTAACTTGTCCATCTGCTGTCTCATTACACGGCCGTCTCATTAGACAGTTTACTTGAACTACAGTCAGTGAAAGCAGTAAAGCAAACTTTGATGATCTGAAGCAGACACTATATAATAATACTGTCCACAGTAACAGCATGACAACAATTTTACCTGTGTGAGGCAGCGGGTTTACTGTAGGTAATGTGCTATCTTACAGTTCGTGTACTTTTGATCAAGGCACTTTTTGTTCAGCCTTTGCATGGATGCTGCTGGGAGTATTGACTGACTAGCTGTTGCTTGGTCTTGTGAGGCAAATGATCAATAGAGCATGGAGGGATGTGAAGGGGAGCAGAGGTGAAGGGATATTCAGTAGGATGGGAGGAAGGAAGAGATAAAAGAAAGGGCTAAGAAGATAGTGTGTGCGACCGAGTGAGGCTCTGTGGATATGTGTAACTCTGCAGCCTCTAGTGTGTGTGTGTGTGTGTGTGTGTGTGTGTGTGTGTGTGTGTGTGTGCGCCCTTCAACCTGCAAGCATGTTGGTTTCTATAGCCGGTTGCTTCCCAGCTTGTGTGTGTTTTTTAAACTTCCCCAGAATAGCTGTTAAAGGTCGGGGATGGACCACCTGGGTGGTATGAAGCCGAGAGGATAGTGGCACCCCGTCAAGCACAATGAGGGGGGAAATAGAGCTGCTGGTCAAGCAAGGAATCCTCCACAGAACACCTCTCAGGCCACCAAAATAGAAGTCAGACTAGCATGAAAAATGCATGCCCTCTGGCAGCCACTGGTATTCCATGACACAAGAAGTACCCACGCAGCGCTGGGAAGGGGAGAAACTGGTGGAAGTTTTGCTGTCCTCAGGGTGGGAAGGGGAAAAAAAAAAAAAGAAAGAAAGAGAACCCAGATAGGAGGTAGGGAGAGGAAGAAAAGACAAGTGTTTTAGTATGCAAATGGCTACTTTCATTAGATGTGCAATAATTCTTATCATTAGTTATAGTGACTCCAGTAGTTAATTAATGTTCAATTATGCATTCAACATCCTCTCACCTCCCTGGTGTAACAGCGTTTGTCAGTTATTTAGCGCTGCAGGGTGGATAACCACAGTGAACCATGGGTCCACTCAAGCAAAGACACACATCTGGACATCTGAGTATAGTAGTAAGATGCTGATTATTCAAATTCAAGTCATAAGCGAGTTTGGAGTTATTTACAATACTGCACTCTGGCGGCAGAATGTACAAATAGCTATGCAGAGAATGTCCTATAACAAAAAAAAAAAACATGGTTTAAAGCCCCCAACTCCTATTACCTGTCCATCAGCAGCCATGTTTACTGTCACAGTGTCCTTGCCCAAGACACTGAACTCTTAAGGTGTTCTGAATAGTAGTGTCAGCTAACTGTAAATGATAAGCTATGAATCTACCACAACAGTTTCATTGCAACAAAGACATCTGTCCAAATGAATTGATTTGGACCGCAGCCCATGCTCCTACGCTATATGATCCGGCTGAATATTGAAGTCATAACCCTTTTATAACAGTGCTTGGCAGGGCAGCCTTTTAGAAGTTTGATGCTGAGTGCCCTTGACATCCCTCCTACGCTACCACTGGCAGTGTCGGCCATGCTCCAAGACCAGGCTCAGGAAAGTCTCCCCAGGACTGTCACCTTGTCTGGAAGGCTCTCTCCCTGTTCCTCTCTCCGACTCGTCTATCCATCTTCAACTGTCGCCGTCTTCCTCTTCCTCATTTTCACTCTCACTGTCTCCTCCTCTTTCCATCATCCTCCCATCTCTGCTCTCAGCAGAGTATGACAGTCACTTCAATTGTCCTTTCCGCACCTCATCGCACTGTCTGGGGAGAGACATGGAGCGATAGCACTACACAACACACACATGTACACACTTTCACATACACACATATCGCTGTCTCTCAGAAAGGACTGGATAAGGTAGGAGAGGAGATACATAGGTGGCTTAGTCGTGTAACTCCCATGTAGTAGGAGTGGGTGAGCAGATTAGGCAGGAGGGACATATGTGCACCCACACAAACACACACATATCATTGTGTGCCAAAGTGTCAGTGACAGAGTGGAGCTGACAAGCCTGCTGATTGTGGGAGTGAAGTGTAAGGTGGTGACAGGTCCTTGTCAGAGCAACCCAGGTCAAACCTCCCACTACACGTCTCCAGCTGTTGGTGCACTTGTGTTCGAGTGCATACATGTGAGCACAATCAGCTGAAACACCAGCCCTTTGGGAAGCAAGAGAAGACAGCTGCTCATCCGTCTCACAGCAGTTCTCAGATCTGCTGACTGTCACTGTTCACTTGTTTGTTTACAATCAGCAGCATCAGCAGCTGGTCTGAAATCAGTCTGCCATCACACAGTGTACAGAACATCGTGAGCACAGCTTGCCCCGTGTCTGCCCAGTCTCATTAGGTGTAGTCACTGCTGGGATGGCTGAACACTGGAGCTCACACTTGTACAAAGTCACAATTGTTCAGAAACTCAGCACTTTTTTTTTTGGAGTCCATAAGCACTTTTTGAGAGCCCCGAGTCCCACAGCCCCTCAGGGAGGCAGTAGCCTGAAGGAGAAGTGAAGTTGTAATTTGAAGGTTTCTGGTTTGAATCCCTTTGCAAAATAATGAAATAAATGCAAAGGAGGAGAATGAAGACACACAGTTAGAGTCCATTTTACCCACCTGTCACTTAAACTAGTTTCTCCACTGGGGTTGTTAAGTACAAACCAGTAAAACTGTGAACTGTGGGTAACTTTTAAATGATAACAGGAGACAAATGACAGAATGACAGGACTTTACCCCCTGGTGGTTCGCATATCAGTGCCCCTGCTGAATTAGTTTTATTCCCAGTGGTGGTAAAATGTATCCACCCATTGTAGTGAATATTAATAATTCAGCTACAGATCCTATAAATATCAGAGACAACTATGTGAATGTAGATTAAAGTAAAGCACTGAAATGTGAGGACAGTCTGTATCACCCTCAGACTCTCATCCACAGGGCTCACATAAGATGATACTGAGATGATAGATAATACTTTATGATGATTTGAGCTCCACTGGCATTTATATCCATGCAGATCTTCTCAGAAGTATCTATCGTCTAATTCAGCCCAAAACATATGAAAGTCAAATGAAAGAAGGAGAAGGAGACCTCCCAGGCTAACTCCGACAATATAATGAATAACCCAGGCTAACTCTCCTTCTGAGTTAAGGAGCTAAGTTAAAATAAAAAGTAGGTCCATAGACTCAAGGGAGGCGCCACATTGAAAAAACATCCATTAATGACATAAAGCAAAGTTGGGAAAAACCACTGAAGATTATTAATCATTTTTTGGCATGCTTTGTTCTACGTCTACGTCACTGAAATGAGAGGTTTAAAGGCTCAGTCCGTGGCATCTGGTTCATATGAAATCATTTTCCTGTGTCAAACAATTCTAAATATGGCTTCACCTTTGCTGAGCCGATAACATAAATCCGTGCTCTCATTAGAAGTTTAAGCATTCACCTTGGAGTGCTATTTAAACAGGCTGGAGCCAATCACAGCAGCCTTTATTTTGTTGCTCTAATATGATTGGATGATTTTCACCTGGTTGCTAAGTCACCTTGAGTGAGACACAGATGCTTTCAGATCTCCAGAATGAACATAAAGTGTTTGATTAACCTGCTCCAGATGTTACAGGTAACAACGTTTAGCCCTGTTCAACTCATTACACCTCCATGTAGTTGCCTCCGCCTTCACATTTTACACAAGGACTTTAGATTAATAGAGTATGAGGGTAAATGTCACTTGTCTGTTCGGCTTCATCAGGGGTCGTCAAGAGCTACTATCGTGCATGTTTTAGATGTTTCCCTCTTGCAGCTCGGTCATTATCAGGCTTCTGCAGACCTCGATGATAGTTTGATCATTTGAATCAGCTTTGTTGGAAGAAGGAAACAATTAAAAAATGTAGGACACGTGCAAGACGCGAATTTGTGAAATGTAGGGTGAGAGGGGGAGGGGGAGGTACCGCCTTTCTTGCCTCTGATTGGCTCAAAAGGCTCTTCTCCTGTTGTGTGTTGTCCGTGTGCCTCTATGTCCATGTGTTTGTTGCACAGAAAGACTGTTCATTTTGTTCTGTTCATGTTGTGTCCATGTCCCTTAAGTTCAGATATGTGATATTTCAAACTCCAAACCCTGTTGTCTGTGTCCCAGTCTCAACGAGTCGACCCAAACATACGTCACTGTGAGTAAAACACGGGAATATAGAATTACTTGTGTAGCAGAAAGATTTTTATTCTGAATCTGAATAATGCGATTAAGGCGCTGTTTTGGATCATGGAAGTTTTGATATTATATAATGTGGATATTAAATTGACTTAGTGTTGAATGTGAGAATTGACTGTGAATATTAGTGGATTGCTTCGTAATGTATGAAAGTATATGAGAATTAAACAAGAACCAGTTATAGAATACTGTGATTATCATTATTATTATTCCACTTTTTATTGAGTAATGCATCTACTGGTGCCTGACGGTTTGAGTGGCAGCTGACAGCCTGCTCTGCATGTGACATAACTGCCAGACCAAGTAGCCAATCAGAGAAGAGCTGTTCAAGCCAATCAGAGGCAAGAAAGGTGGTACCTTCCCCTACCATCCTACGGTTCACAAATTCACATGCAGGACACGTGCACATGTGGAGTCAGTCTGTCCGTCTGATGGTGATCATAATGTACTGTAGTGCTGCAATAATATAAAAAAAAAGAACACTGTTATGAGCTATTGAATAAATAGGATGGTGTGACATTGCAGTGTATGTGGAGTGGACCCATTCCCTCTCAAGATAAAAAATGAGTTATTATGAGTTAAAACAATAATTAAGCTTTTCAGGTAATTGTACACTAATACATACTGTAATTATGAATGTTTCTCCAATTAAAACCCCTTAATTCCTCAAAGTCATACACAATGAACCTTTAATTATTGCACTGTATTATTTTTTGGGTTTCCCACTGCCCTTTTTATTCATATCTTACAAAAATTAAATGCTATATTTTCATTTTTTACAACCACAGATTGTGTGGCCTCGGTCCTAAAGGTCTCTAAAATTGTAAAACAGTTTGATTTGCGTTAAAGAAGTGATACTCTCTGTCAGTTACAGCACATTTAAATGAAGATGTCTTTTCAGAGCAGGCGAGTGATTTAGAGGCGATTATACAGCCGCTACGTTCAGTGACTAAATAAAACTGATAGAGTCATGGTCATGCAGAGCGATGAGAGCACATGACAAGGGTAAAGCCTTGGCCTACTGGCAGCGCGTCGCTTTAATCACATACACACAACCTTGTACTTTTATCTTCGTGTACACCCTTCTTCCATTACTGTATCCCTGAAGCCACACCTCAGGCATTACAGATGCGGGAACATTCTTAGGAGTTTATCTCACTGTCAATGTCAACTTTTGCTGTGGCGGAGTATGTAACTTCATGAATGATGCTCTTATTTGTGTATCTATATCAGTGGATGCACATACGGGGGCTGGGGTGCGTCTGACAGATGAATTAAAGTAGGCGGTGAAGGGCAGATAAAAGTAGTGATATAAGAGGAAGTAGTAGTGATTCTGTGTGCCTGACCTTGCTATCCTCGCTTAACACAAAGCCTGTTCTCCCATGGCAAAAACAAGCCCATTGAATCCATCCAGACAGTAATGAGAAGCCGCCCCACAACAATAGGCTAGATCCGTTTATCTGACGAGCATTAGACAACCCAACTCTTCATGGGAATTCAATCACTAAAGCCTATTCTTCTTTATCAACAATTAGTCTCTTTAAAGTCCCAGATCTCAGCAGAATAAACGACCACACAGCATGCAGCGCCGCACAATGCACGCCCCAAACAGTGAACAACCACACCGAAGCTGTCTCTAAAAGCAGAGAAGGCAAAATACTGTATAAGGAGTCGAAGTCGAAGAAGTATAGAGCGGGAAAACAAGATAGAGGGAGGAATGAAAACGTTGAGAAAACAGACGGCTGCGACGCTTCACTGTGCGTATCATTTCTGCAGCTCAAGAAGCGGCAAATAAACAGCCGTCTTGTTTTTGGCTCTAACACCTGTGTTATTTCTGCACCGCCAGCAGCAGTGGCAGCAAATGGCTTGTGAATAGAAGCGGAAGTTCTTCTTTTGTCCTCAGTCCACTGAAACAATATTGTACGTGCAGCATTTCAGCTCCGATTTTCAATATTACAGCCAAGTGGGACGGACCATTAGGGTCAAGGAAGTAAAGTCCAAATGTTAATTTCTGGGAGGATTCTGCAAGTGTTTGTCATTTTTCAGAGTGGGGAATGTACTGAGTGTGTTATTTTATATTTATTCTTTTATAAATGTCACAGTATAATAGATATATTATAGTTAAAAGTATCTGGCTTTTCTCTCTTGGAATGTTTTTGCAGTGCAGGTGAGTAGGAACCAAGGTTGTGAAAGTCAGAGTCGAACCACTTTTCAGGACTTTGGTTCCTTGTCTTGTCTACCTTGTCTCTTGTTAAAAGGAAGAGAAAGCAAAAAAAGGGGGGGGGGGGGTTTGTGAAGTGAGGAAGAGGTTAGATAGACCTATAGGTAGGCAGAGGATATTGGATTACCTGAAGCATGGCCTTTGTTGAAGTTATAACTTTATTTAAAGGGGATTTGTCATTTTATGCCAATAACTGACACGCTGATATTATTTTAAGTGAAAGCAGTTAAACCTGAAAGTGCAGTTTCCCTTTAAGATAGTCATATTTTACCCTGCAGATAGATATTTTCATTTTATGCTCCGTGGGTTTTGGCAATGTGCTGTCGATAAAGTCATAAGTGAGCTAACAATTCATTTAGTTTTTGAGCTCAGTCATCTTTTCATTATCTCCACCGGGAGGTATGTGTTGATGAGAATAGTTACTCAGTAATTATGTGTTGACCCATCATTTAAATCACACTGACTCCTGACAGTAAAATAGCTGCTGTGTGGCTGCGATAGATAAAGCCAGGACCAACTGTCCAAACACAAATGCACACATGCTCAAAAGCACACACAGCTGAGGGTCCAGAGGGAGCTAGTGGGTATGTGCATGTAGACAGACACTAGCACACATACTGTCACAGTCATGCAGACAAAAGAAAATAAATGTCGCAGGGTCTTTTATGCTACTCGACTCTGAAGTTTCTCAAATCAACTGCTTAACATAAATTAGCATTTGCAAAATAAATGTAATGTTTCGCACTGTGGTAAAGTGATGCTGATGAATGATGCATGAGGATATGCAAATGAGTATCATCCAGTTGCCAGCTGAAGTTGCTGGTTTGTGATTCGCAGCCTTCTCTCCTCCCTCTCACCCCCCCCATGCTCTCTTGCACAGGGAGGTGCAGGGCATAGGCACATGTATGAACTTTCAGAATGTGTTTGCTCCCATCCACTGCTGTCCTTCGCTCCTACAGCGCATTTTAATTGACAAGGAAAACTTGAAGTTGCACACAAACTTAAAATTACCAGTGCAATGCAAATCAGTATCCAGCAGGCATTTGTAGAAGTGTTCTTCCAGGCCCAAACTCAACTCTCCCAACTCCCTTCCAAAGACCGCTCTTGCATATCCCAAAGGCCGCAGGGCTTTCAACAGTATAATGTGTGGAAAAAGACTGCAATTATATGCATTGTCTTTTCAGCATGACTAGTGCCAAGCTGCATGGCAAATTAAACACGAGCTGAAAAAGAAAATTCAAGGGTGAAAGGTGAGTTTGAAGAGAAGTTTTAGATTTCTATTTTGAAAAAAAAAAACACTGATTTCATATCAGTGCTCAGCTTTAAAACTGTAGTGAATAGTCACACTCATGGATTTTATTAATATTCTAACTACATTCTGCCTCTGATAATAATGACCAGAGGGACACACTGGCTCATCACTTTTCAGATGTTGCAGCAGTAATGCATTTTACTGTATAACTTAATTTTTCACAGATGTTTCCTGTAATTCTCAACTACCACACGGTTTCCATTTACATTATTCATATGTGGGAGATGTTGCATATATTCCCAACTCCTTACAGTAAACTCACACATCACAGCTTTTCCTTCTCACACCTCCTAAATATACTTCCTGAGAAGGAATTATCTCCAATTACCAAGCAGACCAAGTAAAGGTAATTCAGTTCTAGGGTGTGCATTTATAACTTCTATATGCTTCCTCTGCAAAAAATACTTACAAATGATCTCAGCAATGACATAAGGAAGAACGTTTATATTTTTAATACATAAACAGATGAATACTATGTGAATTATGTGCAGACGAAGCAGACATTCCACATTTCTGTTGTCGAAAACAATGTCTTGGACCATAGGTTTCTATTCCAGACAGTGCTATCCACACAGAATATAAAATAGACAGTGTATATTGCCACCTATTCCCTATGTGCTCCTGGTTGTGAATTCTATTGTTAGAGTAGCTCAAGGCTAGTGACACTTGTGTGCCCCCAATCCAAGCATACCTGGAGAAAAGTTTGAGAAAAAAATAGTTGCAACATGGAAATGTAATCAAAAGACATTCAACTAATGCTGCGGGTTTTGTCAGGGTTCAAACTCTGGCCTGTGTTTTCGAACATACATAGGTGGTAGAGGAGTGAGTGAGTGAGTGAGTGAGTGAGTGAGTGAGTGAGTGAGTGAGTGAGAGAGAGAGAGAGAGAGAGAGAGAGAG
>JAPTYQ010000006.1:12683942-12703979 GCA_029814465.1 Ostorhinchus cyanosoma
GACTGTTTGCATCATGATACAAAAACCTTATGTGCTCTCAAGCACTGCTTACAGATGTTACAAAAAGAGATGGGTAATGAGTAAAATGATAAGTTTAGATAATTACTAAAAACAGTGGACGAAGGACAGAACACACAAACAGTGCTCTCTTATTAAGGAATTGCATTGTTCTTTTTAATTCGTATGCACTGCTTTGTTTCTGCTATATCTTTGGGGTCCGGATTGGGTTTGGGATTTGTTGTTATTTTTGTCTTCATGAGAATGAAAGCAAAGGCACCCCTTTAAAAGGGATGCCCACAATCATTTGTCTTAGAAGTACTGAAGACATAAGGTATATTTCTTCTTATTCCTATAGTTGTATTATGTTATTTTAAATTGTAGATTTAACCAACTGTTTAACCAGTGCATTAATGAGCAACAAGGAAAGTACCTGCCAAATATCCAAGTATTTAGAATTAAAACTAACACACGGAAATGAAAGGGAATATTCTGTAGCTGTTTCTGTAACATTACAGAGAGAGTAGAGTTTAGCGTTAAAGTCTACTACATTAATCTAATTCTATTAAGCAGACACAGACCCGCAGTATTAGCTGGAGATCCGTCCAGTTAGTAACATTAACTCTAGACGGAGCAGTCGACCAGACCCTCCAACCCAGAAATCAAGGACGCAGTGAATAGATTTAAGTTGAGCCAAACCAAGCAGATTATAGCTCTGAGGAAATTAGTCCATGTAGTGATGAATATCTTCATCGTCATTCAGTGGCTTTGCTACCACTCGCCTTTATTCCAAAAGAATTCCTCTTTTTTGCAGCAGAACTCACACTTTCAAAAAACAAAAACAAAAACAAAAAAAAGTAGGTATAAAGATACGTACTGTACATAGTAAAATTTTGTATTTCTCTATGATTAAATAACTTGTTCTGCCACTGAAATAACAGGAAACAGAGAAAATGTTGCTGCGTATGTTGCTTGTTCGATGACAAACCAACCATACTGTGCAGTGTGTCTCTGTTCCACTGAAAGCTGCACCACATTTAGCTCCATATACTGCACCACATACAGTGTTTGCTTTTTATGAGTTTTAGGGTCATTATTCTATACTGCTGAAATTTGGATGAAAATGTATGACACCAATGAATGACTTTTAGTTTTTCTCTTTCAAAGACGTATGTGTGTTTTAATATGAAATGATACTGAAAATTCATATGTTGATATTCAAATGTTTTGGTTTTTGTTTTGTTTTTTTTGTTTGTTTTTTTTTGTCTTTACCACATTATTTTTAGTTGTGTACATATATATACTTGAATCCAACATCTTTGTATTTGAAAAGGTTAATTTTATGTGTCCATGTTTCTTAATAGGGTAGCAATTTGTTACAGAACAATAACAATCACTTAAACTGGCAACCCTGTACTATTACATTGAAGCCCATTAGAAAAAAAATATGTAAAAAAAAAAAACAAAAAAAAACTCATGTTAAAAAAAAAATGGTAGTTTTGTGCAGTTATTATTACACCTGTTGTTGAGATGATATAAGAACGGGCTTGTATGAACTTGAAGGAAATAGAATTAAGTTTAGCTTGTACTGTCTTCAGTATAATTTAACAAGCGAGAGCAGCAAAACTGAATATTAAATCCTGATTCCCCTCAATGCAACCAGTTACTTTATGAACAAAAAGAAACAAATCCTTGGCATTTTGCAAACCTTTTCCATTCTGAAAAATTGCACACTTCCTTGAGGAGACATCTCAGAGCTCTCTGCACTATTAGCTGCCTTTTTTTTTTTTTTTGCCATTTATTTGGACCTGTTTGTAAGGTGACTAATAGTATATATGGACTCCTCCGCCGAAACTCTGCTCCTCGACTGGATGTGTGTTCACGACTCTGCTCTTCAAACATCCAAAGCTGAGATAGTGCAGTACTGTAAGACACACCATACACACGTGTAATTACTGTCATCTTTGACATACATTAAAGACTCGTTCCCGGTGTTTTCCTTGTAAATGCTTCTGACGCAGCGGTTGTGTGACATTGTGGTGTTGGTAATGCCATCTGGTGCAGTCTGATTTCCATGTGAATGAAACAGTAGTAAGTAGTGTTGTACAGAAACTGAAGCAGGCCACAATGCAATCAGACCGAAGCATTTTTACAATTAAATACATCTTAATTTCCTGCAACATGAACAAAATCATACAGTATGGTTTGTATGTGTAGGGGTGATTTAAGAGCTGCTTGTTTTTTTTTTTTTGTTTTTTTTTATGCTTTCGTCATCTTGTACATGGCTTTTAATTTACTTTTACAACTGAACAAGTAACTTTGGCGTGATGTGAATTAACTCGTCTCATACGTTTTTGTACTATATCGGTACTTCTACAGCCCTGTTACTGCTTTTAGACCCATACCTGAGGACGAGAGTTTAGCAGGAAAAAAAAGTTACATGTTACATGAGTCGGAGGCTGTGGTGAAATAGTTCTTCATGGTTAATTTGCATGAAAATGGTCTGTATGTCTATCCCAGAAAGTCCGTCTGTCCCACTGTGTGTCTCATAACAAACCTCAGGGCAGACTGAGGCTGGCCTTGGGCAGAACCGAGCAGACGCAAACAAAATACAGAGGGTTTTTGTTGAAGGAGACTTGAACAGACCATGAGAGCAGGATCAAATACTCCCAAAATCCTGCACAGATTTGACCTTAACCTGCATGGAAAGTCTAACATACAGATCATTAGCCTCATAGCACATCGCTATATGGACAAAAGCATTGGGACACGTTGAATTCAGGTGTTTTTTTTTCCTAACAGGGGTCTGGGATACCAAAAAATAACTGATTATTATCTAGTTTTATATTGTGATAAGTATCATTATATTGGTTAGTTTTGTTTAAATTGTCGTCTTTGCTTCCAAACTGCATCAAAGATGTTTTTACGTGATTGGATTGTTTACTCTCAACATTGTTTTTGTTTGTTGTTTTCATCCATGACTATGAGTTGAAATTGTTTACTTCTCAATTCATGCTCTAACACTAAATATAATTTTTTTTTTTTTTTTTTTTTTTTTTTTACCACAACTAACCATCTACTTTCTTTACTTCTCACTTAGGAAGAAAAATCTCCCATTAAACTTTAAGGAAATATTGATGTTTATAAACTATATGGACATAAACATTGGGACACGTCATGTCTACAGCTGTAAGATGCTGATTCGAGATAGAAATATCAATATTAATATCACAATATAAAAGCTATATTATGAAATTTGTCAGAATTGATTGAAAAAAGAAACGCCTGAATTCAATACTTTTGTCTATATAGTGTATGATAATTAGGCAATTATGTTCTGATGTGGCTGCGTCAGGACTCTCTGTCACAGTCTCAACTTTTTACTGTTAAAGTAAATTTGTGAGAGTCAACGCAGGTTAAAAAGAACGGAGTTATGTTGAAAGGCCACTGTCATATAAGCCATGAAGCAGAAACAGCCAGCCTATGGACACAGCACCAACCCTCTGTAAACTGACCTGGATATCTACTGATGAGTGGAGCTCATTTCTTCACTGTATAAAACTGGCTTATGTATGTGTGTGTGCGTGTGCGTGTGTGTGTGCGTGTGCTCATTTGATTTTGTTTATTCTTATGAATCTACCTGAAAAAGTTACACAAGGCATGAGATACACGACGAGCTGAGCTATGGTTACGGTTACAGTGGTCGCTCTATTTTGACTTTAGTTTTTTTTTTCCCCTCCCCTTCCTCTGTGTGTATATAAAGTATGATGTTTCTACAGTAGAATGTTGTAAAGTCAGCAAATCCATACGGTCATGTTTATACAACTCAACATTTAAAACTTAAACAGCAAATGTAACTATCACGTTTGTACTGCCCTCCCTTTGTCATGGGAAATTAAGATTTAATCATGGATTATGACATAGCAAATGTCCCTTTTTTTTTTTCTCTTTATTTTATTATGGCATACAGTAATTGCAGTCAGTTTCTAAAAAAAAAAAAAAAAGACATGTAATAAAGGTATATGAGAAATGTTCATAACAGAAAATAAAGTTGTTTGAATTTAATGTTATGTATTTGAATGTGACTTTGAGCTGTTGGGGCAAGTAACCTCCTCTTGGAGACAGCTTGGAACACACGGGATCCAAATGGTACTGTTGTGTTTATCATCATGTTAACATGCAAATAAAATAATATATGTATTGTTATGTCCACTCTGGAAGACATTTTGTCCTTGGAAAAGTGTGGCAAAAGCAGCTGGGATTTAACTGTTACCAAGAGGATGACTGACTTTCATGTTCCGTGACAAAGATTAACAATAAAACTGATTCAATCGCCAACAAATGTGGACACATGAACAATTCCACACATCCAAATGAATTTTCTTCCTCATCTAACCTTTCCTAGGTGATTTATTACCATTAATTATATCACTATCCTTTCTATTTTGCATTTTTCAGTGGAAAGCATAGGTTTTTTTTTTATTTATTTATTTATTTACCCATAAAGACCAGTGCTACTATATTCCCAAATGAAATTTTGTCTATATTTAACCTTTCGTAAAGATTTATCACCATTCATTCATTCATTTTCTGAACCTGCTTTATCCTCACTAGGGTCATGGGGGTTACTTGGAGCCTATCCCAGCTACATATGGGTGAAGGTGGGGTTCACCCTGGACATGTTCATCACAGGAATGAACATATAGAGAGAAACAATCACTCACATTCACACCTATGGACAACTTAGATTAACCAATTAATCCATCAGTGCATGTCTTTGGATGGTGGGAGGAAAACGTGGTGAGAATCAACACAGACATGGGGAGAAAATGCAAACTCCACACAGAAAGGCACCAGGCATCCTGTCGCCCCATTTGTTACAATACTATCCTCTGCATTTTGCATTTTATTCATATAAATCAGGTTCCTTTCTGTATCTAATTCACTGATCATGTAGATGTTCATTAAAGCTCAGATCAAAGTTGAGGCTTATTTCATCAGAAACAGAGAAAACTGAAGAAAAACAGACTTTTTCAGTCCAATCTCTCATTAACTGAACATAAACCCAATGTTTCCATCCACTGTTTTTGGTCTACTTCCATGGGTTTTACTGGGGGAATCAATGTTGTAGAAGTATGACGGTGTTTCCATGGTAACTACGGAGCCTCTGAACGTCCAAATAGGTCATATCTGATGACCATGAAAAGATGAATAACTGTATTTTACACCAATTATTTACAAGGATTGATAGGATTAATGGATCAGCAGGTTTTAAACAGTTTAGATCAGTAGATGCTTTTAGTTGTGATGGATGTTTGGGTCTTTATGGGCTAAATAGATTTAAATGTGATTTGTCCTAAATTAATACTTTAATTATCACTCAAGGGTCTTAAAAATTCCACAGACACAATTAATAATATTAGTATATTTACTTTGGAAATCTTTATAAAGAATTTGTCAAAATTGGAACATTTTATTATAATGGGGATCCGAATAAGTGTAGCCTCCAACCATCACTTTATGGGCAGACGAGTTCAGGTACGAGCAGCTTGAACATCTGTAGCAGAAACATTAGTCATAGAGGAAAGTAAATGTAACATTTGCTGGATTAAAACATGGTTAAAACTGGTACAAGACATCTATGAGCCTGTTTTACTGCTATTTTTTTTTTTTTATTATTATGAATGTAAGGCCTTAAATTTGACTAGACACCTTGAAAAATGTCTTAAAAGTCACAAAGTTGGCTTCATCAAACCTGCAGATACCCATGTAGATGTTCATAAAAGTCAGAGAAAATCTTATCATGTCAGAACAGATAAAACTGATACGAAAGTGACTTTATATCATAAACTGAACATAAAAACAAGCATCTATAACCCATGCTATTTGTCAAACTACATGAGTTTTACTGGTGAATCAATGTTACAGAAAATGACAGTGTTTCCGTGTTCACTATGGAGCCTCTGACAAGTGAAAAGATGGAAAAAAACCTGCATTTTACACCAATTATTTCAACGTATTGATAAAACGAGTGCTTTAACAGTTATTAAACATTGTAGGTCAGTGCATCCTTTCGGTCACTGTTTAGGATTTTAAGGTTAATGATAATAATAAAGCACCGCCACACTGAAAGCACTAGTATGAAACATTTTGTGACCCATTCTGCAGTACAACATTTCCCCACAAGATGTCACAACAAAGCAAATTATGCCACATCTGCAAAAGGAGAAGACACAATCATGTAACTGTGAATCAAAATTCACCTCTGAAGATGCACAAGGGTTGTAGCAGGTCAACGGGCTCAGCAACTAAACCTCCAATTCATTAGGGAATATGTGGGTGGGAAATAATGAACGCCAGTGAAAAGTCAACAGGCGCACCATCTCCTCTGCAAGTGTTCTGGGAGTTTTGCTCCGGGCAAAAAGTACTATATATGTTTGACATATAAAATAAGCTCCTCAGAGATGGGGTGCAGCAGCAAGAAACCACTTTCAACTTGATTAATGATTTTTTTCTTGTCTCTCTCTCTGTCTTTTCTGCTTTTTTTCTACTCCATTATTGTAAAAAATGTAGCACAACAAAGATAGAATAGCAAGGAGAGATGGAAGATTTTTCTTTCAATCTGAAAAGTGGAGTGTTATATTAGGCATGAATAGGGAACGGCAAACATAACAGAATTTTTTCAATGTTATCATCATCTTTTTTGCAACTGCCTTCTCAGCATCGCAGCATCATTACTATAAAGGTCACACAACTTTTATAAGAAGGAGGTTGGTATTTATATATACACTATACTAATGCTCACTATGCTTATTGTCACGCCTTTTTAAGTATCTATTGCCTTTACACCTACAGATACAAATATGCAGCTACAAAAGCTACTTTGAGCTGTTTGTTTCTGATAAAGATATGATTCAACAAAAGGGACAAACACTAATCTACCGCTGTATCCCAGTGGCATACGCCTAAGTGAAGCTGTTTGATAAAATATTGGTGTTTTCACTGCCGACAGTTGTGTAAATGTGGTTGGTGCACGATAACAGCATCAAAGAATAAATTATGTAAATGTCATAAAAAAAGAAATTCTAATACGGCTTTAAACAAACTCCACAGTTTCTGATGGTAATTGGCACATTTGCTTTATTTTGAAAACAGACATTGAAACCATTTTAGTTTTTTTCATATTTTTTTTTCTCACAAGTTTGAACTCCTTGATAAGGTTGAAACTGGACATTGCACTCACTGGAACATAGGAAAAGTATTTTTTGTTTTTGCTCGTTTGATTTTTGTTTGACTTTTTTCTTAACATCAGTGCAAGAGTATTTTTCCAATTCTTATAAACTGTCATAACAACACCAAAGACATCAAAAAGAAGCCGCCACACCTCTTAAGTTTTTGTGACTGCGAAAAAGTTCCTCTCAGAGGGAGAGTTCCCATCATGCATCTGGTTCGATGGTTCATGCTACTGTTCTCACGATTGTTTGGCAGAACACAAATCGTCATGTAAAAGCCATTTACATCAGTAGTATAGCTGATTTGTATATTTAATATATTTAAATGGCAACAGGTCCTTTACTGTAAATGTGAGTAAACAGTTTGTAAAAGGGGTGTAAACCAAGCTTGAACGACTCAAGCAGAATATAGAGAGAGAGTAATAGTCTCGTCCTGTATGATTCGTTTGGATCCAGGATAGAGTTACCCAACTGGAAATATCACACATTTAATAATACATTCTATTCTCAACCCAATGTGTCAGAACATTAACTATTTGCTGTGTTTTCAAAACACTTGTACGGTGTTGAAAACTAAAGTTATATTTTAAAAACTAGCCTGTTTTTGTGTGCATGTGCAGAAGAACAGATTTTATTTGCAAAGTGTGTTTAAAGGAGGTGCATTGCAATGCAAATAAAGCAGAGTGCATTTGCAATGCATTTTAAATGTGTAAATCTCCAGTTGGGAGCATTCATTCTACCACTGATTCACACACAATAAATAGTGAAGATGTTCCAAATCAAAGCCTCCTCGCCGTCAACATCAACATCAAAGGTAACAATCACTTTCCATAATCAGCATCATCAACAACAACATCATCACCACTTTCTCATAGTATTAGCTTGAGCCAAAAAACTTCACGCTGGAAACTCCCCCAACATGAGAAAATCATTGCCACACAAAAAATGACAAACAAATAGAAACGGACTGCCTTCACATCGGGAAGGCAAAGAGCAACCTTTTTAGATTTTTGTTTTTGTGTTATTCTTCATACTCTTAATTCTGCTTCTTTAAGGTTAAACTTAGTCATCCTTGGACTCAGTGGCCTCCGCTGCTGCATCAGCCGGGGCGGCCTCCTCTGCTTTAGACTCCTCTGCAGCATCTGGATGAATGGAGGGAGGTGAAGAGGAAGAGGAAGAGGAAGAGGAAGAGAATAAGACAAGTGCAAGAGAAGAGGAAGAGGATATAATGTATTAAAAAAAAGGGAAGGAAAGAAAGAAAGAACATTAGTTTGTGAAGTTTGAGTCACATTTACCAAAAATCAAAAGTACCCCCAAAAAACATCGGGGTACATAAAAGATTTCACACCAATAATTTCTTGACAGATTTTCAACATCAACTACTGTTTATTATAACGGTTACGTAACTGGATGGCTCCATTTTCGGAGGGGAAAAAAAAAAATACATAGAGACAACCTTGTAATTCCAATGTCAGTGTTAGTCAAACTCAAAAAAGTCAGTGAGAAGATACAACGTAATGCCTGAAAACACCACTGGCTGCGTAAATAATAAAGGAAGAGTGTTCTAATGGACCCATGAAGCATTTGAACTGACATCACAATGCTAACAGCGCCATCTCGACCTGTCACATCTCATACTGTGTGATGCCCAGAGTGCACTGCGCTGTAATAGCAGGCGTTACTTGGCGAGGAGTGAATAACAATCTATGATACATGTCTAAGCAGTGGATCTGTTGAGATATGCTCGCAGTTTTCTTCAATATGTGCAGTCATTCAGTTCAGTTCAAATCACTTCATTAGTCCGTACAGTATTAAAAATAATTAAGTTAACTCATTAATAAAGATACTCCATTACAGTATCATATATTGTTATTGTGAGTAATTATTACCGTGCTCATTTATTAACGCTAATCCAGCTTGATGCGTCATTTAGAGTAAAGATCGATTAAATGCAAACCACAATGACTGTAACGCTCATTTCATATAATAGTTTCAGCTGAGACTTAAGTGCCCAGAGAGGAATGAAGTCATACCACGATGATCTCATACTCCTTAAATAGAAACAGGAGACATCGTTGAATGACATCATCGCATCAGAGATTGGGGTGATGGAGTGCATACGTATATATGTGTGAGTACAAAAGTGGGCAAAGCGAAGAAGTGGGCCAAAGCTGTCTGCACTGGAGCTTGTACTAAAGTGTGAGTCAAGACAGCGTGAGTCATAGCACATCTTCCAGGTAAATGGTAATTAGCTCGTTAGCCACTATGACAGACTTGAGAACGTCCTTCCCTTTAGCCACTGAACTGTGTGACGAAAATACAGCTTCATGCGACTCAATAAACCCAAGTGTGTCATCGATGGGATTCTGAAATCTGTGCCACTCTAGTTACCTACACCAGTGATTTTACTGACAATAATTGCAGTTTGCAAAAAGGAATCGCAGATGGGAAAAACAGTTTGTTGTTTGACCGTGTTGTTCACTAATGGCACCATGATGCACAACTGACTGCACAACTTTAACCCATGAAGACCCAGTGTTCCATCTGTAGCAGTTCCAAAATAGTTTTTTTTTTTTTTCTATATTTAATATTTTCTTAAGTGATTGATCTCCATTTGTTATAACATCATCCTCTGTATTTTGCGTTTTTCTCAGTCAAAATCATATATTTTCTTAGATTTAATTTACTGATCATGTAAAAGCTCAGATTAAAGTTGAGGGCTATTTATCAAAAATAGAGAAAACTGTCGAAAAAAAGTGACTTTTTCAGCAAATATATTATTAACTGAACATAAAACAAGTGTCTACATCCATTTATCAGTCATTTATCCAACTCTATGGGTTTTTACTGGAGATGATGATGTTTCCACGTTCACTACGAAGCCTCTGAACATCCAAGTGGGTCATAATTGAAGACCATGAAAAGATGACTAATTATTTACATAGACTGATAGGATTACTAGTTCAGAAGTTATTAAACAGTTTAGATCAGTGAATGCTTTTGGTTGCTTCTGGTGAATGTTTGGGTTTTTATGGGTTCGACTTTGTTATCATTGTGCATGGATTCGACCAATGAAATGGTGCCGAAGTAGTCTGATTAATAATGAATGTACAGCAGTGTTACATTAAAAAAGAAGTCAAATTAAATATAGGTGTGTGTAAATATAAATATAGGTATGAATAAAGATGACTTTAAAAGTAAATATTCAGGTGCAGTAGGTTTCAGTAGGGATCAGTAGCGAATTTTCTGTCCAGTTTTCATGTGATTTATATATATATATATATATATATATAATACATAATTTGATAACACAAAGTGTGTGTGAATATTCAGTGCTGTCTCATCACACTGTGACAGTTAACAACTTGGCCAGATGTAACTAAGTGAAACCAGTCACAGAGAATATCCTTGGTGGACAGTCTGGATCATACTCATACCACCTCATGCATTATTCAGTCAGATCAGAGTACCTGGTGTCCTTCTGCATACTGACAAACATTAACCAAGTGACTCCAACAAAAGTAATACATATTCATCTGCTCTCTGAGTTCAGTTAGTGAAGCAGAATGTGGTCGGCGGTGGAGTGTTAATTAGCACTTCTTTTGTCAAGTTGTGTTTATTTATGACAGACTTCCCCTGGTGCAGATCGTGACCGGTATGGATCATTAATCATTCATTTAAATCAGAACACCTGTTATCCCTATTCCATACAGGCCAGCTATCCCATCGAGGTGGTAACTATGACAACAGGGAGACAGTGCTGCCTAGGTGACCTACTTTCTGTGTAGTTCTCCAGTTCGTGTGTGTGTGTGTGTGTCTCGTACCGCACACTCCTACCTATTCAGGACTGAGCATGCTCCAATAACTACCTGTCTGACCCAGTCTGAGAGTCCTTGGACCAGAAATATAAGTTCATGTCGAGTGTATGTTTTGCGAGTGGGTTTTATTATGTTGTATAATCATTTCGTGGCCTTCGGTTCCTTCTGAGGTGCACGCTTTTGTTATAATTAGACGTCATCTGGTGCTTTCCTTTGAAATCCATTAGCTCCAGACAGCGACCACTCCATCAAACATTTTGACCTGCTGTAATGTGTACCCAGATCCTAATGAGATCATTAATTTCCACCTGATTGCTGTTTTCACTCCAAAGAAAAACTGTGGCAATAAAATTCACAAGGTGTTCATGAACCTTAATTACTGAAAAACAAGCAGCCTATCTATTAAAACAAACAACATAACCTTCCTTCTTCACACTGATGTTGCACTGTGACAGTACCAATGTCACTGTGGAGCCACTAATTGTTGCTACGTCCAACTCTGTGGCTCCATCACAACCTCTGCCTCATCAATATGGAGTTTCCATCATGCAGAGGCTGAGCTACAAGACTGTCTAATCTAATATTGAGTTGTGTCCTTGTGTTAACCAGTGAATGGTGGAGCGCTGCCAAAGATCTTTAAATCCCTAAGACAGTCTAAGACTTTTATTTCCTCTAGTGCCTGCCAAGGAGACTATGAACCTGGGTAAGGGTATACTTCTTTATGAGTTCTTTACAGTAAATAATTGCTTCCTGATTGGTTCGAGACTTTCATGTTTGCTTTGTTTCTGAACCGTCTCAAACACATACCTTATCATTCATAGATTCATCCTGTTTGTATAAAAGCTGTTTGGGACACTTGGCTTTGAGCATGTTTTGTGTTTGGTTTAGTAAGTGAAGTTGTTAAAGCTCTTTTGCAGCCTGTACCTTGTTTATCTTTTGTTTGGTTAGGCTCCTCCTTCTCAGCTGTCAGGCTGACAGCAGCAGGCACATCGGCTTGTCTGGCCTCCTCCTTTTTCTCTTCACTCTTCTCCTCCTTTTTGTCCTCAGCTGTGGCTGTAGTGGGACTCTTGGCCGCTGGGACCTCCACCTCTTTGGGCTTCTCCTCAGCTTTCTCCTCTGCCTTTGGCTCCTCTTTCGGGGGCTCAGAGGGTGCTGTGGCGGCCGTAGGAGAGGCAGCAGCAGGTGCCGCCGCTACTGGAGACGTGGCTGCGTCTGCAGGGGATGCAGCTGCAGGAGAATTAGCTGGCTTGTCTGCCACTGGGCTTTTGGCTTGGCTTGACTCCTCCTCCTTCTTGGCCTCCTCTCCTGCAGCTTCCTCCTTTGCAGGTGCCTCCTCACCCTCTGCTTTCTTTGCCTCCTCTCCATCCTCTGTTCCCTCTACAGCAGCAGGACTGTCTTCGTCCTTCTCTTCCTCTCCATCTTTCATCTTTTTCCGAGTTATGTGTCCGCGGAAGCTGGCCTGTATTTTGGTAGCAGCCTTGTGAGCCTTGTCCTCAGGTTTGTTGGTGGTGCCATCCTGCTCAATCTTCTGGTCAGCCTCCTCATTCTTCTCCACCTGGTACCAGGAAACAGAGACAGAACTTTAACATCTACTATAATCCATAGTGTAAATCAACTGGAGATCAGCTAGGAACTGTACTGCTTCTAAGGCTAACACTCATCAAAGTATCATTCTACTGTAGTGATCTGAAGATTAAAGATGATCATCCCAATAATCCTATCACAGTGACATATTTTATTTGGGCCTACTACCCTACACCAGAAAAAGGTATGACATGTCATCAAATAGTCTGGAGAAAAAGAAAAGATTATGCTGTTAGAGGTACTTGTATACACATGACTACTGAGTTACAGATTGGGAAATGTGGGGTTAGAGAATCAGGACTGGATTAGAGTTTAGTTAATGTGCAGGACTGGATGAGGAACAAGGGTAGGAATAGGACAGTACACAATGTAATATTTGAAAGGTGGTCCATGATATTACCTGCCGTAACTGGATCCATAGCTGTCCATCAAATAGTAGGTTGTGTTATGAGTCTTAAAAATCTAATGAAAAGAAATCAAATCAAATAAAAGAATGAATGATGAGCACTGAAAGTGGAAAACAAAATGAATCAGTACAATCAAAATGAGCCAGCAAATAAACCAAGATAAAAATATTCTCCAGCCAAGAATAAACTAATCAAAAGCCCAAAACGTGCACCTTAAATGGATGTGAATAAGCAACATGAAGCAAACACAAATTGGCATGCAAGCAGTGCAGTATCATTTACACCAAATAATAAAGAATGTGAGAAAACTGCAAATCAGAATTATTTGCTTTTGATTGTGTTCTTTCACGTTTTAAGGCTTTGTTGAGAGAATGGGACAGCTTTGACAATACACTCACTCTACAGCACTTTGTATGCTGGAGAAGGAAGATTTAGCGCTCATGTGAATCGTGTGAAAAAGATGTGTGTGTTGGGGGGGGGGGCAATTGTCTCCGGATAATAAATTGGATATGCAGGGATTTGAAGCATGTAAAATGACTCTGGGCATTTATTGTGGTTATTCAATCCAGGGGAGAGGTTGATCCTTGATAATGGCTCTAAAATAAGATTAAGTGAATAGTTAAACCTGAATATAGAACATTTTCAACATCCATTTATGTTTCTTGGATTTGTTACTAATGATGTCTTCGAAATTCCCACCATAAAAATGTAAGCTCTTTAGAAAAAAAAAAAATAATGTGCAAATCTCTATTCACTTGGTACAGTAGCTTTCCATGGCTGTGGCTGCTAGGGAACGAGCTGCCTGCTAGAATCTCCTCAGCATTCACTGCCATACCCCTCCCAACCATCAAAGGTTACCTTGACAACCAGAGTGCTAACTCATCACAGCGCTGTCTGCTGGTTGGTGCTATGAAAGACTATATGTCACCCTGATTGGCAGCACACCTGACCCCTCAGGGAGCAGGCCAATAGGAACTCATAAATCAGGCGGGGCAATCGGCATGGCTAAGGAGGGGTTGTGTGTGATGCAGCAGGGTGCGGTGCTGGTGGGGGTGGGCATGAGGGTAATATGTCTGTGTGAGCGTGGGTGGGCGTGGGTGTGAGTGCATGTATTAAGGCTGGCGATCTGTGTCACCAAGCAGTGATGTCTTGTTTAAGGTCAGTGGCTACGAGTGAAAATTGCTTTCAAAACGCAGCTCAGTATCAATCTGTTTTCCGATTCCCTTCGCTTCAAAGAGTGTCATTATATTGGATATGAGGCTTGACTTGGACAGCTGTCTATGTGAGGTATCATGTCTCTGTGACATGATTTAAAAGCCGGCGGCACTAACCAACATGTCTTCTTCAGGGTCATTGTGTCAGTGCAATATTGGAACAGTGAGACCAAGGTTCAGCTGTGTTGGTATATTCACCTCCTCCACCCTCATTCACATCCTATCCCTAGGGTTTGGGGCGTAAATCTTGCCCAAGGCCTTCAAGCAGTCCTTAATATATACCTTCTACCAAAAGCAATCTTGAGAACTATGTGATAATTATAAAAAAAATAATAAAATATAAAAAAAAGCACAATACTGTTGTTCATTGCTCTTGTACCTAGAGAGGGATAAAATGTTTTCAGTGATTTCACCACACACTGTAATTTATACCTTAACCTAGAGCTCTATACTTAATGATCACCTGTGAAATGTGAAAATAAACTCCTGCAAGTGTCTGCTATCAGAACAAATATCTAAAGCAAAGACAGACAAAGCAGCACCGACACACCCTCTGCTCTTAATAATATGCAGGTCTCTGGTGACTTATTGTGCTTTTATTACGTCTGATCTCACGGGTGCTTACAATTGCCAAAATTTGACCCAGCCACTTAACTCTAAATAGAATTACTTACTGGCTACTTGCAGTGAGTCAGGCAGAGAGAGAGAGAGAGGGGGGGGGGGCAATGGATGAGTATGTTTGGGAATATGGGGGTATGACATCATTATTGGAATGAAGAGGATGTCATTTACTTTAGAGATCTGGGTGTGTGAGGGCAAATGTAATAAAATACCAGCAGAGCCAAGTGATCTCATATCGGTTCTATGAAAAAGGGGAAGAAAGATCGCCGTCACCGTTTGACCACAAGTGTAGCATCATCATTTGAATTATTGATATTTGTCTGTTCGTCACCCTCACAAAATGCTTTGCTGTGATTTTCTGCCTGCTGTCAACTGTGTGCATGGATCATAGATTCACTCCTGAAGTGCTTTGTCTTGTCATATCAAACTTATTGAGCTGCAACAGACAGATAGTATGTGAGTGTAAAATGACTGACTGACTCTAATGGCCGTGATACATTAAAAAGCACTTATATTATCTAAACAGAAACATTACGGTAAATCCTTTAAGAATTGCTTGTTTGAAGACTGTGGCTGTTAATTGAACCCTGGTCACGTACCCTCCTGCAGGCGCTTAGAGTCTGTGCGGCTCACATTTTCATTCATAAATACAGCAGCACCTCCCAAAGGTACGGCACGCCACAAGGTACACTCCTTTTAAGACTTCACACTTGGACCACATGACTGTTTGAACTCTCCCCTGATTAATTTGCAAAAAGTCAACATATTTGCATTATCAGGTTAATCAACTGACTCATTACAATTAGCCTGCAGTGTTTCCTCTTTAAACAAGGTCTTTCTGGTTGCCATGGATACAATACTTTATCCAATTTTGCATTTTGTGTTTTTTTTTTTTAAGCGAAAAGTTGAGTGTTTGCATTTTTCTTTCTCGCTCCGACTAACGTGAACGGTGACTGAGTTCATATGGGGTGCTAGTTGCAGGACATACTTCTTCAAATCCTGAAGGCAGGTGACATATAATGACTGCTGCCAACGTTATCTGAATCTAAATGTGCTATAGTTCAAAGGTTAATTTATCTAAACTCAGCAGTGCCATTCACCAGAGGACAAACCTTTGTGTCTGCAAGGGTAATACATGGCTGTGGTAAAAATGTGTTTGGGACATTATCTGACAGCTAAATGTGTGTGTTACAGCTTTGTCTATCAGCTGCAGTCTGTTCTCTCCGTTTCTGTGTCTGTCCTTGGGTGGGCACCGGCTGTCGTGAGAACCACACCCCAGAGTCAATGGCTTTACCGGCAGATCCATAACCACACACACACATGCACACACACACACACACACATAGACACACACCATCCCCCCTTGGTGACACACAGTAACAATCCACCACCTTCCCACTGCCTCATTGCCAGGGCCATTAGGGACTTGTTTCAAGAGGGGGAGGAGGAAAAAAGGCACGCAAAACGGGGGAAACACTGTGCAGAGGTGTGGTAAACGCTGGTCGAATTACCACAGAACCACAGCTCACGCTAATGCACACACGAGTCATGCATATAATCTGGCTTTTTTGTTTTATTATTCTGATCTATTCAAGCGGGAGACTCCCTTTTCACCTCCCCACTCCACCCAGCTTTGGATCAAATGCAGTGCCGCTAGCAAGAGGAGAGAGAAATTTTTAAGGTAATATTTGCATTCATAATGAATGAGTAATAGAATATTGCTATGCAGAGGCCCTTTTATCACCAACCCCAACAGGTGCAGCTGCTAAATACATTTCATGTGAGTCACTTTGATATGTAGTATTTGGAAGATTGTGCAAGTCTTTACATTATAAGTAATTAAAATGTAAAGTATATTATCTGCTAAATTTAATGGAAAAACTCCCCAAACATTTGTCATGTTAAAGCAGTTCTCCGGCAGGCAGAGATAATATTAGCCACCCCACTGGTGGCACAGATACTTCCTGTAATAATACTTGAAAATCCTAGCATGATTCCAATGGCTGTCTGCTTTTCCTCACGAACTATCCAGACACCAAAGAGCAAAGAGTGGCTGCTGTCTGCTACAGCTGAACGTCTCCGTCTCTGTGTTTCTAGTGTCTTTCACTCTGTTTCTCACTGTGCAAACTGCTACCCACTCATTCTCTCACACACACATACAGACACAGCGGAGCACCACACCCTTTTAGCCGGCTATCTCCTGCAGAAGAGGAGAGAGGGGCTCAGGTGGTGACTGCCACAGCCCCCGCTTGCCGTCCTCCCTCTCTCTCTCTCTCTATTTCTCTGCTTTGACGATGAATTGATGAGCAACATTTTAGGATGCACTGTTTCTTTTACGATGGCCCGGGAAAAGATGTTCTGCAGCAACTAATAAGCGGCCATATGCCAGCGTCATTACATCCTCAGGAGCAGCCTTTAATTCAATTACACCAGCTCTCTGCCTGAACAAAGGCTCTGCAATCGCCACTGATCTCAGAAGGGGCGAGAGGCAGTGGGTCTGAGGAGAGGGCAAGAGGAGACAGGGGATGGGGGGAAAAGGGGAGGGAGGGGAGGGGGGTTGAGAAGGGGTTAGTGGAAGCAGGGATGTGGGCTGTGGCTGCATATGGAGCCATCATATGAAAAGTAACAGTCAGTTGGATCTTGGTCTGGAATTTGGTCTACAAATGACTTGGGTTCAAGCTCAAAGTAGAGGAGGAGCTAAGGGAGAGCCAAAAAGAGCTGAGGATGAAAGAAGAAGACATGGGAAGGTTGATAAGTCTTAACCCTAAAATATCAAGACTTAATACAAAACTTGACTCAGGACTTTGCATCCTGATATTATTAGAAAACAAAGAGGCATGATTTGTTGATAAAGCAGCAGAATTTCTCTCTCTTTTTTTTCTTTTCTTTTCTAAAACTGCATAAAACTAAAGATAAACCAAGAACTGAGGCTACAGGAGGGACTTAAATTAAGCACTAGCAGCAAGAAACCATGCTCATCCATCCTCGAAAAGCACAGAATGTGTCAGGATTAATTTATGCTCGTGCTCCACAAAAGCAAGAGCAGGAGTATGAGTGTTCGTAGCCCAGGAGGAGAGTTCTCCCTTTGGGTGAAACACGCATGCTTGAGGCAGCGGCGGCGTTCTGTGGGAAAAAAAAAGACATTGCTGAAAAATGCCGGTGCCTCACCCACATGGCTGCAGTGTGCACCATGCCGGCTTCCTCCCTTCACGTTCCCTTCTTTCTGATCTCCCTCATCTTGCATGCTCAACTCCTCCAACCACCATCCCTCATTCTGTCACCACCACCACATTTCCAGTGAGTTTTCCTGCCACCGTTCGGTCTCCATTCCTTTTTCTGCTTTTCAACACGCCTGCCTGCCTTTCCCTTACCTTCCCCCACACCTTACAACCTCCCTCCCTGTCTCAAATCTCTTTTCACCTACCTTCTATGTCTCAACCCCTCCGTTCTTTTCCTCCCCCCCCACCTTCCCTCTTGCACCATTACTCTCTACCTCCTTTATGCATCTTTTTCACCCATCTACCTCCATGTGCACCAGCTTCACTCCACCCTGCCTCCCTGCATCCTGCTCTTCCTGCATGTCTTTCAATTGGCAAACCTCGCTTCCTTTCTTTCTGTCGCTTTCTCTCTCCTCCTTGCCAGAGCTAATATGACTCATCCAGGCTGACATTTAAGAAGCAATCAAGTGTCATAGGAATCCAGTGTGTTACGACTCTGATAAAAATCATAATGTGTTAGAGATGGGAACAGGAAAACGGCCCTGATCACACACAAAACCACCATGATAGCTCCTGAATTGCAAGAGTGGAGCATGCGAGAGTCCCTCCTTCTCTTCCTCCAACGTCCAGACTCAACCACGTTCATACAACACCTTCTTTTTTTTTTTTTCTGTGAATCCTGGCACAGAAAGAATAGCCATGGGTTATTAGAAAATACCCAACACCACCCTTTCACACCCTTTAAACAAGTGCACACTCCATAGTAGCCTCCATTGACAGCATCCACTTATAAAGCTGGAGGGTTATGATAATCCATTTAGACTCATTTATTCCCATTGTATTCCCCTGAGGCCACTGACATGATGGTGCTGCTCACTCAATCCGTACCCCACCCTTTTTTTTTTCTTTTTTTTTCCCCTCCTCACTGTGGAAATGCACTTTCCTGTGTCACCCATTTCTACTCAAGATAACACAAAAGATATTTAGACGTCTTTTCATCTATTAATAAAGACAACATTGTAAGTTGGTCTAGTTGGTAGGAATCATCTTAGACAATGGTAGATTTGAGTTCAGTAGAGCTCCTGATAAAAACAGGGAGCGTTTCAAGCTGTAAAAGCAGACACAATATCAGGATGCAGAGTCTATCAAGCACCTTCCAATATAATCTTTCACTTTTTTTTCACGTGCATGATCAATATGAGGGGAATGCCCAGCTGTACAAGATCGAGTTACAGCCTTGTGCCCCTTCGCAAGTACAGTGTGAGGTCTGAGAGGCATTGTGGCAACATCCATTCATGCGGGATAATCACATTAACTAGGCGTGTCTGGGCTGTGAGGATAGACTTCTATAAAGACAACCCAGGCCTCGAGTCAAAGGAAATTACACCAGCATTTTCTCTAATCTCACCTCCAGCATCTGATCAGACCACAAACCAACACTCAGAAAGTTCAGAGTTGAAAAGCTTCATTTTTTTTGTCATCTACAGGAATAAATCTGAGATCATAAATAAATAAATAAATAAATAAATCAGAGCAGTTTACCGGTTTGGTTCTTCTTATGCAGCACAGCATAGTTGTAGTTGTAGTATCCTCCCTTTCTCTTCTTTGCTTCTTTCTTTCCTCTTTTCTCTCCCTTTCACTTCTCTCACCCTCTCTCTCTCGCTCTCACTCTCTCTCTCTCGCTCGCTTTCGTGCACACACACACACTCTCTCTCTCTCTCTTTCTCTCTCTCTCTCTCTCTCTCTGGCTGTATCAACAGCTAAGTCGCCCGGTGCATTTACTCATCCCAGTTTGCACACACACGCTCTTCAGTCGATCTGCCTGGGCGCACCTCTCCCTCTCTCTCTTACTCGCAGCCTGACAATGACTACAAGCCCACCCTTTAAACCCCTCCCTCCCACCTCCCCTTGCTCCCTCCATCCTTCTCTCCTCCTTTCCCACTGTC
>JAPTYQ010000006.1:12802796-12821182 GCA_029814465.1 Ostorhinchus cyanosoma
AGGCAGAAAAGAGATCATTTAAACAAAATCTAGGACAGAAGTGGGCAGAGTAATAGTATAATAGTAGTAGTAGTAGTAGTAGTATTAGTAGTAGTAGTAGTAGTAGTAGTTTCCTCCTTGGTTGCCGTAGAAACAATGGTAGCATGGGAGGAGGGCCGTGTCCGTAAGGCGTCATCAGAAACATAGGCCGATGATGTAAGAGATGGTGGGAGGATCACAGCAGATAGGCAGGGCAGCAGGAGAGAGAAACAGAAGTGGGTTTGTCCGTCCACACTTGTGATGTTAAAGATGATATGTCAGCTATTTTACAAGTTATTCCCTTGTTTTTTGTTGATGTTTTTTTTTTTCTAGAATGTCAAGTCTTTGTAGCACCCGAACCAACCCAGACAAAAGCCCAAAGCCTGACCCTGCATAGCCTGCCACAACTACCCCTTTAACAGAAACAAGCCCAACATCAACAAGAATGACAGTCACAACATCAACGATTGAAATGATACTTTAAAAGCAACACAAAATAATTACTCTCCTCTTATTCAAGTGTCTTGATATAATAATATTAAAACAAATAAGAACAATCTTTTACGACACAGAAAGAGCACTGTCTCTTCTCTCTGTCCTCTTTTGGCTAGAAATCTCAAAAAACAAAAACAAAAAAAACAAAAAAAAAAAAAGAAAAAAAAATATAATATATATATTTTAAAGACGTCCAAAAAATACAAATGATAAACAATACCAATATAAAAAGCCTCCCCAACAACATCCAAAAACAAAAAAGTAACAAAAAAGAAAGGAGTTCATACAGAAATTGCAATAGCGCTCTATACATGGCATAACTGTACAAGGAAAGGAGCAAATGTCCGGTAAAACTACCCACAATGCAATACACTGTCACTGACATGAAAAGGAGAAAGGAGGATGGAAATGAAGTGTTACAAAAGGCAGGAGAAGGTAGAGTTTGACATTTGAGGTTAAGGGAAGGGCTGAAAAGCAGGGTTACAGCGGCGGGGGGGGGCTGTAACAGACAGAGAGGGGATAGCTTGAAACAAAAGTGCAGAATTACTTAAGTAATTAAAGAACAATGCTGTCTTCCTTGCAACACAGAACTGTTTTTCATTTAATAATAATAATTCATTAATTATAATAAAACTTCTTTTACAGAAAACAGTAATAACAATAAGAGTAACAATATTGACCATACAGTAATGCCTACATGGACATTAACCGTAAAAATGAATTTTAAAATAAAATAAAAATTAGGAAAAATGAATGCCAAATAACCAAAAGGAAAAAAAAAAACAACAACAATGAGAGAGCTGGTTTGTCCTGTGCGATGTCACTGAGCTCCATCTTTGGAGAGAGCCGTTTTGTTAGCCAGTTTGAGCCTGACCCAAAAACACAAAAACAAAACAAAAAAAAAAAAACAACACCCGCCGCCCGGCTGAAAGGGGCCGCTGCCGAGATTATAGTCCGCTCCGGAATGATCTGCTGCGGCACAGGACAGCAGAGGGGGAGAGAGGGGGGAGCAAACCGAACCTCGTGGACGACCCCTTCTGCTCCACTCACCCCTTCTTCTAGCACACAGGCTCACATACACACTCACGCATCATGTGAATACTTTGGGTTTGTGGCAACAGTGTGTATGTTTCTTGGTGTTTGTTGGACTCCACGGTCTTAGGAGAATGACTGTCAATGCGTTGGCCAATGAGGCACATAATGAAGGATGCCAACAGTTAACAGAGGGTGAAAGAAGGGTGAAAGGGGAGGTTCAGGTCAGGGCAGCAGGTGGGCCACGTTTGGAGGTTGTTGTTTTTTGTTTTTGTTTTGTTTTGTTGGGTTTTTTTTGGGGGGGGGGCTTTTTTCGAAAGAGGGAGGAGTGGAACCCCGACATACTCCACATGGGATGAGAATAGAGCAGACAACCAGTGGCGATGAGTGCTGGATGGCTGTGCAGAAAATGCTGGCACTTTGACCTTTGAAATCCCGAGACCCCACCTGTGGCCCCATCCCTCTATGTCTACACCCGCCCACTCTCCCCTCTCTCGTGCAGACTGCCCTCCCAGGGACAGATGGAGACAAACAGATGGACGTAGAGCGCCCCGCTTGGGCAGACAACGGTGGTTTGGCGTGATGCTGCTCAACTCAAGTCAACACAACTCAGGATGGCTGATATGGACCGCTGTACACAGGATATATGTATTCCTGCCGGAGGGGACACACAAAAGAGGAGGTTGATTACCCTTTCTCTATTTGTATCTACTCTCCTTTATAAACAGTGTATCTCAATAGGGCGAGGTGATCTTACAATCATAATGCCAACTGCTTTACAGAGGTATCGTACAGTTAATATCAATGTCATTTAATATACACAGGGATCCTACAGGTTTCTACAAGTTAAATTTAAGACTTTTTAAGACGTTTTTTAGAACAGAATTTAACGCCCATTTCACAGCTTATTTCATGGCCATACTGGCCAAAATGTCTGACTCCAAGAATTTAGGACAATGTATTTATTTAACTCAACACCTTGATTCCCACCATTCCGAGTCACTTTTCACTGGGGGCTACAAAGTTAGCAATTATTGGTTCCTGATTTCAAATATAAACTGTCGGAGTAGAACAGGTGGAAGTGAGTCAACTAACGTTATTTTCTTTGCAACTTGGACACATTTAAACACAATACAGCCAACGAGTTTATGACAACAGAACTTAAGAGCAACCATATCAAATTGAATACTTTCAAAAACTTTAAGGTATTAAATGAAGATTTGTAAATTCAAGACTTTTAAGACTTTTAAAGACCCCGCAGGAACCCTGTATATAAATAAATACTAACAGCAGTGTCAAAAGTTGTTCTGCATAGCTAACATTCATTCTAAATAGCTCAGGTACCAGTGTCGTTTATAGTGGGTGGTTTGTAACATATTGTTGCAAGGCTTACAAGTTCATTTAAGTGCCTGTATCGAGTCTTAATGGTGCAAAGCATAAGGTTAAGAGAGGCAAAGCCTTTTTATTTCATTATAAAACTATAGTGGGTTTAATTCGGCCAAGAGCGATACAGATGTTCTACAGTTAGGACAAACGATGGTCAATCAGGGAGCAGATTTGTGTCTGGTTTCTTCAAGCTACTGTCAGAATGCTCAGAGTGCTAATGAGAGTTTTCAGTCAAATTACAACAACAGGAAAAGGACTCACAGCACAGACTGAGCCATTCAGAAACCTCAAGGATGCCAAGAGAAAATGTGTTGTAGTGTGGTTGTAACTTCTCCAGATTTTATAAAAAGGTGAGAAAAATCATAATTCTTGCTCTAAAGATCATATCACCTTTAGATCAGTTCACCCTGCCCTGTTTCCACAACTGCCTTTTTGACTTAGCAGCCAGGAGGGCTCATAGATGAAAAAAAGAATCCTTTGGCCAAGTATATTTCTTGAAATTATCTAAACGGCCTTCAAGTCACATGTGTATCGTATATTTAATTAACCATATTTGACTGAGATGAAAAAAAATTATATTAATACAAACAGAAGAGGCTTTAGCTGCACAGCATCAGCTTGGTATATTTTTCCCCTGCAGGTGTTCTGCAAACATCCACCTCATACACTCACCTAGTGTTTGTTGCTTGGTTAAGGTGCATGTAGATGGTTAGAAGTAGTTGACTTCCTTAACCTGCTTGTATTTGAATTTTGAGCATCTATCTACCTTCATTGTTAATTTAGTGTGTTCAACCTTCAAAAATAAGATTCTCTGCAGCCATGTCTCATGACTTGGACTTGAAAACAACCGCATTTTACATTTAAACATTAACTGTATCTGTTGTACAAGGTTTCTTTGATTCACAGCCAATTTTCTATGACACAGTAGAAACTAAGTAGACAAATGACAATTTTAGAATTTAAAAATTAAATGCATTTAAAATAAGACTGAAAACCTGTGATTTTAGAGGGGGTCTAAGGCAGCAGATATGATTTTCAGCTATGGAAATGGTATTAGCAACATCTAATTGCTAATATTGTTCCCTATAATTCACTCATCAGTGCATTTCTTTATAATCCTTCTATAACAAACCGTTGCTATCAGATATGTGTACCTGTGCTAAACCCCAGCCTGCTCCATGCTGTACTGCAGGTCAGGGGGCTTATAGCTGAGGAGCATGTCACTGGTGCATGAGGAGGGGTAGCAGGCTGCCGCATGGAGCTCCCCTTCAACGTCACACACTGCACAAGAAACAGAAAATGTTAACCAACACAAAATCCAGAAATGTTTTTATAAATTGTTATAAAGTTTATAAAGTTAGACCTCCTACTGACCCGAGTCTTCCCGCTGGTGCAGCTGCTGGCTTCCCGTCAGTGACGTCTGGCTGAGAATGTCTGACATGCGTGCAGAGCTGAGGGCTTTCCCAGCCAATAGGCTCATCCCAGACATGGGTTCTGCTTGATCCTGTACATTGAACATTAAACTACTGTTTTATACACTAACGTAATCAATTCATCTGATACAAATCATCTTCAAGCATGTGTGACGAGTCAGAGGTTTGTTTGGATGTATGAAAATGACATGTTCATTTAATGAAGTCTTCCATTAATGTACACTCAGTCTAATGTAAATTAAGCCAATATTAACATACAAGCCTTTGTAAAATCACACTTATTATGCATCAATCCAGGTTATTTGGTATTTTTCTGTTTTGGATGACTAAGGTTTCCTCCATCAAGGTGTCGTCCATTGGATTTTCACTTACATAGGCATCGTCACAGGTCTGGATGGTGTGGTGACGCTGTAGCTGTCCACGGGACCTATACGCTTCACCCTGGGGTGCTCGCGAGTAGCCCACACCATTATGATCAGGTACCTCCATGGCTTGTCCTGGGGGCCGGCACTCCACATGCTCAGAGTCTGAAAAAATATGGATTATGTTCTAAATGTACTACATGGGCAATACATTACAATTAAATGACATTACAAAACTGACGAGACACAAGTCTTGTTGGAGGTCACAAATACATCACAGTAATTCAGTGTTTGTTCTTTTCTTTTTTGACCTCACAGGAAAAAAAATTCTATGACTTGCAATTCAAGTGATCTGATACAATAAAAGACTGATTCATTTGTCAGGTGCAGGTGTTGATCAAAATCTCCACCTGACTGAAGATTTGGGCTGATGGTTCAGTTTAACGTTTTATCAGACATGACTACTCTGTGGCTTGTCATGGAAGCAACACAGCAGCCTCCATAACTGTGATAATTTGGTAATATATTTGGAGAGAAGGGTGAAACTTCTTTATGTTGTCTCATCTTTGGGTTTAGCCTGATGGACTAAGAGGAGAGAGCTGCAGGAGGAAGGATTGTATTTTCAAAATCTGGTGTTTTTTTCTCCACCAGACTGAAGCTGACCATCGTATCATTTCAACATTTCAGTACATTTCAGTTCATGCTTCCCTCCTATAACACAAATAAATCCCTGATGGACAAATACTTTAATAGAATACTCTTATTTTTTCTCAAACAGTGGGATTTATACTAGTGGCTACCGCTGATGGATTTGAAATGCTCCTGTACTTATCCACAAAATGGGGTTTACTGTTACTATAAGTCTGTAGCCCTGGAAATTTAATCAATGTCAACTAAGTTTATATGCATAATAATATATGTTATTTTGTTTGTACAAAGTGATGTTGCTGTACTAGCAATTAGCATCTGCTCTAAGCAGACTTAACTGAATCTAGGGTAGGGCATTTCAGTTTTAAAAACTATGTAGAGTTCCGTTTTATGAAGTCTGCTTTAGGAATACCCACACTTTTGATAGAGGGTTGTGCATTTTAGGATAAAGTCTTACTTTCAGCAAACTCCGGAACAGGAGCCAACATAATTAGGGGTCAATATAAAAAGTAAGAAATGCTGCTGAATTCCATACCAGGCCTAGTATAAATGACCTCTAAACTTCTATAATGACTACAGTGTATGCAAGCCTTACCTCTAGTTGCTGAAGCATTTCTCATATAGCCATGCCTGTGTGAAGGGGAGTTGTAGGGTGGGGTTCCCCCCCGGGGAGTACCAAGCATCTCATGTCCTTCCCCTGCCTTGGCTAGCAGACCCTCATGTGTGTGGTGGTAACCAGCAGGAACCTCATCCTCCTCCATGCTCTCTGAGTGAGGCAAACTGGGACAAGGTGGCTGGGTTGGGTGCTGCTGTGGTTGGACCTCTGGGGATCGGATTTGGAGGAGGTGGTGGTAGTGTTGGCCTCCAGAGGCAGCCTGAGGCGCAGGTGGTTCCAAACTTTCACCCTGGTTCAGCTGGCGAAGTAGTAGCAACTCTCCATACTCCTGGGGAGCACCACTGGGTGGCGTTGGGGGGGTTGGGCCGGGTCGGGGGCTCTGCCTCTTCAACAGGGCAGCCAAGTCCTGTGGGGGTAGCCTGGGGTCGGCATGGCCTGTTAAAGAGTGGCGAGGGGACAGGAGACCCTGCAGGGTCGGGGTGACGTGCTGTTGTGGGGGGCGGTAGTCTATTGGAGTTGGTGAGAGCAGGGCCTGCTGTAGTGTGGAGGGGGTGCCGTAGCTGCTGGCCACTGCCCCACTCTGGTAACCCTCCAGCCCTGGCACTTTAAGAGAGGTGCCCTGCAGGTAGGGGCTGTAGGAACCCACCACTCCAGAGGCACCTCGGGAGGCAGGGTCACCAGAAAAGAGGTGGGGGTTGAACTGGGCCTGGTCATAACCCGATGTGAAGCGGCCAAGGCTGCGACTGGATGCAAGGAGAAAGGAAACATTAAATTGTTGATTGACATCAAAATAAATCCGACAATTTTTACATAAGTCTAATACCACATCTAGTTTTCATCTAGAGTAGAGCTTTAAATCACAGACAGCAGAAAGACAAACTAACAAAACACATCAAGTATTCACTGAGAGAGGTTTGACTCAAACTTGATCAAGTAAGAATGAATAAAGATTGTTGATCATTCTCTCAGTGAAAGTACACCATCGATGGGATGTGATGACGTCAGGATTTGGTGCTACTCCAACATCTGTGACTACATGTACTTCCAAAACATGCAACCACTTACCCAGCAAAATGAGGTGGAGTTTTTGTTGATGCCATCTCAGCAAAGTTGATAAGGGCTTTTTTTAATTTTGGTGTTAATGTTATTTTCCACAAATGTCCTTATAGTCTGACCCCATAACCCAACCTAAAGTACCTGCTTTTGACCTGTGTTATTGCTGATGTTCCACAACACAATTACAGTATAGGAAACAATCATGGCAGAAATGGAAACATGAATGAAACAATGACAAGATGTTAAATCAGTGTAATGAAATTAAAAGGAAAACATGTAAATGTCAATGGTAAACACCAAACAGATAAAATACATCAAGAAATAATAATAAAAAAAACACATTTCTTGGGCATTAAGGAACACGGTGACAAAGTAGGTGGGGTCACCTGTGTGTCTCAGCATTGTCTGCGCTCAGCTGTTTCCCAAGAACTCTGTGTCCACATGGTGTGGACAAAAAGCTGCTCTGTCTCTGTGCCCCGCCTCCCAGCTCCACTTCCTGCACTTGAATGGTCACCTGCACGCAGAGGTTAGAGTGGTTCTTTGAAATTTTTTCACATAAAACAACTGACATCACTACCACACAACTACATTCAGAGCAAAACCTTTGTACTTTAGCTCACTATAATATTGTGTCGCAATGATCTCTCCTTCAGGGCTGAAGTGAATAAGGACTTTTATTTAGAAAACCTTTAACTACCAACATAGACAAAGCAACAAATGAGTAGAGGCCAAAGATTCTTATTTATCAAGCTGTGAATAATGTGTTTGGTTGATAAATTGAATGTTTGCTTCAATTAAATACCTTGAGTTGGCAGACTCTAAAACGAAACCTTTAAATTGCTCCTTTTTCCAACATCAAGGAAACCTAGTATCTATACTTGGTTAACGAAATACATTTTTCAAACTTGTGTAAAAGAACAACTTAAATAATTAATAAAACTATAGTCAATAATTACTTTAAATACTTTTTCAAGTAATCACTTCATTATTTTAATTCTAGTGCTATACTGTTGCATTTAAGATGTTTACCTGTTGCTGTTGAGGGACTCCCTGTGCCAGTGGGACTGTGGGGCGGGCAGATGCTGCTTGCTGATTGGTTGGTAGAGACACCCGAGGCAAGCCTGTGGGAGGGGGGCTTCCACTCTGGCCCTGGTATAGTGATGGTGCACCATGTTGGTACTGTACTGATGATGGCCCTCCTAGGAGAGAGAAAAAAACAGAAAGGAAATCACATCCTGAAACAGCTCCATACGTTCAATAAACTGATTACTGACCTCTTATTTTTTTCTCCCTACTCCCTTACTCTCTCTTACTCTTCCTTACTCATATGCCGCCGCTGCTCACGCTTGAAAAATATTTTTTCATTGAATCAGGATAAATAATGCCTTTTATTACGTTATTGATGAGACATTGTAAAAAGTGAATGTCATGAATCACTCTTTGTATACAGCTGACAAAACTATAAACAACACTAAAAACAGTGACCAAATTGCACTTCCACCAACTCTGAACACTCTCTGACACAGATATAAGATCTAACAGCTAAAACAGATGGAGATACAGAGTTCTAGAATTATTAGGTTTATATTCTTTAATGACAAGTAGGCGAGTGATCAATGTATGCATACTTCAAAAGCCTCAGTAAAAAGGCACTGCACCAAATAAAGCACTCCAGTACTGGTATTACTAACCATGTCCTTGCATTATGCCTGCAGTACCAGGCGGGGGGCTCTGATTGGGCTGTCTGAAGAGGTGGTTGCTGGGATGTGTTGGCGGAGGGCTGGAGGGCTGGATACGCAACCTGAGGGTGGAGGACAGAACAGAGTAGGAGAAGAGAAGAGAGAGACAGGACAATGATGTAACACTTCAGTCGATAGCACTGCACCACGGTATCAAGTTCATTGTTCACCGTTCAATAGCTGATGAGTAATATGTGTGTGTGTGTGTGTGTGTGTGTGTGTGTGTGTGTGTGTGTGTGAGCGTGTTCACCTTTGGAGCTGGTGGGTTAGGTGGCTGGGCTGGCTCTCTCCATGGCCTAAAGACAGACCCTGTAGATAAAGACAAAATTTTCAAAACGTGTATAACAGCCTGGGTGTCATACAATGATGCACTCTGAGGGGATCAAGTTAGAAGGTTAAGAAGCATTTAAATCCAAGTTTCACAGCCACTCCTGTCCAATCCCAAAAAATTCTTCACAAGATTTCTTTTCTGTAAGCTACAGCAAAATCTGCACGACAATTTCTGTTTTAATCCATACTTCAGATCTGTTTTCCTTTGGATGAAACAATTAAAAAAAACTAAAAAAAGTGATCACAATAGCTGGTCAGTATATTACCACCTACATCCTCTGACATAAGCAGCTGATAGTTCTTGACCAGAACAGTGTTGGTACTGCTGTGGAACCAGTTTTTGAATGAGGCACCATCTTTGAACTGAACTCATACTGCCTTAGTGAAAAAGGGGCAAGAGATTCATGGTTCAAATGCAGCATGAACAAGTATAACTGTGGTAATCGAGGCATTAAAGTACTTCCTGTAGCCATGACGAACAAGCAGTGTGGTTGTAGTTGATAATGACTGCACCGAGTCTGTTACCTGGATTTGCTGGTGGAGGATTTGTTGCTCTTGCTGGTAAAGGATATGCTGCTGCTGAGTGTGCTCCAATAGTCTCTCATCCTGCTGAGCAGCGTACATTTTCTGAAGCTGCTCGCACTCCTAGAGTAAGCAAAGACACATGGTTTTCATTGTTTTCACAAGGTAACACATGAATAAACTTAATTTACTTTGACATAAGTGAAAAATTTCAGCTTACGTCAGCCTTCAAGAAGCTGGCTTTTGTTTTCAGTTTAGTGTCAAAATTTGATTAACTATATTCAGAGCAGTGTAAAAACTCAAGTCATAATATAAGGCCAATACATGTCATCATTTGCTAAAGAAAATTAAATGTTTGGACACATCTGTACTCAGCTTCTTATTAGTATTGATACAAATTTTGGTGTAACTATATCCTAGTACTCAGTATTAGAGACCATTTTTTTTATCTATTAAGGGAGCTAAATATAGTGTGCTATAATCTGAATACCTATTTACCTAAAACTAATTGCTGGGCCTAAAACAGGTGAACACCTACAATGAAACTAAAGGTTCAGTTCCCAGTATTAATTTCACTTGGTTAATACAAAATGTAGTGAGCTGCAAATGCTCAAGCACACCTTCTCACCATCTGAAGTAATTTTGAAATTCACATGACTAAGACATGGAGCGCCAAAGTTTTTAATTCCGTTGCCAAGTTAAGTGTCATGGAAGCAACACTTGCCAGCTAATGTAACCTCAATCAGGTACACTGTGCACTGAAGTCATTATTATTTATGCAATTTTTATTCCCAGTTGTGAAACGTAGGAGTGAAACGTTGGCGGTTGAGCTGTGTTGTCCTGTATGTAGGTTATATGCATGTGTATGCCGTCTCTTCTGCTTTTAACACTTCACAGTAATGACAATCTTGAGGCCTCAGCACCTGTGTAAGCCAAAGCAGCCACTGGGGATGGGGTGATTATCCTTCTCCCATTGTACACATCTTACTGGGCTAGGTAATCTCAATGCAGTGTCACTGTAAGTTTGCCAAGTCAAAAAACAGTACGAAGCTATCTCCGGTGAAACGCTGCATATGACCACGGTTAACAAGCAAAGGCATCTAGGGTTAATAATGAGGAAAAAACTGCTCTGTTCTGCTTAAGAAAAAGAATTACCACACATTTGTCCCTCTGGAGCACTCTTCTGGACCGACACAGTTATGCAGATGTGTTTTTCCTAATCTATTCCTCTCTTTAATGCCATGAAAAGAAAGATTATAGAACATTGCTATTTAAAGTTTTATAAGTATATTCTAAAAACTCTTTAACTTTCAGACAATGAGCACAAATTAATTCATAGAAATGTATGAAACCTTTAAATATCCTGTACTCTCATCCATAAATGTCACGTTATTTGACAATAGGCTGATGGCTGTTAATAAGGCTGATACTGAGCAACAACCTGATGCTACGTCTTCTTTGAAGTTAACAAGCATGCCTTTAACACTGTTGCAAGATTCTCTTCCATGACTCTTTAGCCCTCTTTCACCCCTCTCCTATTAAATACTGTTCTTAGTCTTAGTGCAATGTTAATGTGACATTCACAGGATAACATCTTACTCCTACAGCTAGGAGTAGAAGCCCTTGATGACATGACGTGAACTCCTGGAGCACAAACTGTAGAAACAGATTAATAATGAAAACCAGATGCCTATGACTAACAAAGCACACACTTGTCTATCAGAGTTTAGCCCATACGGTGTACAGTAGATTAGCAACGTCATGAATCTCTCAAATAAGTCAAAATTACATTAGACTAACTGTAATGTATTAAATTCTTTGTACTTCTTTGCCTTGAGGGGCAAAAACCTTGCATCACTGGTAAAGTAAAAACCCAGGGGATTAGATAGAGCAGCAAAGCAGAGTGTAAATTTGGAATCTCAAGTCATCTGGTGAAGCAATTGTTGAGTTGTGGGTAATAATCAATAACCCTATCCCTTTGACAGCAGCTAACTCTTTGTTTACGTCCACCTCCCCCCACAGGTCCCTTGGCATTATGTTGAGTGATGTACCTGCTTAAGTTGCTTAATGAGGCTGCTATTCTCTAGATGAGCCTTGAAGGCCTGGATGGTGGCGGCACCATCAGAGAATCGTCTGACAGGTGAAAAGCGCTCCATGGGGAGATGAAGAGTGTTACAGTCCTTATAGCTGGATCTGGAGACAACACCGGAGGGAGTAGACGCAAACACGTGTACACAAATCCACACAAAAACACAACAGGATCGGGAACACATTTATACACACATTCAGTCATACAGACACAGATGAGAGACAGAAATAGACACAGGAGAAGCATGAGCTCTTCAAACCTGCACAAAACATCACAGTAATCCACTGAGTACAGAAAATAATTAGGATCTCAAAATTTTAGAGACTAACTCGACAAATGCTGCATAAAAAGGCAAAGGCTACTAAGTTTCCAAACATGCTGAAAAAAGAAACAGGTTATAACACCCAATAATTTCCCCATGGGATAAATATAGTATTCTGGTTTTGATAAAGAGACATTCATGTTTGACACTCACCCTCAAACATCATTTCAGAAGTAATTACTCCTCAGTAAAATGACAATGAGGTGTAGTACGTACCACTGAGAGTCGGAAAAAGACTCCCACCTTCTGACACTAAAATAATGAATTATAAAATAATGTATCCTTAAGAATCCTTATTTTCAACAAATAAGCCTTCTGCTGGTGGTAGATGTTTCTCGCGGTGCAGCATGTACTATCTAAAACTGCATGCTTTATTGTAAAACACAAACAACCAGTTTTATTTTGTACAGATCAAAGAATACTAAATTACTGAAACTAATGAATTTTGCACAGGACCAGATGCCTCAGTAACAGTTTTCACCACGTGTGGTCCAGTAACTGAATACTACCTCCAATACAAAAAGAAGAAGTGTCAACTCTTACTTTCTAAGTTTTCCACTGCCATTTCCACAAAAGAAACCTTATGTAATATCAGACAATATTCTACTCATGTTATAGTTTTAATCTAAACTACAGGTTATGTCACACAAACAACTCCTTCAAAGCTTGATGTTTTTCATTCCATTTGGTATTTTCTAGATTCATCCCTTAAGTCACATTTAGACTGACTTCGGCTCGGAGCCGCCCCCTCGTCCATTTGAATGAAGCTATTAACTGCCTCAACATCTGCTTTGCGACTGAAATTATTCTTTTTGTCGATTTTGCAATAATGTTTTGACAGTTTGAAAATGTAATATACAATGTTTTTTGACACTTTAGAAAAAAATTTGGATTCGATTTATTTTTCACTAAATGGTCAGTCTGTAAAACTGAATTTGTGAAATGAGCTACTGGAAGACGACGCTTATCATGGCGTATCAGAATGCAACCTTCACACAAAAAACCTGTAACAGGTGAAAAAAATACAAGATGTTGAACAAACACTCTTTTAGCGGCTGTCCAAAAGAAAACCTTGTTTATTCATATCTGGTCACTCCAGGTGTGTGGGAAGGAAACCGCTATTCTGATGTGTGTTTTACTGGTGATGTTTAGCTTCATGTATAAATATACTTACTTGATGGAAGATACAATATTATCCTTGTTTGGGTGTACGACTGTGTATGTATATATGTGTAACAGATACAGGATATGTGCATGTGTGTAAGAGATACTCTGCTTGAGAGTCAGTCTGTCTGTTTGTGTATGAGTGTGTTTTGTGCGTATACAACTCGGAGCGGGTGTGTCCCCTCACCGGGTGTGTATGTCGGGGGCCCAGCCCACCCTCTGGCGGGGGCCCTGAGGCCGTTGGGACTCTGCCGAGGGCTCGCCATGCGATGTGCTCGTGAGAGCGTGCGTCGTGTGCCGCTTGGAGCGGTTCGCCAGGTACCTGGGCCGCAGGGAGGGGGAGGGCGGGGGTGAGGGTAGGAGACAGGAAGCAGCGCTGGTCAGCTCTCTGTCCTCAGTGGCTAATGAGATGGGGGTGGGGGGGTTAGGCCCGCCCTTCCCACTTCTGCCAATAGGTGCCATTTATATCATCTTGGCCAATCAGAAAAACAAAGATTACAATTACACCATGGATGAATGTTATAGTTTATGGGTATCCCAAAAGCCCACAGCTTCCAAATGAAAGATTAGAACTGTTGCCTTTTGGTTTTGCAAGCTTGAAAGTTAGCAAAGCTGTGTGGGAAAGAGTGAGAAAGTCTGGAGAGTAATTTGGAACTTACTGAAATGAGAAAGATAAAGAAGCTCTTGGCCAAAGAGTTTTAGAGATAGGAGGGCTAGATTTGGTGGCAGATTTAGTTTGGAACAGTGGAAGAAGGCACTTGCATGATGGAGAAAGGAGGAGAGATGGTGAAAGCACCACAGCAGAGGGGCCACTCCCACGGGAAAAAGCAGAGCAGCCTAGAGGCACTCACTCCCAGCAACCCAGGACACCAGCGAAGTCTACAGAAGATGCTGTCTGAAGCGGATGAGCTGATAAACCCTACCATGGACCAGGATCTAAAAACAACTCTTTAAGAATTCCAAGACTGTACTGAGCCTTCACATACCTCTAACTAATCTGCACAGCAACAAACCAGTGAATAGTTCTAGAATCGTTTGTATATCTGTCCTTTTAGGCCTAAGTCATTCTTTAAAAACACCTTCCTCATACTCATTTTAATATATGGTAACTCAGATTGGGTACGTTAAAATAAGTAGTGATATGTAAATCTGTACAGACTAACACCTAGCCATCAGTCTGTTGTTGCAGTGTATGGGCCTTTCAGAGTATCCAGTTTAGACAGCACTTCTGTACCGTTTAACCCATTGCTAAAACCAGTTCACCGTGGATTACCTCTGCACTGCTTCTTGGTCCGGCTCTCCATCTGAACCCTCCTCATCCACCGGAGCTACTGCAGGGATGGGGTGCTGAGACAAGAAAAGACTCTGCAGTCAAAACCCCATCAGTTGTCGTAAGGGGTGCAAATATATGTAAACATAAAGAAAACCACTGACACCTACACCAACCGGACTGGCTACAAGAGGCGAGGGTCCTCGCGGTCTTTTGAGGAGCTGAGCGTGTAGCTGAATGTTGGCTCCACCATCGGAAGCTCTGCGACCCAGAGGTCCCATGCCGTTGAGCAACTGCAGAGTGGGGGGCTGCAACAACGACTGCTCCTGTAAGATCAGCAGATGTAGAAAGTCAGGCTGGGAATGGATATCGAATAAATTTGTATTTGGGTCATAGACAGATGGACATGCAGGTTTCTGAACATTTAGTGATGACTTCAAGAAGCCTCCCAAGCTAAACCACAGACCTAAACCTGTAGTCCAACGTAAGAGGGTGCTCTTATACCTTGTACTCCAGCTGCTGTGTGGGCTGCAGGCTCTGCGTGGGCATAAGGGTGTGCATTTGGCCCATTGTGGGGGCCAGCGGGGGGAAGGGGGGCTGAGGAACCACGCCACGAGGGAAGCCGGGTGGCAGTTTTTGTAAATCCTCCTGCATCTCTGTCCTGAAGAGAGAGAATGAGAAGAAGAAATCAAGGACTACCTCTGTGTGCTAGAAACTTGTTTGTGTAGTAGAAACGATCTGTGACCAACTGATTACAATGCATCCAACTTTAATAAGGATCATTAAGTTATATGCTGTTTATGAAGAATTGTCACAGCAGAAGAAAAAGTGAGGAGGGCAAAATGTGCCAATTCGCAGTCACCAAATATACACATTTTGATACATTATTTGTTTTACTGTAAACAAGATGTGAAAGAACACATTGGTTAACAACAATATAATTTGAAAAGGGAATAACAATATGTAACAGGATATACTAGTGTTGTACTTTAATCCAAATTAGGTAATTTTACTCCTACAAAATGCGTGTTGATATTGAAGAGTTGTAAATTGACAGTTACAGAGTCAAAGACATCTTAATCCAGTCATTGTAAGCATAACTGCTCAAAAAGGGGGTACAATAAGGGTTACCTTTGGTCTGGAACCCCCACAGTGTGACGTCTCATCGATAGGTAGCGAGCCATGGCCTCGGGAGATGGCTCCTCCCCTTCATCACTGTCCAGGGCCATGCTGCCATCCGGCTAAAGAACCAAACAAAAAAAAAAATCGATATATGTATATATACATACATACACACATCTCTGGAGATAGAGGTAGACATAGATAAAAAGAACGAGAGAGAGAGAGAGATAGAGGAACAGAGATAGAGTGAGCAAAAGTGAGACAGCTGGAGATATGGAGAAAGAAAGAAAACGACAGACAGACTACTAGAGAGACAATAGATTATATATAATCTCTATCTCTCTAAAAACTTGTGTTTTGTTCTAACAATACATTGTTTAAAAGTTTCTATTAAATTCCTTGCTGCAATGCAGTGTTCTGAAGTATTCTACTGTTTCTTTTGTACTATTGAGCAAATGGCTATGGCTATGACAGGATTCCAGGCTACAATACAGCGTAAACCGTGTTAAATATCCACCCAAGCACATGACTGTCTAAAATATATGTCAGTGTATTACAGGGAACTGAATATATACTTGTCCATTAAGTCTACATGTAAGAGGATTATGATTGAGGTGAACATGGCCAATTTGACTAAAGAAGAAAGGAATCAAAGGTAAGTTCTTTCTTTGGCCCCAACATGAAACATCAGGTGTGTTGATCTGTGGTACAGGTCACCCACTGCCCGGCACACAACCGTGTTGACTCACCTCAACGATCTGGTTCTCTGGGTTGATAAGCTGGACATGCGGAACGGTCATGCTAACTGGATTACCCTGTGGGTCTGTCTGCTGGGCATGTGAGAACACACACACAAACACGCACACACACACACACACACAGACACACACACATATCAGGTGAGGATTGCACTAATTTTGAGTCAATCTTCTTAGAGGAGTGGGATTGGCAGATGGAGGTTAAAGACAATCTTTTCCATTCACTGAACCAATACAGGGGCAACTGTAACAGCTTTGGCTGCTGTGGCAAAAGGAGCACCATGATGAAACCAATAGTGTTCAACAAACCCACTACCCTTAAAAATTCGGTTTTACGTAGAGAATCTCTGGAATACCGTAATGACAAATTTATAGATCATACAGATCAAATCTCATAACCTGAATTTTCAATGTGAATGTGTTTAAAATTAGTGTTCAATAAAAACTAATGTACATAATCAATAATCTACAGCAAGTTTTTAAGAAAACAAGTTTAAAATGCTGACTACAACAGCATACAAATACATATACAAAAAAAATAGTATATATCAAAATGTCTCTAAACTGAAACATACAAAAACAGTTACCTGCACAGCATTGAGAGGATAGCTAACTGAACGTGGTGTGGGTGGAGCAACGCGCAATGTCTTGTGTTTCTTGAGGCGGTCTGCCAGCAAACTGTAGATGGCACTGTAGTGATCGTATGCATCTGTTTGTAAAGACTGGAGACAAAAAGGGACCAGTGTTTTTTTAAGTGCTTTTTCAAATGACACTCAGTATCAATGAAAATTTTACACTTAACTTATTTTGTTGTGGGAGCTTAATAACTATATTTTTTTCAAAACAACTGCTTTGATTTATTGGCTGTTCAATTTAAACTATGAAATTTAATGAATGCTGTGTATTTATTGCACAATCAAGGACAATAGATATGCTGAAAAGAAAACAATACAATATTGAAAATCACAGCAGTCAATATCTGGTATGACCACCCTTTGCCTGGACACAGGTTGTACAAGGCTGATATTGTCCAGAGGGATGTTCTGCCAGTCCTGCTGCAAGGCCATCACCAACTCCTGGCCATTTGTTGAACCACAAGTGCATCTGGATACACATTGTCCTAGAGATGTTCAATGGGTGACAGATCAGCCGTGAAGGCGGACCAACACTGTTGCTTTGTTCCAGGAAGGCTATAGTGACCCCAGAAGTGTGGGGACATGCATTATCCTGTTTCAGGATCCAGATTTCTGGGTGGTCACTGTGGACTCAGGGCATGGTACTGTTGATTCTTGGATAATCTTGGAACAATATCATTCTTAATGTCTGGTTATTCCTCACTTTTGTGGGCATTTTATAGACAGTATCAGTTCCAGGATTAAAAATACAGGATTGGCACTGACCACTGACAAAAATCACCATTTCTATTTTTCACACGGCAGCATACCGAGGAGGTCAAACTAGGTTTATGCTGTCGGAAGCCACTGCTATGGGTATATCCCCAAATGCCCCCAATCCTTAATGATGTCATGATGTGAGGCATCCCCAGGCCATGACCTTTCATTTGTACTTGATTTGAAGTCAATCAGACAAATAGTTCCAGGGATATGAACAAGAGTGTTTAGTGATTTCAAACTTTTGAGTGGCCCCTTATGCGCAATCTAGAATGGTAAATTGTCCAAAATCGAATCAGTTATTCCTCTTCATGATATTCAATGATGTGGAAAATATGGGATTTCTAAACCCAATATTTTTCGAGTTATCGTGCTAACATGAAGGATATCCAGCGGCAGAGGAGCCGGAGGGGCCCGTCGGACCAAAGGCATAATATCCCCGAAATTCCATTCAAGGATATAAAAATGGTCATAATTCAGTGGTCATCAATATGCCTCGAGCTGTTAAAATTAACTCAGCCATAAATCATTACTTAAATAAGAATAAAAAAAAACCCAACATAAAATAAGTGTAAAGTGTTCATTGATGGTGAGTATACTTGAGTGTTTACCCAAACAAAGATGGATTCATTA
>JAPTYQ010000006.1:12821282-12845817 GCA_029814465.1 Ostorhinchus cyanosoma
CAACATAAAATAAGTGTAAAGTGTTCATTGATGGTGAGTATACTTGAGTGTTTACCCAAACAAAGATGGATTCATTAAGATGTGTTAAATCTGAGACCAACCTGGAGTGTCCGCTCTCTGTCTAGACCCATCTCAGACATGGCTATCAGCACCTGTTCATTGATGAGCTCAGTTTCTCTTTCCGTCTTCACCTGCTCACATTCTGCTATCAACTGGTAGAGGTCAGTGAGGAATAGTAAAAGAGAAAAAGGAGAGGTTATACACCTGCATGTTCCGTTTCCGTTGTCAATGCAGCCACAAACTCTGAGCAATTCATTATCATCCATTAATTATCAAAACCGCTGTGCGACAAAGAGGTCATAACAGTCACTATTAAGAGCAAAAGTTCAGGAGAACGAACCAAAACCAACTAAGGAAAAAAGCAAGGTGATGGATATCGTTTCTTCAGGTTAGGATTTATTACAAAACTTTTCTGTGAGTGTTGAAATTGGAGGGCCTTACCCTGTCAAAGTCTGGGTCAGGGTCTCCTTGTCTCATCCACTTGTTCTTACAGATCTGCTCCATGGTCAACCGTCTACTGGGCTCCAGTACTAACATGTGTCTGATCAAGTACTCACAGTCTGAAACAACACAAAACCACACAGGGATGCTAATATGAGAATGGCTGCGTTTGCTGATCTTGTGAATGATAGACAAAATTATTTCAGAGTTTAAACAGTTTTTTCTAAATATATAAATACTAGAAAACATGTTTAATGTAATTTTATTTGTACCCATTTATTTAGTTCTACTTAGCTATTACTACAAATTAAATAACATAACCAACAGTTTTAAAGACTTACATTTAGAGTGAACACCTGTTTGAATTGTGGATGTTTAGAATTTGTAGCGAATGACAGTAAATACTCGCACTGCGCCTGATTGTTCAACTATACAAAAACATGTTTGAAACCATATCCTGTTATCCTTTTTGATATTTGGACATTAACTTTTAAACTGTTACATTGCAAACAATACAGTAACCATGAAGAAGGCTTAACTATTTGGCACCACATATTTTTGTCGACTACCTTTTAATTAACAAGAACGGTTCATTTATTTTTGTCACACAACTTGTCTTTGTTAAGGTGGGAGGTTCATCTTCAACCCTTGCCTTGCATTACTGTGGCTACGCTAGCAGCAGTTAACCTCAGTGTGTTTCCAGGGATTCTTTAGTCTGTCAACACTAAAAGTGTTTGGTTCACTCACTTTAAGCTGAAAATCTTTGTGTGATGTGTTTGCTGACTCTGTAAAGTCATGATGATGTTGGACTTAAAACACATTTGGATCATGTTTGTTGCCAATGCCTTTGAGTGAATGTCTTACTGACAGAGAGTCTCGATCTTAAGATGAAATGAATGAAACTGTTATGCTCATTTTGTCACTTTTCGTCACATTTACTGAACCTGATTGGTCATTCAGAGAGTGCAGGAGGCTACCCCAGCAACAAACAGGCAAAGGTAGAGAGAGCGTATCACCAGTTCATCACAGGGCTGACACTGAACCATTCACTCTTGCATTCGCACCGATGGGTGAATTAGGTTTAACCTATTAAGATTAGGTTAAGCAGGAGAGACCTGGAGAGAACCCAGGCAGACACAGGGAGAACGTAATCTCCACAAACTCCACAAATATAGGCCTGACGCTTGTGTGGGCGACCTTGCTAATCACTACACCACTGTGCCACCCCTCACTGTATCATGGTGCGTGTTATTTAAATGTATGTTTGGTTGTCGAAGCCATGACGCTGTGAGTTAGATCAATACTCTGGAATGACTGTAAAGATAGGATTGTGAAACTTGTTTAATTCAGGCATCACTCTCTTATAGAAACAAATTCACATCACAGTGACGTTTCAAATATTTGCTGTCAACAACTAGCAAAGCAGTCCAAGCCCTAAGCCCTGGTTCACAGTGTAACAATAAGTGGCTCAAGTAGTTTACTGCAGATTTTAATTTGATGTGTCCTCAAAGAACAATATTTTTTGCAAGTTAAAAATTCATTCACTGTTGCAAACAAGTCCAGTGTATATCTGCTTTCTGAATGTTTTATGTCTTGTTCAGTTGAGATTGGCTTGATGAGTTCTTACCTGTGGACATGAAGAAGGGAATGCGGAATTTGCCGCTGAGAACACGTGCCCGCAAATTTTGTAGAGTGCTGCCATCAAAAGGTAAGGCGCCACAGACCAAAACATACAACACCACACCTAAGCTCTGTACAAAAGAAAGAACCACAGATTATTAAACTGGACAGCCTAGTATGTAAAGCAGTTGCAAAATTTTTTGCTGAAAATTGAAGAGAAACAGAACTAATACAGAGTCCTGCACTGTGTCGGGAACCGGAGGGTAACCTGCAAAAGTATGCAGGGATGGGTAGAAAAAAAATAAGAAGACTTTTTTTGCTGGTACAGGCACAGGTGAAATTAAATGAAATGGAGGCGGGTAATAGGTAATGAAGGGAAAAAATAAAAGATGATTCATGGATGAAAATAATTTGCAGGACATTTAATGATGATCATCATCTAATTTCACCATGGTTGATCCACAGTTGGTTTGTTTTATTGTGAAGTGTAGCTTCACCTTTGTTTATATTTGTCCAAAAAGGTAACTGAGCAGCACATATTAGAGATTTACAGATGCCGTGCATTTTAGCCAAAAATAAAGGCCTTAAAAGTGAGTTACTGTGTGGACAATGCTTTTAATCATGGGTCGGGTTAATCATACGGGTCTAACGTATGTGGGATTGGGCGGGTGTGGATTGGATATGAAAAAAAAAAATGCGGATAGTGGGTTGAGTACTCAGCTTAGTGGGTATGAGTGGGTGTGGGTTTGGAAAAGTGGACCCGTGCATGACTCTGAACTAATCTCTTTGTCAAATGGTACACTGAATCAACTCTAAAATGTCTTCATATTACTATTAATTTATATTCATGATAACTCAAATGTACCGAAAGACTACTGTAAATACAAAACATGCAATTTTCATTGAACAGTGAATAGTCTGCAGGATGAAAGATTAACACAAACTAATGAATCTTTGTGAACGAAAAAGTACAAGAATAAAAAAAAAACCTGCTCACCCATATATCTACTTTAGGTCCATCATATTCTTTGCCTTCAAAGAGCTCTGGTGCTGCGTATGGGGGGCTGCCGCACCACGTCTTTAACAGTTGGCCTCGAGAAAACAGGTTACTGAACCCAAAGTCTAAAAGGAGAGAAGGAGGAAAAGTTTCTTCAGTCACATCATTTCCTCTGTCGATTAAATTTAATTAAGCCAGGAAACACTTTCCTACGAGTGTAACTCTGAAAAGCACTATATACCCACACATACACTAAAGGGCAAATACACACCTGCAATTTTGATGTTGAGGTTGTGGTCCAACAGCAGATTCTCAGCCTTTAGGTCTCGGTGGACGATGTTGCGGCAGTGGCAGAAATGAACCGCTGCCACAATTTGTTTAAACTTTTTCCTGGCGTCCTTCTCTGCCATTCGCCCATGGGCCACCAGGTGGTCTACAAATGCACAACATATACTACAGCTTAGAGATTCATGGCAGCTTTGTGTACTTGCTATATTAAATCCCCTTTTTCTGATTCTTGTTCTACAAAATAGAATCGTCCCTAAAAAGGCAGACCCAGTAATTATCTTAAATATATTCACATTAATTGACAAAGGAGCTGAATTTTGCTGCAGAATTCTTAAGAAAGAAGTTAAATTTAAAGGGTAAAAGACAGAAAGAAGTAAAAGCAATGAATTCACTCAAGCTGTGTTTACTTAAATTAATATAATGTATTGTACTGAATGTGAATGTGCTTAGTGGGGATTTTTGAGCATTATTCCAGAGAGAAATGAAGCAAAAATGGTGACTAACAGAGGAAGAGGCGGGCACCGTCTACATCTAAGGTAGCAGCAGGGAACTCCCTTACCGAAAATCTCTCCACCGCTAGCATATTCTGTTACCAGATAGATCATCCGTTCTGTCTCCATCACCTGAAGACATAAACAAAATGGTAACAAACACGACCTTCAGACCCTCTGACAATCCAACATCTAGTGATGGGTGGTTCAACGGTTACACAACAAAATGAGTAAGCAGTGTTTGGCACTCAAATAGGAGGATTTAAATAGAAAAAAATATCAGTCGTTGAGAGTATTGTTCAGTGTATGTACTGTATATCTGAAGATTTAAATTTAATATTAAGCATATAATGACTGTACCATGTTGTTAAATTTTACGAAAACATTATAGACTGTTTCAGATGAGATGTTTGACAGTTGGCTCATATGCTGTTTGATAATATCTGAGAAAGTCTAGTAGGTAAAAACAAACAGGAAAATCTCGTGCTCCTCGACATCCTGTAAGCAACGGAGGAAAACTGAATGAAAAACCGAACATTCATTGGACAAAATATACTAATAATTTTATACCTATAATTACTGTTGGATAACACCTTCTAATGGCAGCAACAGCAGATCCTGCTAAACCAACACATATTTTATTTGTCTTTTTTTCCCCAACAGGGCCACAGGTCTCAGGTGTAAGATCTAAGCGGAGTATTTTATCGGATCTGTGGGTGAGTGCGAATGTGTACCTGGTAGAGGCGGATGATGTGGGGGTGCTTCAGCAGCTTCATGATTTGCACCTCTCTGAAGATCTTTTTCAGGTTCTCATCGTCCAGCTGGGTCTTATCCACTATTTTTATAGCCACCTGGAGACAGGAAAGGCAAGGAGGGAAAAAAATGGAGAATGTAAAGGAAATTTCGAAACAAAATGTAAAAAGATGTGACAAATGATGGACGTGAATCCAGTACTTAACAAATGTGATGATACAATTATCTAAAAGTGAAGTTAAAGACGTTAGACAAAAGCAGAGGTTCTCGTTTTCTGGCACTTCAAGATGATATGTTGTCAAACAGTGCTTTCTGTTGGACTTGAACTTGTTTGGGTAACCCGATCTAAGCCGTGACCTTCGACTGCAGCACAGCTCTTGCATAACTACTGCACCCTAAACAATGGGTCTGATGGAGTGGACAGTGATGATGTGTGACAGGAGCTTTGCACTACCACTTAGCAATGGGTAGATGCCTTTAATGACTTAATCAAGCGGAGCTAACGGGGCTGCCCAAAAACATGGCTTCTGCCAAAAAAAGATGTGCAAGAGCAGTCTGAGTGTGCTGGAAATTATGAACAGTGCGTATCCTGCATTTACACATATTCAAAACAACACCACATTTAACATGTTCAGTTGTGTGCCATCCTAAGGTCTCCCTTTTCCTGAAAGTGATGTGAAGAAGATGAGGACATCTGACACCCGACAAGGCTGACTTCCTGTTGCAGACAGGATGGGGAAGTGAGGGAGAGCAAAGAGGGGACTCCTGAGAGAGCACAGATCCAGAGCTAAAGGGGGCACTGCTCCACATCAGTGAGTGTTTGTGTGTCTAGTTCCCCTTTAAGGAAATTGCACTATTGAAGAAAAACATGTTTAAAGTTCATAGCTTCCCTAGAGGTAGTCATTTACAAGGACTAATGTCAGTTCACTGTATCGTACGCCTCATGTTGCTCAGTCTGAAAGAGCCTCTCTTCAGGCTACCACAACCGGAGTTACAGCACATTTGTTCTTACTGGCATATCGCTGGAAAATAAAAAATGGCTGCAACTTATGACCTAATCTGCAACACCAACATCATTTGTGTTTGTTTTCAGGTATTTTTATTAAAAACCATAATCTGTATGTATTGGTTTGGAATGTGGCATTTTGCACTCTTACAGTCTATTCCTGGAATTGGCAGTGTTCCAAGTTTGTTGATGTAATATCTCCCCTGTGCATCTTGTGAAGGGTAACAACAGGACATCTGGATCACCACTCCCACTCTCAAATGTCTATACACATTTACACATGTACATATTATGATCAGCGAGTCCTTCAGCTTGATATCATAACTGCATTGCATTCCAACCACAGAAGCTGAAGCTGGTAAATAATGCAAAGTTTGAAATGTACACTGATCAACTGGATTTCTCAAAAACAGTTGACAATCTAGATAATTGTTTCAAGTGTACCTGTACTGTCATGCTTATGAAATGTATTGTGCATTGTGTATTACTAATAAGCAACAGAGGTGCAAATTCAATAAGAACAAAACAAAACAAAAAAATCACCATAAACACATCATACTGGACCTTTTTATTAACATGAATTACAGGTGGGAGAAGAAACAATGGAGAGCAGCAATTGCCGGCCAGAAGTGACGTACCCTCATTGATTATGGGTGATCGAGTGCGAGTAAACAAGCAGCAGTCAGTGAGTGAGATTGAGCGGAAAGTATGTGTTCGCACTTGCTGTTTGTGCAGCCATAAGCTTTGCACTCTACCATTGTCCTAGAGACGCCACCCAGCACTGGCCGATAATGTGTCATCTTAGACTGGTGTCAGCTGCACAGGGTCAGGTGGAACACCCCGTGAAGGAAGCAACATGTCGCTGACCATGTCTGACTGATGGAGCAGTGACTTAGCACTCACGCATATGGGTCATAACATAAGTTACCTGACAGAACCGCTAGTATTATACATGATCTTTTGAAATAGTTAGTCATGACAATTTACAACAGGTACCCTTTAAAAATGCCTTTGTTAGTTATACACAGGTATTGCAAAGCCAGTGGTTATTCTAGCTTATAAACCAACATCCACAAACAATGGCTGGATTTGAATCTTTTATCAAAAGCCAAGGTACAGTAAATGTGGATTTGAGGTATTCAGCCTGCTTCGCACTACCTTCTATGTAGGGATGGGTACACACCGGGCTCCAGGACCAAATAATGAGACGCTGGGATATCAATTAAACTCTAATGTTTTTGGTTTTATTAAAGGCACTGGAGACATAAAAATAGATGTCCCATGTATTTCAGCAACATTTATGCATTCTTGCAATTTTTTTCTTAACAGTTCTGTTTCTGACCAAGGCATTCAGCTGCGATGCATTTTTGCAATTTTTGATCCAGATGAGAGACTTAGTTGGGTCACCGGGAGGTTGGGTTTATGTGTGAGGGGGTGAGTTCAGCTCTCTATCACACACAGCAGCACAAACACACATGTCCTAGCGACAGCAGCCAGTATTCACCCAGAACTAATGTACCTGTAAGCTAGCAGCTTATAGCCCAAATACGAACATGAGTTACTGATTGAAGGGGTTAGTAGCTGCTGATTGTTTCGCAACAACTCCACTGATAAATGTAATCTGAAATGGTCAGAACATCATTTGATCTGTTTTCCAGAAACTCATAGTTCCAGAGAAGAGCAGAAGGATTTAAGGATGTGGAAGGTGCAGGAAAACTACCACACAAAATACTGACAGTCCTGCATCCAGTTTATATTTAAAAATGATAAGTGAATTATCTTTTTTCTTTTCATTATATTTTTGATATGCGTTTCACAACACTATATACCCCTAAATGAGAAAATAAAGTAACTAATTGTGTTGACAGTACAAACTGCAACCTAAACTGAAAAGCTAGGAAAAAGAACTGATAGGAATACTGATAAAGTTCCAGATCGATAAGCAGTACCGACATAATATCAATGATACCATCCCCTATTTCGATAACATTTTTATTTCAAAAATCTTGTTCATTTGAAGACTCCACACACATCTCACCACTTCTTACTCACACCCAGAGGCTGGCTGCAATGAGATGAAGTGTCACATAGTCCCTCTGATCACAAGGCAGTGACCTCAACACACCGCCACGCCAGAGCAGCTGGTGCCTAAAAGAGCAGCCAGGACGACCATTAACTGTACATTACACAACACACATGACAGCTCAGTGAGAATTAGCAGCTACCAAAAGGAAAAAAAAAAAACAAGACTTACACAAGATTTGCTGTGCAAAGATAGCCAGTAGATTCAACAGTTAATTCCAAGCCATAGCCTTCCCCACTGTTTTTTTGATTTATTAACAATGGCTGGCACATCATCCACTTCACACAATAAGGTGAAACTTCTCAAAAGTCCTCTTGCCAAAATATTTTCAGTTTATTGTAGGATTGCAGCCAAATTAGATCCTGACTGTTTGCTCCAGTTTATATAATCAATGGGAAACAGCTATTATGTCCCATGTGAGGGACACAGAAATGCAGTTAAGATCATTCTTGTTCTGTAACTGGAAATTTTGTTATTAAGTCTAGAGTTTTTTGGGTTTTTTTTTTAAAGCCTTTTCATTTCTGTTTTGGAAAAACCATACACTCTTGTAATGGAAGTTACAAGCTCCACTCAACGAACACTTTGAAGCTGTTCGTTCCAAAGATAAGGACTAAATTAGGAAAGAAATCTTAGGTTCTCAGCTCCTGGTGACTGGAACAGGCTTCAGTCTGAGCTCCATATACAAACACTGAATCCTTTGACTGATTTTAAAGAGAGCCTTAAAATTATGAAATCAAGGCTGTTGGGCTGTAAACATTTCAACTGATTGTATGTTTTCTGCATTTGCAAATGCTCTTATTATTGTAAAATTGCAATTATGTGACTGTATCACTGCCATCTTGGCCAGGTCTCCCTTGAAAAAGAGATTCCTCATGTCAGCAGGACCAACCTGGTTGAATAAAAGGTTAAATTAAAATAAATAAATATGTTTAAATATGTATGGGTCACCATAAACCACAGGTACAGGTTGGTATAGACAAAGTAGCCACCCGGAGCAATTAGTCTCTTCTTTTGAGCACATTATGGTGAAAAAGAAGCAGCATGTTGAAATACAAAACACAACAGCACCAACAAGTATATTATGGATTTCTTAACTAACTATTATACACCACTATTCAAACTCACAGTGACTACAGCCAGTCCTCTCACTGCCAAAGTTCATTATGTTTTTTTAACACCATCTCTCTGAGCTGTCTTAATTCTGCAATTAAGATGATGCGATGTACTCCATAGCCAAACACTTTGTACATATGATCATTATCAAGTGGCTTTAATAAACTTGCTGAGCAACATTAACCCTACAAACAATACTGTAAAGCCCTCTCTAAAATACACAGGTACTCAGTCTATTGAATATGAATGTCTGTCTGAAGCAGAGAGCTGTAGACAAAAGAGACATACTGACCCCAAATAAAATACTTACATGATCATTTGCACTGTATGTTAGCAGTATAGTCATTTAATACACACCACACAGAACATTCTGCAAAACACTGAATAAAATCAAGCCATTGCTCACCTCTAGGCTCAACTTTATCAGTCCATGACCTATACTAATGTACATGTACAGTGTGTCATTCATGTTCGTGAAGAGGTCACTTGTGTAGGTAAATAAAGGCTAGTACATCAGCAATTTATTTTGTTCTAAATGTCTACGCTAGCAATTGTTGGAAAGAAAGTTCAAGAAAATGTGGAAGATGGCTGCTGTATTTTCATTGCATATTTTTCAGGTTATGTCCTAACATTTAAACTCTACATCTCTACTCTCTTTGAGACTCTCCAATACTTGCTTTGAAAACATCCATCCATGACTCAACTATAATGAGACTAATCTCAAACAGAGAACTGGGTCTATGGTGTAACGTCTACTGTGGTAAGCTGGAGTAACTGCATCTCGCACACACATACACAAAGCGGTGTGGTGATATAATGTATGAGGTTAACCTTCATCAACAGGTGACACAGATTATAAACACCCACAGGGTGGATGTAATGTCCAGGCTTAACCCATATCACTGTGTGAGGGAGTTCAGCTTATATACATGTGCAGATAGAAAACAGCATCATGACAGTATGTCACTTGTTTTTGAATTGGCTAACAACAAGCTGCTCTGGATGAAACTACAACTATGGTCTCTGTTTTGTATGTTTAATCATAAACAAAAGCTAGATCTGGGTGATATGGGCATTATACTGAAACAATTTATTCCCAAATGTTATTGACAATTCACAATTTTAACTGATAAATTTAATTAAAAAACATATAAAACATAATATAACAGTGGTCCTGTTCATTAAATATGTGCAATGTAAATGAGAAATATCCAAATATTCAATAAACAATAATAAAAAAGTTTGTAAATAAAATAAATCACTACTTAAGGGTGTTTCTTGTCTAGGACTAAGTCGGTACCAACCTAGCAATTTCTTCACACAAACAACATGTTTTGGAATTTGTAATAACTGCATGATGAAAATAAGAATAATCATGCTTAACCAGTCATCCTCATCTGAAATACCAAGTTCTTCCCACTATCGGTTAAGACACAGCATTGGTTGGACGTCTTGAAGAAAAAAAAACATGTGGCAAACAATGTATTTGACAACGAAAAAAAAAAGAAACTTCAAAGCCCCACTTCTCTACACCAGGAAAGCAATACTTCTATTTGGTGAAGAACATAAATGGCACAAAAGACAGATGCTAAAAATGTTTCAAAATTACTCCTTTTAACCTTAAGGCTTTAAAGTAGCTCTGAGATCCCAGTAGGTTAAGCAACTTGTCAGTTGATAGAAGTATTCATCCATAAACAAACAAGTGGTGCCAGGCACAACAAACCACTTTTTTGGTGGTCTTGACCTTGACCTCTGACCTACATTCACCAACATTTAACAGGATCTATTTTAGACCACCTCTCACTTTTCCTGAAAATTTCATGGAAACTGGTCGGATAGTTTTTGTGTAAAGTTGCTGTACAAACAAACCAAAAAAAAAAAAGAACCAAAAACATTACCCTCGCCCCCCCTTCGGGATGCAGGGTACAAAACCCCCCCAAAAAACATTTGGCTACAGTGTTCTACAGCTCCTGTTAATATTCTAACTAAAAGAAGTCCTTTTAATTTTAGCATAACTGAAACTTGTTTTACTTGTTAGAAAAGTGTTTTCCTTGAAGACACCAATCCAATTTCTTTCAAGAGCTGAAGTGACATGAAATTTAACAGAGCTGGGCATCTTATAAATCTTGACTGAAAAGCTGGGATGCAATGAGTGAAGAAACATATTCACAATTAAAACACTGTATATCAAATAAATAGGCTGCATTTAAAATTGTTGTTGAACCAGACATGTCTCCAGAGGAAACACTGACCTCAAGTTTCAAAAAGGCATTTTTTTCTTCACAATTTTCACACAGCAAAAACTCACATAACCCCGAATACAACTGCACAATTCAACTGAATCACAAATGAACTGCAAATTCAACGTCAACCTGTGTAATCAGAGAATAGTACGTATAAAATGTTGCAATTTAGACTGTCCTGTGTTTGTATGTATGGGTGTATATTAGATTTAGTGACAATAGCTAATTAAAAAGGTGCAGTGTGTAGGACACATAAATGTATCTTATTATAGTTTATGTATGATTGAAAAAAAAAGCTTCAAAATTATCAGTATCGTGTGCATTTTCCGTAATACCCAAGTGAGAGTAAAAAAAAGAAAAGAAAAATCACAATCTCAACATTATTCACAATAATCACTGTGACTATACGCCAAATTGCACAGCCCTTATGTGTTATAAAGACATCACATCATACACACAGATAAAGCTTCATCAGGCCATCACTAGCTGCGCCACAGACTGCAATGTACTTGTGCACACAAAGATGAAAATGTACAAGCAGCATGAATCAGCATGATGCCTTTCAGAAATGTTCTACTTGATGTTTTGTGCACTTGAGTTTGTGTGGAAATGACTCAGTTGAGTGTGTCAGCCTCAAAGTACAAGACCGGGGACATGTTGCAGCCTGGAAATTTGGACATCACAAATTCTTCTGCCATTTACAGATTTTTTTTTTTTTTTAAGGTCTGGAATAGCAGAGGGGCAGGTTATCACAATTTCTAGACAATTTCCACATGGATTTGACAGGAGAGAAAAATAATAATGTTCACATACAGTATACTATGATAGAATACTTGATAAATATTTCTGCAGCAGCATTGAAGGCACCCATATCATAAGATATGCCAGTGTGTTACTGAGAGTTTAGTTACAGTGAGAAGCAGCCAGTAAAATGCAAGTAGCACTAGTCCAAATTGTTAAGATTACAATTAACTCAGTGGGATGACAAGATGACAACACATAGTCATGGCCATTTTCCTCTAATGTGGGAGCATAAATGTACTGGGAGAAAAATGTACTGTCATACTGCTGGGTCAAGTCAGGGATACACAGGGATTTGACAAATTGTTATTATGACATTGCGTCCTCATTTTTTGGCATCTGAAAAGCCAATTGAAATTGAACATCTGGCTGGATATCCAACCACGTTTCAACACAAAACTAAATATTTTTAACAGACTACAGCTAACATTAGTGTTCAACTGTGTCCAAAATTATGCATATGGAAGTACATGAATTCTGAAAAGAAATCGATCTACACCTTTCCTACTGTGTGATGTGACAGTAACAGCCAGCTAAGAAGTGTTAATATGCTAAATGTTAGCTGTCGTCCAATGTAGTTTAGGGGCTATAAAATACGCTGTTTCATAGAGATAAGATATGATTTCCTTCTGATGTTGAAAAGTCAGTATTCAGTAAAGATACAATTATTTGTGAGATTTTCAACTTTTATGACTTAAACACAGTATGAATTCTGTATGATAGGTTTCTGTGTGCCTGGATCACCCATACACTGTATATAGATAAAGTGCATTGCCTCCCGTAGACATGAGAGCTGCCATGTTGTCTGTGCAATTTGGAGCCAGACTGCACAGTAGAGACATGGGGACTCGGGGCATTTGTGCCCTCTGGCCGCCCACCTGATTCCTGTCCGAGTGTCTGACATATTCAGGGCCGCAGTTGGTCATTACTATTGCACTACTAAGTGCAACAGAGGTACAAGTTTTCATTCTGTTGAGAGCAAGACAATATTTGGAGTTTGTTATAAGACTAGGTTGCAACAAATCATTTATATACATTTGTGACAGAATCTATGTTGCCCCACAAAATGATACAATAAATGATATGAGAAACTGTTGCAGAAATGTGAACAGTTTTTCCTGTGCAAAGTAGTAAAAAGAGAACATTAAATGGTAGTCAGGCCAAATACTTAAACCGTCTGTTACTGCAGCTTCTATTTCAGAACAAGACTAATTTATTAGTTGTTATGTTAGTTTCAACTCTTTGTAATAAGGTACACATTATTAATAGAGTACCCCTTTCAATACAGTCTGCACAAGATTCCTTAGTACCTCTATCACAAAACAATATATATTTTTCTAGTGACTGATGCATTACACCTGTTGTTTCAGCAATACTATTGTATGGTGGTGTATGTGAAATCCACACCTTATGAGAAAATGAAAACAATACATTAGTACAGCACAATATACCTCTTGTCAAATTTACTGTAAATATTTATGTATCAGATTGTGATACAAGAAAGGATTGAGAAGAGAGAAAGAGAAATAGCCTCACTATGCAATTCATTCAATACCAAAGCCAAACCAGTAATCAGGTCTGAGACATTCAAGAGGAAGACCCTACCATACCTAATAAATTCTACCTCACACCCTTTGCGAATAAAATGCATAATATGTTACATTTTCTAAACAGAAAACTAGCCAGCAAAAGCAATTCCGTTTCATTCAGAATTGGTGAATGTACTTAGAACCATCATCATTGCTATGGAAACCATTAAGACCTATATGGAGCGACCTTTCTCCATCTAGGTACCTTGGCAACATGCAGTTGCCTTTGACAAAAAGCAAATCCATAGATGCTGACACGTGTGAATTTTAAATGCCGGATTGTATTCTGTAATATATTAATCCGTCACGCTAACTGGGATTAATAGATGGATTAATGTGCTCAAACACATATGATATAGACAAACCACTGGCATCAGGCGATCTGGAGATAATGTGGTTCACATTTAACAGGACAAGACAACACTGATGAAGCAGACAATGTCCTCTGTTATGTCATTCTTCCTCTTGTGAGGCCAGTGAGGTGAAGATTCGCACCACTGAGAATGCAGTAGAAGATGACTAGAGGGCAGGAAAACAAGTCGAGCAGAAACGTAGCCTTTGTCGTATTATTCACCCAAATGACATCACATCTGAGTGTGACTATGTGTATGTTAGTGAAACAGAGAGAGGAGCATGTACATTGGTAAGCCCTGTGAGTATGTGTGACTAAGGGAGTGAGTGAAAATGTTACATAGTATATTAAGCCTGTTACCTAAGGCTCACCATACTGCCAGCCCTCTTCCTTTTGCTCATCCTTCTTTTTCCTTGAACATGGAAAGGGAAGACAGAAAAACAGTTCTGCTTCCCTTAGGATGTATGCCAACCATGCTTATCCTGCTGACTGCAATTAAATGTGTGTCTTTACATGAATTTACTTGATACCAAGGCATAGACCATATCTCTTTTTCAATCTATTACATGCAAATATGAATATAAACAAATATCCAATGCCATTATTACAAACCCTGTATCTCAGAGGACTTCTCGATCATGACACAGAAGTAATATATATTGCATTTGAATATCCACTTAAGACTACTCATGAGGATAAGTCAGACACACTTCATGAATTTGGAGATTGACAGGACATTGAAAAGTTTTTAGATGCATTTATTAAGGCAAAATACACATTCTGAAGTAGGCTAATTATTTAAATTGTAAATATGTGATAGGTGTCAGCTGCTGGTTGACATGTACAATTAGCTGTGCAAAGTACTGTTTCTGACAAGACAAAGTAAACATAAAGCTGATAACGAACCAACACTGACTCTTTCAAAAATCACAGGTACAAAAACAAAGTATTGTCTTGTCGACTTCACTGCACAGGCGGCAGAGCAGACAAAGCCCCTTATTCTCTCCAGTGTCAGCCGATTACACCTTTGTTCAGTTCCCTCCTGCTCTCTGTGCTCACATGCACAGTGTGCTAATACAGACAAAATATCAACAACATGCTAATTTAAATATTTTTCTGTTTCTACAGGTAAACATCATGACAAGTACAAACTAGTGGTTCGATCACAACCAGAGGTCCTACCCAAGCACTTCCAAAAAGAGAGCTGCACAGCTGAAAAAGTTCAGGGTTAGATGATTTGGTTAGTTGAGTGACATACAATGCATTGTCGTAAGTTCAAGTACAGATGAAATTTTGGTGATTTTTTTTAAACAGTCAAACAATTTAAATTTGATGATTGAAAATCCATTTGGTTTCTCATGATTATGTACAACAGGATAACCTTCAGGAAGAGTTTACATTGTTGGTTCTAAAGGAAACCAGTCCCTTACTGAAGCAGCAATAAACTTAATGCAGAGACTGAGCAGCATTGGTTAAGAAAGACTGTTGTCTAACCTCCTCCACATGAGTGTCTGTATGAGAGTATCACAGCTCCTGTTTTGACTTCCACTTTACTAGCTGACCTTTGCCTGGAAGAGATGAACTTTCAGTATTAAGACACTGTGGTGCAGTGCACTATCAGCTATCAAAAGTACTTGTAAGTATAATTAAGTAATGATGTGACAGCCCCCATGTTGACATGGAGGCACTCGTCTTCCAAAAAACCAATATCACAGCTGGGTTGGCAGTGAGTTTTGGGTAAACAAACAATTTGCCTGTTGAATGTTTATGGTTTTATGAGATAACAGATGCAGAGAAAGGGAACATCCCTTTAGGCGTTTAGGCAACAAAGTACACACTACCCCAGGTACTTTTCTGTGTGCCTGTGCTACAGGGTATCATCCTGTTCCATCTAACAACTGAGAAAGTTGTTGGGCTATTTTTGAATTGTCAGCGTTTCTGCTAGGATCGTTATAAAACCTGGGCCATATAACAAGGCTACAAAGCACATTTCATTTAATGACTGATCATCATATCCATATTCATGATATCAACAGGGTTATAAAAGTGCACTCTTATTTGTCTGATATTCATAGGCAACTGACAAGGCTGAAACCCCATTCTAATGGATGAAAATCATGAAATGACCCGCCAGTCACTGACAACCAAAAGAAAACACACACCAAGCTTCACTTTCATTGGGTCAGCAATCCAGTTGTCATTTTGTTTTTTGCTGGTGTGTCACCCTGTGTCAGTCATCCAGATAAACCCATACAACATACTGCAAAAATCTGCCGCAGAAACAGGGAATAGTTTTATATCCAGTTAATTCATCCTCTATGAACCATCAACCACTATGTCTTTAGAATGCTTAAATAAGTGACTTAGATGCTAGTCTCTACATTCAAAAATACAAAGTCAATCTTCATCATGAAATCACTTCAATCAAATTTAGAAAAATGCATGGAACTAACCAACAATAGTATAGTCTCACAAACCACTATGAAACAACATGGAAGACTGGATTTCAAAATGACTGTATGGTGCAAAAAATCAAAATGACCCATCTCTACTTGTCTGTGTATATGCCAATAATAACATACAGGTAAAGCACACTTCATTACATCATTTGTGTCCTTTGAATGAAAGGCAGTCCATTAAAATATGTTAGATTATATGCATAGTCTGTAAGGATAAGCTTCACTACTTCTACCTCTGGCATCTGTCTGAGAGATGTACAATTTGGATCATAATCTGATTGTCTCTCTCAAACCAGCACACTGCAAGTACAATCCTGAACAAAGGCCTTCGTACAGGAAATCAAAGCTTACTGCAAAAACCTAAGTGATGCTGCTGATGTTATACGAAGAAACTAAAGTTTTCCTCTTCACCTGCATTAGGTAGCCAAAACACGTCTACAACAACTTAAGCTTGAATTTCCTTTAACAGTGCAACACCTTTCACATAACTAACTCAAAGGTTCAAACGGTTTCAGTCACGAAACGTGAAAGACATGGGTATACAATCTAATAACCCAGGTTATAAATTGCCAAGCAATACAATGTCGCTTGTGACAAACGTAAAGTCATGTATCTTCTTCTAAAACTTATACTGGAAATAATGGCCGCAAGTGTCCCATTAACAATGTACATGGCTTTCAAACCTCTGCTTCAAGCAACAGCATCTACATCCACTGGAAACATGCGATGGCAGCTTTGGACCCACTACCTTTGTTTACTTTTGGCCTTCACGAGTATGTTAACTATATTGGAAGGTTGTAAACAAACTACAAAAAATAAATACAGTTTCACAATTGCAGAGTATGCAACAGTAACATTTCAATACAAACTTTCTTAAAGGGCAAGAAGATAAAGGCAAAGTTGTTTGTTTACTTTGGCTGTCATGCTAGCCAGACTGACAGGGAATAATTTCTACCTCTAACACCCCTGAATTGGGCCACTTTTCGGTGTTAACTTTACATAAATTTTCACGGAACGATCATTCCCTAGACTTATTAACTTTAAAACTTCGTTATTAGTCTAAAGTTACCAAAGTCTCTTGCACTTCTGACTAACGCGCCGTTGTTGGTTCCTGGTGTGTATAAAATATATCTGCATCTAGCCAGACAGCAAATTAGCTGTTGAGCTAAGCTAGCTAGCTACAAGAGTCGGAACACTCACTGTCTCTTCTTTTCATCTTCGTCAATACCCTTCTCTCCGTCCTCTACGCTTTGCCACATATTAACCTCAGGCCTTTCCAGTTTCCTTTACAAATATGCTGAGCTAACACAAGTGAATCAGATATATCTTGTAGTAATTGTGTCTGTGTCGTAGAGTTTGATGTGATGCCCTGAATCGAACGGACCCCCCAACACCAGGCAGCGGTGTCACCAAAGCGGGCTGGTCGTTCTGTCTCCGGAGCCTGAAGGCCCCAGCGTCATCCTGAGTATTTGGTCGAAAACACTGGATATAAAACAATGACAACTTGTAATTGTTCACCGCTAACGCTTGGACACCAGTCATCTTACCTTCGCTTTGGTAATGATGTGTGTGGCTAGTTTAACAACCGCGAAATTTCCCTTGCCGATGGTCCGCTCGATTTCGTAGTGGCCCACACGGGCTGGGGGGGGCCTGGTGGCCGAAGTGTGGCCAGGATTGGTGATGCACCCAGTGGCCGTGCTGGTGCGACTGGAGTGGCTGATGCCGGAGGATGGCTGGGCTCGGTTCTGTGGGCCCATGACTGCGTGGGCCGGTCGGGCAGAGTGCGTAATCCCGGCCGCAGCAGACCCAGCAGCACCTCCGCTTGACACGGCCGCCATCTTCTCGCCTCTCTGCGGGAACAACAAGCAAGCTTGCGCAGCGCGCGTCTCGGGCACGCCCCCGCCCTGCGTCATTTTACGTAGACCGCTCCTCCGCAGCGCCCTCTCTAGGTTGTAACCATGGAAACGATAAGCGTAACAAATGACTTCATCCACTGAAACGTATTGTTGTTGCCTTGGCGACAAAGAAGTGCGCATTCTGGCTCCCATGATTCAGTGATTCCTTGCAAACTGACTGCTGCGCTATGTATGATCAGACGTTTTCATGTTATTTTAAAGGTGTACACCGCACTAACCCTAAAATGAACCAAGTTGAGCAAAACAGACATTTTCATGTGCAACAAGCCGCAGTAATTTAGCATATAATGTATCATGTAACATAAAGTAAACAAATGATTACTCAGTATCTGTTCCTCAATATAGGATATTACCAACAAACAAGGGGTATAGGCCACAGATTTCTACTGTTATATCATTGTTATGTGTATGTTCATTGTTTTTTTGGCCTCTGGGAAACAGGACACCAAAGATTCTCCAATAAAACTATTCATTAATGGTGCTACGGTGGACTATTCCTCCCCCCAATAACAGGCGGATTCTTGTAAATTTATAGGCATAAGTTTAAAAATAAAAAGTATCTAAACATATTTGATGAATAGCTGCTTTGGGTGCAAAGAATTAAAAGCAGGATGCATTTAAGTACAGAGTTAAAAACAAAAAGAAGAAAAAGAAAGCAGCATACAACATTCTTTCAAGTCAGAGCAACAAGCAACACAAATTGCAATGATAAATTGAGCATTATATTACTACACAAAAAACACACACAATAGAGTTGTTCTATTCCTTTTTATTCTTGCCTATAGACAAGGTTTGCAGATAGCACCACTCCATGGTCCACAGAAATTCCTGCAACCTGTTACTAAAAGATGGATTAGCGTGCTGACTAAAATGAGTAGACAATTCTACTCAGAGCAGTAGTTTTACATTGGAAAAATACTGAAACACAGTTCACACCATTTTCCTTTTCCTCATACTGTGTATTTACCATGACAACTATGCATTTCACAAGACACCTTATTCACAAGAACAGGTATATTTACATGTTACCAGAAACCTCTGTTGTTGACGTTATTGGGGTTTCTTTGGGGGTTTTTTTTAATGGATTTGGTATTAAGAACCATGACACCAAAATGCTGTATTTCATGTTATTTTAAAAGCAGGGAGGCACTGTTTGACTGAAATATTTGGATTTAAATATGCAGCATACTTTACATATAGGTCTAGTACAAAAAATATTTATTTAGATAACAAATCAGCATTAAATTGTTGTAATATACCCAGGATCATGTTTTTAAATTTAATAGTAAAATCAGGAAGCAGTGGTTTAATAAAACAACCTATTTTTACTCAAGTATTAGGACTTAGGCAGTTTAAATATTTGAGGCACTTTTACTTTAGTTGAGAGTCTTACTTTTTGAGAGCTTTATATTTTCATTTTTCTATATCTCAAGGGAGTGAACATGTACTTTTTACATTATTCCATTTTCCTTTGGTTATTTTCAGGACTAAATCCTGCTTCTTCTTAAACCACATGAACTCTTTAAAACTGTCTTGGTTTATGCCTTGACACAAAGATGAAGTATGGTGCTGAAGAAACATGAAGTAGGTATGAAGTATGCTGTGAAACTTTAAAATTCTTTCTTTCTTTCTTTCTTTCTTTCTTTCTTTCTTTCTTTCTTTCTTTCTTTCTTTTTAAATCTTACTTACCTTTTTACTTTACCTTTTTGAGATACATGATTCTCACAAAACAGTAACAGACATATAATGATCTTATGGCATAATGCATTGCTGTAGATTAAAATAGTCAACGAACACCCTGATCTCAACTACAGCAACAAAATCTAAAAACATTATTTTTATGTTTGTTTTATCTATTTATCATTGTATATGTACCCTGCATTTCATAAAAAGTTTGTATGTTTGTTTGGCTTGTCCCCTGTCTGTAACACCAGCTTATTGTTCTGCTGCTTATCTTTGCGAGGGCGCTCTTGTAAAAACAAAAAAGAAGAAAAAGAGTTTTAATCTGAATTAGTCTTCCCTGGCTCAATGTTAAATGAATAGGCAATATCAAAAATATGTAAAACACTGACAGTGACCACTAAGCTTACTTTTCCTCCAGTTTTCTGACGTTTATTTTCTATTTATGGTATAGACTATTTTCATTCTATGGTATTAATACTGAAGTAAATAATCTTAAAATCACTTCCCACGTGAAGGCTAGAAACATGAACCCCTTCAAGAATCCTAAAAACAGGAAACGTCGTGGCATTATGACGTAATGACGTCGTATTTGGTTTGTTTACTGTGTGATCGTAGAGGGGCGCTAATGGCACACAGTCTCATTGTAAACACATTGGATCGCATTTTAGATGTTTTTAGCGTATCTCGCTGCGCCACGATTACAGGTCATGACAACCATCAATAGAGAAAGGACTTAAAATACTCTTTATCGCGTTATGTTTCACACGGACTGTGTCTGACGCCTGCCAGGGTTTTCAAAACATGGAGCCAGTGTGCAAGTGTCTGCATTTCCAATGCTAACATTAGCACGGCTAGTTGTGTGTAAACGTTTGGTGAAAAAGAAGAACAGCAATTGAGACACGTTATCGTCTTGTTGTTTCGACATTTGTGGCACGGTTTTAGTTTCGTCTTTGTTCCTGATGTTAGCAGAAAGTCGTCGGTTACTGTAAATATTGCTCTGCCTTGTTAGCTTGTAAGTTAGCAGTTGCTGTTATTGTTGGTCAAAGGTGGCACGGCCAAGCTAGCCAAATCGCTGTCCCAAGTAACTGTTGCTGAATGGGGTGGAGTTTTTATTAGTGCTGCCGAACAGGCGAGAATAACTTTAGGTATCAGTCGGTGGTTTAAGGAGACGTTGTCAGAGAAAATGGTCTTAAGGAGTTGCTGGAAATCTCGACATAAAAGCAGTTCGGGCGGAGCTGAGTGTTTGCTGCGGTCAGGATGGACGGTCCTGTTGTGGCTGTGTGTGACTCTGGTAGCTTGTACCCGTGGGGTGGTTGGTGAAACAAAAGATGTGATTCAGAAAGATGCGGAGTTCGATGTCACCTACAATGACACGGTTACAAGTGAAAACCAGACCATGTATGCTTTCAATCACACTGTGTCCAGGAATAAGGTAAGTTTACTGAGTCATTTCCCAGAAGGATGATTTGGCCCTAATGTACGACAATAATTCTGTTCTGTTTTTTTTCCTCATTACAGACGGAGGGAGTTCGTGTGTCCGTGGATGTGTTGTCACAGGGCTCCGAGAGTCCTATCTTGTTTGTGGTACGACAGAAGCAGGCTGTGCTTTCTTTTCAAGTTCCTCTGATCCTGAGAGGCCTGTGAGTAGTCCTCCTTCTATTGCAAATCACTTTAAACAAAGTAGATTGGTTTAGTCCTAACAATGATACAAACCCCTGACAGTCCAACATGTCTGGTTCATTGTGTTTCTTATTTAGTGTAGTCTGTAACTTATCTTGTGACGTGTAGAGCACCTCAAGGATTCGTCAAAATATGAACCCTGTTTGGTGTAGTAAAGAATATCTCATGCGTTTTTGCAAAGGACAGTTAAAAGTATATAGTCTCTTATGAAGTCTACATAAAAACAGAGTTATGTTTTTTTATTATCATGAGTCCTGCATACAATAATGATGTGTGTGTGTGTGGTGCTCATGTGGTTTATGCATGTCAAATTGAAACATGTCTTATATCCTATTTTCTCTGGAGAGAATAGGTTAAGTGTTAATGTATTTACACTTCAAAACACCAGGTCCAGAATACTTCAGAGGTGCTAAAATGTATAATAGTGTATAGCATAAAAACAGCAAATAAAGTGCAGTTTTTGAAACAGATAACCTAATGTTGATTATTGTTACAATCTCAGAACTAAAGTAAATGAATCAATTGTAAGTTTCCTGTAAGGGAGGACTTCATGAAATGTGGGACTGTGTCTGTCCAAGACGATTATCTACCAGTTTCTGTGATCAGCTACTGTCATGCCTAATGCCTTTATAAGGACAATAATCCAAAGTCCTCTATGGGAGTGCCAGCCCTTTGCTGTTTTTCTCTGGTTAATGAGATGTTTGTGTTGTATATGTCAAGGTACATATCACTATAGCCCTGTTAGTAAAGGAAATGACTGAATAGCCGATATGCTTGTCGTAGAACCTATGTGGTTAAAGTAGCCAGAAATGATTTCATTTTTGAGACCACAGTCCAATTTATGAATTCAATTCAATTTCAAGCTACTGCACTTCATGAAATGCCAGTATTGCATTCATTATTTCCTTTCCAAATTTTAAAATAGTATTTTTTAGGTGAGTGAATCCACAGCCAGTAGTATACTTTTGATGTCGTAAGGATTTTTTGGCACAGCAACGGATACCTGACTTAATCAGGTGGGGTTTCATAACGGGTTAGTAGTTCTGATATATTAGCCATTGGCAAACAGCTGATCTGTGATGTGATCAGTGTCTCTGTGGTTGTGTAACACTGGAATGACCTTGCTACAGTCTTGTCTGCACTTTTTTAAAGGATCAGTAATAAACTTTGGACCTCCACTTCCTCAACTGAGATTTTGCATTGCAATTCTAAACTGCCCAGCTTTACTGTAAATGGGGCCTCAGAGTCGGCAGAAGGAAGTTACAGACTCTGTTTAAGTTGCTTCTCTTATGTACTTTCCTCAAAACATTCTGAGCAACAGTATATGCATTAAACATGATTTCCTGGAGCTGTTTTTTTAATCCTAAAAAAAATTTCAATGTACTGTACTTACCAAATGTTTATAAAATGTCTCATACATTAACTTCCCTTATCAGATATGTAATGTAAGTCCAGTGTAATGTAAACCAATCTGAATAATTTATGACTTTCTTATGAGTATCTACCCAGTCACTGCAAAACAAAATCTATTTTCCAATTTAATATGAATTTGAGGTGCGGCTAAAACAGAAACCTTTTGAATAGGAACTGAAGCTATTTCCTGTCATTTTCTGTTCATCAGTGTCTTTCTCTTTTTGACTCCCTCTCTCTCTAGATATCAGAGGAAATACCCTTACAATCATGTGGGCCGAACATTGTGCCAACCTCCAACCCGGGCTGCATCCGAGACCCAGTACTTCTTTGTGGATGTGTCGACTTTATCTAGCCAGGGTACAAACTATCAGCTCAGGGTTAGCCGTGTTGAAAGCTTCACTCTACAGTGAGTCACATTTACCAACATGTTTACACACTGCTCTAATCATCAGTGTAATGTCTTCTTCTTAAAGCCACAGTACATTTAATATGTTTGATATGCTCTTCTGTCTATGATAACAGGACTGACAAGAAGTTCAGCTTTACTGCTTCTCCATCTCAGCCTCAGGTATGAAAGCTTGATTGTGCCTGTTTACAAAGTATACTTTACTTTAAAATGGTAAGTAGACAAAATAGGGTTGTAGATAGATTAAGCAGAAGTGAGAGAAATTAAGTAATTCAAGTACTTAGAATTTCTTTTTTGCACACACTAGCATATAGATACAGTATTTACCCCCATATTTTAAAGATGTGTCTTCAATTATGGAGTTAAACCCAGTGGTTTAATATGGTGTTGTCTCAGATTTACAAAATTAACTATCTGCGGGGGGGGCGACGACGCATCATCCTACCAGAAAGTTGGTGTTGCAAGAGGGTTAGCGCAATACATTGGCTACTTAGATTTCACATTAGAACTGTTTATCAAATGGTCTTCATTTGCATCTTTTGCACAGTTCAGTCCTGACAGTAATCAAACATCACATATTTCTTCAGTCTACCTCTCTAAATACTGTCCTCTTGACCCAGGATAATTTTCCCTCTTTTTTTTTTGTCTCCAGTACTTTAAGTACGATTTTCCAGATGGAGTGGACACTGTGATCGTCAAGGTCAGCTCTGACATGAACTTCCCTTGCTCCGTTATGTCCATTCAGGACATCCAGGTAAAGTGATTCCACTCCCTTTCCCTTTTCATAACAATACTGATGTCCTCAAGTGGCCCTTTGCTTTGTGGTCAGCATGCAGTAGCAATCTTGAACCACCAGGGGACATTTTTAAGTTCATTGTCCTGAGTTTCATTTTGCCTTTTGTAATAATTAAGTTAAAATCACATCTCTTTCTGCCATTCAGGTCTAACACATGTCACAGTCTATTTTTCATTCACCTCCTGTCATTTGTTCTCATTTCTTATAACAATGTAATTTTTAGTAGAAAATTATTTTTGCACACTTATTTTTGTATATTTCTTTAATTATCATATTGATAATATATTGTCTAGTACATTTTGTGCAAATTAATGTTCTAATTGCATTTTAATATCTATATTTGGT
>JAPTYQ010000006.1:12903224-12914488 GCA_029814465.1 Ostorhinchus cyanosoma
TATTCCCTTCTTTCTTGAGTCTGTTTTCTCATGCAAAATGAAAACCAATTAATATAGATTAAAAATTAATAATATTTAATCATGATTAATCGAAATTTATCTGCAGCAACCCTGTGATTAGCCTGATTAAAAATTCTAATCGTTTGACAGCACTAATTTATTCATTTACATAAAACAGAATACTCAGTATACATTATACAGAGCTGTGCAAAGAAAAACTCTGATTGCGGCTTGGTGTAATTTACCACAAGATTATTTAAGAAAACATCGGGTCAATACAAGAGACTTAAAGATGTACTAAATCAAAAATTAAGGTGAATACAAACTTAACCTTTTGTTGACATTTAGTTCAGATTTTTTTTGTTTGTTTGTTTCATGACAGGCCAAAGTACCTGGTACCTGAATAAAGACACTGAGGAATAAAGTTGCATGTTCATTACGAAAACAACAGCGCATAAGACTTTTGCAAAGTATTTATCATTATTATTTTACAAAGGAATGTCAAACATGTGGCCCGCAGGCAAAAACAGGGCCCTTCAGAGGGTTCAATCCGGCTATGATGAATCTGCAAAGTGCAAAAATAACACAGAAGACATTGACAGTCAAGTTATATTGATAATAAAGTTAAATGTTATATTTTTGACTTCCACGTGTCTATTACTAAATGTTTTGTGCCTTTCTAGAACCTCTGGGATCTGTAAGTTGTAATGCACTTGTAAATGACAGGCTCAGACATAATAATGTCCAATATTGTGAGAAAGTTACAGTTGCTCATATTTGTTCAGGTTATTCACATTTTTTTTGTTTTTGGATAGTTTGTAAATGTAAACATTTTCATACTGTAATTTCCCTTTTTCTTAAAGTGCATTATACACAAAGTAGCCACTAACTGGTATATTCATGTACAGTGAAATGACCTCAACAAATACAGCACTTAGTTACAGTACACCACCCCCAGTGATGATGCTATTGATGATCTTCTAAACCAGTTATTCGACTTTATTTTTTCCATTTGTGGGTGTTTCTTGTGTTTTATGTTCCTTATTTTAAACCTGAAGTGTTACTGAAATGAAACACACACACATATCAACTGTCTTCTGGGCAGAGGTTGATGTTCCATTGATAACACAAATCATCTAGATAGGTTTCTCAGAGTGGATGCTGAATCAACACAGTGTGATGAAAGTGATCTCAAAGGTTGCCGTTCCAGATAAGAGGCATTCTTCTGACAAGGCCTGTTTCTGTCCTGTTCAGCAACTCTGAGAATCTGATATGTCCATTACCGTTATCTCACTTGCCAGGGCAAAACCCCAACAGACAACAATTCAATGACGAGCGACAGACGTTCAGAGAAGACATGTGCTCTGACATGCTCTGTCGAAACCCCTGCTTTGGATGTATAAAATTTGTATTGTTAATGCTTTTTTATTGATTGTCTAAAGAAAAAGAACGGCAAAAGAATCATGAAAAAATAAATCACAAACCTCACATTTAATTGATCATTTTAGAATTATGTGGAATCTTCTTAGTCCACAGTAGAATGACTGATCAGACAGGATTATGGAAGCTGTTCTTGTTTGTTTGTTACATTTTTTACATTACCTGTTCTATTATATTTAATGTGATGAGGCAAACAGAAAAAAAAAACTGACTTCTGTTACAGGAGAGAGCTGTCAGGTTTGTAAATTCATTGATTTATTTCGCAACCAACCAACACGTCTTAATTCACAGGCATTAAAGTTTTGTGACCGTGTTGATAAAGGACAAAAATAATCTACTTCTGAGCTGTTTTCATAGGGTGCTTGCATGAAGGGTCAATTGGAGGAATAGTCATGGCAAGATATTGTTTACAAATTAAAAAAAAAAAGTACCTATGTAAAACTAACATATGATCACGATTTTGTATGAAATATATTGAGCCTTTTTGAATAACTTTTGTACCTGTATTGTACAAGAGCTGACACGTGTATAGGGTGAAATAAAGCTTCAGCCTACACCTTGGCATTGTCTCTTTTCCCTTTAATGACTTTTGTAAATGATTAATTTCTATGTACATTTCTGCTGGAAAAGTGTAATGGGCCAAAACAAAATACTGTCTTCTCTTTGGCTGATTGATGTTAGACAAATGGCACAAGGTAATAACATCAGTGTGAAACCTGTGGATATAATTAAGGCTTGTTGATGTAACTGTTCTGTCACCTCTCTGTCTTCACAGGGTCATCAGGCTCAGTTCGACATGTCTGTAAAAATACAAAATAGACAGATTTGTCTTTGCCCCATTTTACCGTGAACAACATGTTTTGAGTGTGACGTGTCATATATGTTGTGCAATGTACACATTATATGTTGCAATCATACGAAGAGAGTTTGAATTCAAGAGTAATGCAATATTATTCAGAGAAAAGCACATTGATCGAATGAGCTATGACAACATTTTGCAAGAGCATTGACCAGTCTACTGGTTACAGTGGATTACTCCTCTTACTTGATGACAATGATTAACCCTGCACCCATTAACTCTTAGATCTGATGCCAGAAAAAGAAATATTCTATATTAACTGCTTGGCAGAAATGGTTTTCAGAAGTATCTATGTGTAACTGCAATACTAAGGAGTTAATGAAATAATTCAAATGTGAAATTAAGAGAATTAAAAAAAATCATCTCACTTGTTCTCTTTTTAAAATTGTGTCAAGATCACTACATTACAATTGTGCACATTATGTCACATCCTGTAGTTGTCTGCAAGACATTTACACAGACATTTATATTTAGAGATCATGCTTTTTACATATATTTGTATTTAATATGAACTTAATATTAAATAAATAATTTTAAACACAAAGATTCTTTCCAATGAATGAGACCACCCCCCCCGAATATGATATGTCATTTGTTTCATACTAAAACAGCTGCCTATATTGTAATTTATGAACATTCTTTGAAACACAGCTTAAAATATTAACTTAAACTGTCAAATTAAAATAGTGGAGAAAATATACTTTTTACAACTGACACTTCCATTTTGTATAAATACTTCAATGCACTTGTACTTACATATCTTCAAATAAAATAATCAAACATTCTTACGACTGCAATGTACATGTCAGAGAGTTGCACGCTCTATTTAAGATTAATATATAATGTAAATCACAGCTTGAGGGACTATTATTATTCATTGGCATAAACCAGTTGTAGCAAAGTCCAGTGGTCATTGAACAACAAACAACAGCATGTCAGTCTTTGACCTATTAATCATAGCACACAAAACTTGCAGACACCAGGCACTAATTTTGTTATCTGTAAAGGGAGATAAGTCTGCCCTGATACTCTGTCCTTTTTACACAGATTCGTGCACATTGCATGTCTGTGTCAATGTGCATGCATCTATACATCATCATGATGAGTCTCGACTTAAGCGTCTTGACTGAAATGTATTCAAATCTTTATTTATTTCCTTTATGACCACCTCCAAAAACTGCTACAATTCCCCATCAGAACAAAAAATATTTGTGTCATCTGTAAATAATGCAACTTTTGATACAATGCAAATGTCATTTATATGCATAATAAACTATTTAGGACCTAAAACTGATCCTTGAGGTATCCCACATGTAACATTCATCAATCTAGATAAATACTGATTACTTTGTACATATTGCTGTCTGTTAAGTATATAGCTCTGTAACCAGCCCATAACAATACCTCAGAAAATATACTTGTTTTATAATCAACATATTGTGAATGACAGTGTCAAATGCTTTCTTAACATCTAAAAAAGAAAAAAAACTCCAATTGTATATTTCTTCATATTATGACATTCAGTTATTTCTTCTACCAAGTCAATCAGTGCCAAGGCTGTCAATCTCTTATTCCTAAATCTATACTGGTTGTCTGTCAGCATCTAAAGTTTCTCAATAAACCTATCAAATCCTTTTATGAAGAGTTTTTCTAATATTTTATAAAACTGGGAAAGTACTGATACTGGTCTATAATTAGTAGAATGGCGTTTATCTCCTGCTTTGTAAATGGGAACAACTTTTGCTACTTTAATCTTATGTGGAAATACCCCATTTTGGAAAGATAAGATAAACATATACATTAGTGGTTTTACACCATCAGTAACACTCTTGTCACAATGTCAATCTCAAAACGTAGAAAACATCAATACTCAGCTCTGGTTTGGTTGTTGCTAATGTTTTTCTTGGTTGCGTATTGGAAGCACTGGTTTGTTATATTGTCTTAACCACACATCTCACAAAAGAAACTTGCTAAACATGCATGAAAACCACATTGAAAAAAAAAATCTAAATAGTGAGTCTGTCTTTACTATGGGGGTGATATGTTAACACCCACCACCCCAAACCAAGTTTTTAGCTGGCTGTCTCACATTCACACTTTCCTTTTTAATTTATCTTCAAGACCCCATTTTCACACTGAGTTGCCTTCCATCTGTTTTTTTTTTTTTTTTTTTTTACAATGGGAACAGCTGCCTAGAACCAATCAGAATAGGAGCTTGACAAGTGTTAACCCCTGAAATCATGTTTTCAAATCTTGATTTGTAAGGATTGTGGATCATGCTTAAAAATGTATATACGAGGTCATCTAGAAATATTCAAACTGTTTGACTGTGTGTGGATGTGCTGAGTGAGCTCCTCCCGGCAGGTGACCATTGGACTGTCAACTCAGTGCCCTGCTGAGGGAGAGGGCTGGGGGGTGAGGTCCACCTCCACGGAGACAGACCTCACACCTTCCCCCTCCTTTCCACAAAGACTCATCCCTCACCCGGCCCCTATAAAAAGTCTGCACTTTCTGAAGTTTTTCAGTCTCGTCACGAAACTCCTCCAGGTAAGACAAGCAACTGCTGAGATGGACTCGGATAGAATAATAGCAAAAATTCTTTTGTAATGCTATTTGTTAAATATTAAATTTAGGAAATAATGAATATTGTATACTCTGCTGTGATATTTCAGCTGTAATTTTCACTTTTGAAGTGTATTTCAACAACCTAAACTGTCCTTAAGGGAGCTAACATGCTAATTCTATCACTGCCTTACTGTAAAGACTGGATTAGGATTATTTAGCAGATAATCTACGTGAGGTGTCTTTTTCAAGCATGAGCCATCCTTAATCTAGCCAGGTTAGAGCAGGTATATCTCATTTGAGCCACTTCAGAGCTTAGAGTAGCAGTGGGAGCTTGGAAAGGCATTGTCGCTGTTAAGCCTGTGTATAAGGTTTTCACATTGCTTTGAATGGACTGTCTGGTGTACATTTGTAAATTTACAATACAGTATATTCGTTTTATGAATACAGAGTATGTATATAGTAAAATAACATGACCGCCTCCTTTACTTTAGACCACCATCATGAAATTTGTGGCCCTTGCACTTGCTCTCCTGCTGGCTGTTGGTGAGTACTGCACCTGCAATCTTGTGCTTGAGGGTAAAAGCTGAAAAAACTTAATTTGCCATGGTTGTTGATCGATAGTGGTGTTTAAGTGTTTTCACTATCATTTGTGTATATTTAATTAACTGTTATTCTGACTGTTCATGCTATTTTGTTCTTATTTTCACTCCAAAACAACTATAACACAACATTTTAAATAAACCAAAATGTGTTAAATTTGAACTTTCCTTTCCTCCCCAGGCTCTCAGGCTGCTTCTCTGCAGTCTGATCCAATTGTCGCTCTGCAAAATGCTAGGGCTGTGGCACAGGTTCACATAAACAATGCAAAGGAAGGTATACATCGTGTCATTGGACATCTGGATGGCACTGAATACGCTGAGATTAAGTGAGGCTACATCATTATCATTTAAGTTTAATGTCTTGTTAATGAGAATGAATGGATACTGCCTTTTGAACACTGACTTTTTCTGCTTTTCTGTTGGAATTTTATGGCAGTTCTTATCACGAATAACTTTTCCCTTCAACTTTTGCTTAAATTGTTTTTATTCTTTCCCAGGGCAACTTTGACTTCTGCTGTGGACAACCTGTTTAACAACCTCCAGACATTCCAGGAAAGCGCTGCACCCGTGACTGACAGCGTCGTCACCACCGTCGCTGATGCCACCGCTGAAATGCGCGCCGGTATCGAGAAGGATATTGAAGATTTGAAGGAAACTATTCGTGCCAACAGGCTCAGAGAAATCCTTGAAAGCCACATTAATGACTACCAGACCATGCTGATGCCCCTGATGCAGGAATTGCAAGCAAGGCGTCAGGCAGAAATGGATGCCATGAGTGACAAAATCCAGGAGGCTAGAAATTCACTGCGTGAAAAGTTTAACACCAATTTGGAGGAGACCAAGAATGCACTGTTACCCGTCATTGATCAAATGAAGGAAAAGGTTGGAAAGCACGTGGAGATGGTGAAGACCCAGGCTGGGCCATACGTCAATGAATACGCTGAACAACTGCAGTCAGCCGTCAACCAGGCTCGGGGTGTAAACACAGCTGACCTAACAGCACTGAGAGAGAAGATTATGCCTCTTGGTGAAGAGATTGTGGCTAAACTCAAGGAAATAGCGCAGACCGTAGTTACCGCAGTTAATCAAAACTAAACCTCGCTACCTTGCTGCCACCTTCCTATTCTTAGTCTACTCCACCTTCCTCCCTTCTTCACACACAAACAGCCCACCACCACAGATGAAGCCAAAGCCTCACTGAAACAGTCTGGCAGTACTCTCTCTCTCTCTCTCTCTCTCTCTCTCTTTCTCTCTCTCTCTCTCTCTCTCTCACTCTCTCTCTCTCTCTCTCCCAGTGCAAACACCTTACGTTATGCGCTCAAGCTCAAGCACATGCAAGCAAAGACATACACAGACACATACAGCACACACAGGCTTTAAACTTTGTCAGCCATGGACAGGTCCTGTCTGTATTTTGTGGTGAAACTGTATGTGAATTTTCTAAAGTGCCTGAACCTCTGTGTAATGATGCTTGTCTGATGAAACCTGTGCTTTGATGAAATACAGCTCAATAAACATGTAACTGTTTATACTACATTGACACAGATTTGTGTGCCTTTAAGGTGTTTTTTTCTCAATGATCTCACTTCACTAAGCGAAATGTAGTCTATAAACAAACGTTACTGTTTTCTTTCCTGCTGCTAGAAAACTGTAAGAATACAACTTATTTGACTTGGGTTAAACTCATAGCAAAGCATCAGTCAGTCAGTATCTCAAGTAAGACTAATCTGTCAAAAAATTCTGGGTTAATTAAAACCTTTTCAAACTGAAAAACAGCACTTTGAACCTCTCAGTACTGTGTGTGACACCAAAATTTCTGGTCTCTTCAATTGTAGTCGTAAAAAGTAAAATAGAATAGTGAAAAACTGCTACTCAGTGTGGCATTAGAGTAGATATATTGCACAAGAAATGAACAGAACAAGGTGGCCTGTGTTTTTATTATCATACAATGTAAATGACATATAATATTCCAGGGTTTTCTATGCCATTTTGGGCATCACCTAAGCTAAATTAATGTAAAATCAATGCAAAGAGAAAGTTAGTGTTTAGCTTTTTGGGTGATCTTTATGTACTCCAAATTATGTTAATGTATATGAGGAAGAGTAAAAAAAAGTTCTCAAACAAATGTAATAAAAAGTTTATTTATCTAAATAACAAAATTATTTTTTCTACATAAGCTCCATAAGAGGCTAAAGACTTTGGTGATCTATGTCTAGATCTGTAGATTCCTTTGGTTGAGCATTTGACCTTTATTACAACTTACAATTCAAACATAAATCTGAATTTTATTAAAGCCCCCTTTATGAAACCACCCACAGCATGCAAGTATTTGGATTCTTGTCCTAAGTTTACTTTTTTTAATCAAATTACAAAAACAGCATTTTGATAGGTCATTATTGATCACTAGGTCTTTTAGTAAAGAGTAATAATAATACTGCCATTTCTACTTTTAATAGATGTCCAGTGACATATGAGATATTTCTTCTATTGTGGTCATGAAAGCTGTGATTAATGAGATAATTCTGAATTGGCTTATTGACAAACCTGGTTCTTGGCTTGTTGTGCTTTATTAGAAAGATGCCCTGCTTCCTGCATTGAAGCCCCTCAGGCTTGAACCCTTCAACACTGTCCCATCATAGATCAACACAAGGCTACACATGTGAACCATGTATTTTCTTCTAAATACACAATCCACAATTATATATTAGAAATTTTTTGTCTTTAGATATTATAGACAATTGTTGGGTCTTCATATGACATGTCCATGGCACATGAATGGTGCCAAACAGTTGCACATACACAGTTAAAAAATACACTCTAAGGCATGATGATATAAGTCAAGAAATAAATACAGAAATAAGTTCAGAACTGTCAATAAACAAACAAAAAAACTATTTATGCAAGCCTATATGAATAACAAACTTTCTAGTTAGTATGGTATTTATATTTTGCTAAAGTGAAGAATAAAAAGAGTTTGTTTACTGTCTGTATCCATCCACACTCAGCAACAATTGGCTGAGTGGGATCTTATTAATGTGGTTGGTCAAGACAAGCCCTGTTTTAGGCTTTAGGCTATGAGAAACAATGCAATACTTTGAAATGGACCAAATGGATTTAATTTGTGTGCGTGTGTGTGCGTACGTGTGCATGATGTGCCGGTGTCTTTACATGTGCACACTTGTGTATTCGCAGTCCTTAGAGCCATGTGCCTGTATGTGCATACAGCTGTGATTAGTACATGTCAGTGGCACCAGGAGTATTGTAATGGATGAGCTAGTCATGGTGGTCCCTAGTGAATCTCAGGGTGTATAAAACCTGCTTGTTCCTGATCACAGTTACTTCTAACCCTGGATATGCATCTACCACAGTAACTGGAGCATAGTTGTGTTTTTATTAGGCCAAGACGTGGTATCAAAAGAAGAAAAAGTAATGTAAAGTGTTTTTGTTACAGTTTTGTGACACAGCTTTGCCAGAAGTTTAAATCCCACTATGGAAGGTAAGAGTTTATCTTACACAGAGAGGAAATTTGTACAAAAAAAAGGCAATTAAGATAGAATAAAATGCAAACATGTCCTCTCCTCAGAGCCACAAATCTCTCAGAGCTGTGAACTACCACGGCCCTGCTGTGCAGATAGCAGGTCAGTGCTGAGCTCCAAGGCTCCGCAGGTTAGTGGGGTCAGAGTACAGCTGGAGATGCATGCCCTTTGGCAGCAGTTTGATCGGCTTGGCACAGAGATGATAGTTACCAAAGCTGGAAGGTAAAAAAAAAATCCTTCATTGCTCTTAATTTGTTTATACTCTGTCTTGTTTATGTTATTATCTATTAACATTTTAATTTACCACAGGAGGATGTTTCCCACTTTCCAAGTTCATATTTCTGGGATGGACCCTGCTTCTGAATATGTCTTGCTGATGGACTTCATCTTTGTTGATGATAAAAGATACAGGTCAGCAGTGTTTGGAAGATTGTTTCTGAAATGTGAGACTACTAGTTGCCCTGTAAAAAATTTAATAAGTAATGTCTTTATTCTAAGTAATAATAATAATAATGGATTAAATTTCTATAATGCTTTTTAAGGCACCCAAAGCGCTTTTCATTATTGATCCATTATTCATTCGCTCTCACATACTTCATCAAAATAGTGTAACTTTTAACATTTGATAACCATTTCATGTACAATGAGAAGATGCCAAACAGCAGAATGGATGTAACTGTAATTTATAACATATTCTCAGTAAGTGTAACTGAGTAAAAATACATTTATTTTGTAATTTAATTACATAATGCTGTGATATTAAACTAGTTATGCCATGGGACAGGCATACACAGTGAACAATATGTAATCTAGTGCATAGTGTCTAACAGAACCTAGTGTGCTTCACTTGTTTTCAGATCTGAGAGCTTTCTTTACTTTGTTCAAGCTAGTTATTACTTAATATGGCCATTGATCTTAGTGTCAAGTTCATATTGTATATATAATAGTCTAAATTTAAAGATCTAAAACATACATTGTGAATGTGTGTATCAGATATGCGTTCCACAGCTCGTCCTGGCTGGTAGCAGGAAAAGCAGATGCTGCAGCACCGAGCAGGATGCATTTTCACCCAGACTCACCAGCACGTGGAGCCCAGTGGATGAAGCAGACAGTGTCCTTTGATACTTTGAAGCTCACCAACAACCTGCTGGATGACAATGGACATGTCAGTTGATGCACTTATATATTTAGGAAATTAAACAAGAGGGAAATTATAGCCTTTTGATTTCCAATTAAACATAATAATAAGATCTCTTTTTGCTTGCTTTGCTTTTTCCCACATGACAGATGATTCTGAACTCAATGCATCGCTACCAGCCGCGCTTTCATGTGGTCTATGTGGATCCAGGCCCCAATAGCCACTTAAATGCTCACAAGAACTTTTGCTCCTTCTCCTTTCCAGAGACACGCTTCATGGCTGTGACTGCATATCAGAATCACAGAGTAAGAAACACCTGCTGTCAGTACATTTCCTATTCAAAGTGACTGAGGCCCCCTCAACATCTGTAATGCACATGTGTCTTACTAGTTCTATTTCTACCTATCGTTTTGTATACCATATGGATTATCAAATTAGCCATGAATGGTAGTATTTTTGCATTTTCATTCATTATCTGAACCCACTTTATCCTCACTAGAGTCACAGGGGTCGCTGGAGCCTATCTCAGCTACTTATTGACAAAGGCCATTTTTGCATTTTGTTTAACATATTTTAATCCTCTGTTAGATCACACAACTGAAGATCGCCAGCAACCCCTTTGCCAAAGGCTTCAGAACTTCCGACACTCAAGATTGGTGAGCATCATGTGTCATTACGCCACAGCTGTATAAAATTGGTCTAATTTGGAAATATATTTTTCTGGTTGAAATCTAGTCTAGAAGACAGTGTACTTTGGTGCCTGATCAGCTGGTAAATAGTGATTTAGCAGCAGTCTTGCCCATTGCTAATCTCTGACTTTTGTATACAATAAAGGGCGCACAAAGTTTTTAGTCATATGGTAAATTTAAGACCACCGTTATTATAGTAATGCATGCGTATGCGTATGTGTGTGTCTGTACGTGTATGTGTGTGTGTATATGCGTACACAGCTGTATGTGCATAACTGTTTTTAAAAATATCAGAGGGCGGCACGGTGGTGCAGTGGATAGCACTCGTGCCTCACAGCAAGAAGGTCCTGGGTTCGATTCTAACACCAGTCGGTGGGACCTTTCTGTGTGGAGTTTGCATGTTCTCCCCGTGTCTGCGTGGGTTCTCTCCGGGTACTC
>JAPTYQ010000006.1:12958346-12970686 GCA_029814465.1 Ostorhinchus cyanosoma
CTGCCACAAACTCACCAAAGCTGATGATTATCCTCCTATTTATAAAACATGACTAAAAAGTACACCTCAGTAAAGTTGTAGAAGCATCACAAAAATAGCACTATGTTAAAAAAAAATGTAATCTGATGATATGTTTTTTTTTGTTTTTTTTTTTGCAGACCTTCAATCAGATGCATTCAGAGACGACACACCAACACTTCCACCAAACAGTGCGCCGACCCTCAACTGACTACCTCTGATGCGAACATCTGACATCAAAATAACCACAATGCATCATATCACGACATCTGGAATTTTGACAACTTTCTGAAAGCGTAAAGTGTCATTATGAATAAACAGGAAAACATATACCTCAATTTCTTTATCAGACACCATAACACCTCCGTTGTGATACTTATCTACATGTTTGTTGATGAGCAGCAATAAAATCAACCACACATAAGTCGGCTCGTTCATATTAGTGACAGATATCGAAGCAACATGGTGCTTTTCTTTTCAAAATTTCCATATTTTGTTGCTGACATTGTGTTTCATTTCCCTTCTTATTTCCTACTTTTGTGACCGCTCAGTGATGTAAAGGGACAAGAAGGAGACATCCTGTCATGGCAGCAAATTTTTATGTAGGTTATGTTTTAATAATTAGGGTTTTTATTTTATTATCTTGGAAAAAAAAAAAAAAAAGTAAGACCTGTCCAGACTGCTGGGATTTAATTTAAATGAAATATCTTCCTCATACTGTAGATCATCACTTTGACTCTAGTGCTTTCAGAGAACATTTACCTTCATTAAAGTATTTATTCATATAATGCACATTATTGTCCTTGATGGCATATTTTGAAACTAATTTCTCACTTGAGCGGTCACATCATGAATCATTCCTCATGACGTCTTAGGTGGATGAGTAACTGTAAGCGTCAAATCCAATTTTGTTGAAATCGGCTTTTTTTTTTTTTACAACATTACAAAACTCGGATTATTTTATCGTGGACACTTCTGTTTATCGTACCTGTTGAACAACACAACAGAAGGCAGCTTTAGTTGCTCTTCTCGACATCAATTGTAGATACCGTGGAAAAGTGTAGCCGTGTATTATTCTGAATTGTGTGTAGTTTTATTTCTGATTACTTGTATATATGTCTCGTTCCCACTGAAGCGAACAAGAGGAAGAGCTCTGGACAGTTGTGTATTATTTGAAATGTGTAGTTTAATTTCTGAAGTTGTATATATGGAAAATTGGTTGTGTTCCTGTAAAAATTATAATTATGGAATTGACAATAAAGTCTTTTGTCCCACTATTGCTGGAAATTACATGTGTGCTGATGCTTTACATAATGGAGTATTCATAACAGTGGTAGTAATAGTAATAGTAATAGTAATAGTAATAGTAATAGTAATAGTAATAGTAATCGTAATACTTTTTTTCTTAATGTTGAATATTGTGGAATTTACTAATTAAAGATGCAAGGAATAAATAAAAAAAAACTTTGATTCAAGCTTTAATAACTTTCATTGTAAAAACAGAATTTCAGGAACACTGTCATGTCTGATTTTGTGTTCAGTAATTTGATTTTATTGTTCAAATGTAACATGCTGACTTGAGGAAGATGCAGATTTCCTGACAGAAAGTCGTGTCTATTTTGAGAGTATGCAAACTTGTAACCAAGGCAGGAATCTTGTGCAAGTTTCAGGGTGTATGTATACAAGAGGGGAGGGGTATTAACACTGGTTAAAAAGCAGAACATCTCCAGAACAGCTTCCTCCTACAAGTCACAGCGCAGGAAGTGAACAGCAACAGGACACTCAAGATGTAAGTGGACAAATAAGCTTTTTATTCTTTCTAAGTAAATATTGATGATCTATATATTTAAAATTGTATTTATTGAGATATAATTGTAATATTTACTGATGTTTTTTGGTCTGTTAAATTCATCTTCTTAAATTTCTGTTTATATTTGCTCTGATTTTTTAAAAATGTACTTTTACAATAGTTTAAACATGACACTGACCCTTTTTTTTTTTACCAAATGTTTGCATCCACAGCTTAAACCAACCATGGATTACTATGAATTTGGATTAAACGATTCTATCAGTGATGATTACACATTACCTGACTTTTCAAGCCATTATATCCCGAAGATTCAACCTATCCAGATAGCGGCCCTGGTCTGCTACAGCCTTGTGATCCTGCTGGGTGTTCCTGGGAATGCCGTGGTGGTGTGGGTGACCGGCTTCTGCATGCCCCACTCTGTCACGTCCCTGTGGTTTCTGAACCTGGCTCTGGCTGATCTCCTGTGCTGCCTGTCCCTTCCTCTGCTCATGGTCCCTCTGGCTCACGACGGCCACTGGCACTTCGGCCCACTGGCCTGCACTCTGCTCCGTGGCCTGTTTTACCTGGTCATGTACTGCAGCGTCCTGCAGTTGGCTTTAATCAGCCTGGACCGCTGGCTGTTGGTGAGCAGACCTGTGTGGTGCCAGAACAGAAGACGACCCAGGAAAGCTGTGTGGGTCATTCTCGGCGTTTGGTGCTTGTCTCTGATCTGCAGCCTCCCTCAGTTTATCCACAGCAGTGAAATAGACGCAGGAACAGAGAAGCATGAGTGCAACCAACCCAGATCCTGGTTCTTCTTCTCCTTCAGGTTTGTGGTAGGATTCATCCTCCCTTTCCTGATCATTGTCATCTGTCACTGGCGGGTGTATGGGAAAACAGCAAGTGGACTTTCAAATGGGACCCGTTCCAAGAGAACACTGAAGATCATTATTGCTGTGATCCTCAGCTTCCTCCTATGTTGGATCCCACTACACATTGTGGACTTGATCATGTTACTCACCCCACGTTCTTCTGCTCAGTACCCACTCGTCTACCACGCAGAAGTGATGGCAGTCTGTCTGGCATATTTTAACAGCTGCCTCAACCCACTGCTTTATGTTTGTCTGGGTCGTGGCTTCAAAAACACTGTGAATCGCTCTCTGCGCAGCGTTCTTCACTTCATTACCGAAGAGCCTCAAACTAAGATGAGCATGACCAACAATGACACCAAAAGCTCAAGCACGGGAAGAGAGTTAACTAAAGTCTGATAGGGTGTTGACTTGGAAACGCGCTGTGATGTGACATTCTTCCTGCTGCAGTTACTGTGACCGTGCAAAGATCAGATATCCTAAAACTGGGTTGTGTCAGAACCTATTGGCACATAACGGCAAGTCAAACCAAAGACGACGTTTTGAAAGTTTGCTGTCGTGTAAATCTAGAGAGAACTAAGGACTGTTGCAAAAATGCACGATATATAAAAAAAGAAAAAAAAGAAAAAAAAAACCAAAACGTCAGCAGCAGTGCATCAGCAACTCTTAAAAATCTGCTAAATTTCTGGTCTTCTGTTTTTGACCCTGGACTTAACATTGGATTTCATGAAGTATTTAATTCAAGCATGGTCAACATATATTTATAAATGTATATGATATCATTTATAGACACAATTGGTGTCAGAATAAAGATAAATAGGTCACATATTTAACAAAACTTCACCTACATATTATCTAACACATTTGTATGGGATATGCTCTTCCTCCAGTTACATTCTCTTGTGCATCTATTGTATTTTCAGCCCACAAGAGGGAGCTACACTGTAAAGATCTGTGCAAAGTGTCTGAAATGGACCTGTGATGTGCTATAACATATACATTACAAACAAAAAGTTAAGGATTTCTCTTTTTTTTTGTCCTAAGTGCTATTTATTAAATCCGTACACTTTTTTTTTTTTATTATTTTGCATTCCTGTGGTCCTCCTATTTGTTTGTTTCCTATTATATTAAGTTCAACATGGTTCTGCTTGAATGAACATTGCCAAGTTGAGCAATTGAGCTATATGGTAATACTCACAAATGTTTTTTTTTTTTTAATTATGGATCTGTGCAACGTCATTTGGATGGGGCTAGAGAATATCCTTAACTTTTTGTTTGTAGTGTACCATGTTAAGACATTAGCAACGCAATGCTTTTTTTTTTTGTTAATAACTAAATAATAAAAACAATATGAAAGGACAAAAATCAATACCAAAATTGTCTTTATTTATAAACTACATTCATCCAAACAAGGCCACATGATGGTATGTACAATACGCTACAGTGTACAAGATAGTGTACAGTGTGTATTATCCTGTGTTTTGGTGAAATTCAGTTATATGTACATGCATGTACACTGATGACAAACAATGACCTCTGAACCATTTTTTCTTTTCTTTTCTTTTTTACTTTTATTTGTTCCCATTGGTCCCGAAGCAGGCTGCAGAAGAGGAGAGGTAGTAGTAAATTCACATAAATGGAAATCCTTAGCTAAACTTTTATTTGCATCATAAATAGATATTTTTTTCTGCGGGGTGTTGACAAGTTGCAGGAAATGTCACTGTTGTAAAAGAAAAAAAAAATACATTGAAATAAGTTACAAAAAATATATTTGTAAAATGAGACTTGAAGATGCAAACTCTATGACAGCTACTCTTTTGTAATCTTTTATTTTTGTAAACTTTTTCAAAATAATATAAAAATGACCCATCAATGAATGATTTAATGAACTAGAGAGGCACAAGACATTAGAAAAATGTGGCAGCACACTCAAACAGGGAGCTGATGGGGATCTATTTTATACACAGTGTAATGTGGCATCATAATATTTATTTTCTGACAATAGTGTCTCATGGTTGCCTGATCTATCCCATAAAGACCCAGTGCTACTTTTGTGGCAATTTGCATATGAATTGTTATATTTATTTTACTGATAATGTAGATGCTAATAAAAGCTCAGATTAAAGTTGAGGGTTATTATATCAGAAACAGCGGAAACTGAAGAAAAAAAGTGTCTTTTTCAGTAAAATATATCAACTGAACACAAAACAAGCATCTCCATCCACTATCATTTATCAGAGTACAAGGGTTTTACTGGTGAATCAATGTTGTAGAAGATGACAGTGTTTCCACATTCACTACTGAGCCTCTCAACGTCCAAAATCGGTCAAATCTGATGACCATGAAAAGATGACAAACTGCATTTTATAGTAATTATTTACATTTATTGATAGAATTAGTGGATCAACAGGTATTAAACAGGTTAGATCAGTTTAAGACTTTGGACGCCGGTGGATGTTTGGGTCTTTACGGGTTAAAATCGGACAAAATTTCAGTACTGATAAGACATGTCGAGCAGATTTTTCACTTAAACTACACTGTAAGTAGAGGTAGTAAGAGTATAAAAACTGACATTATTTATCAATCTGATTAGTAACCTTTGACATGGCTCCATCCAAAATACCTTTTGTAACACAGTATTTCTGGTTCGTGTGAAAAACAGTTTGCGTCGCTCCATCATACAGTTGTCATGACTTTGAGGGATCCTGAGCGGAATCTGAGGATCTTCTTTTTGAGGGCGTGGGAGGCTTTGATCTTCACAAAGGCTTTGGGCTGAGATGAAGCATTGGCAGTGGCCTGTGGTGAAGGTGAGGAAGAAGATGAGGTAGAGGCGAGGCGCGGGGGCAGCTGCTGTGGCCAAACCAGTCCCCCACTCTCATCGGAGTCACTGGACAGTGAGCTGGAGGCCGGTGAATACGCCTCACTCATGCTGGATTCAGACTCTGCAGGTGCAGCTCCAGCATAGCCCTCCTCGCCCTGACAAAGAGGTGCCCTCTCCTGAAAGTCAGAGTGCTGCCTCCGATGTGTCTGCTGCTGGTGGTAGGTCTGTGTTTGCGAATGAGGGCACGGATGACCATGGCGAGCTTTTCTGGGTGCTCGTCTGTGTGCTTGTCCTGGGTGCGTCTCCCCTTCGTCCTGGCTAAGCTCCAGGTTCGAGCACCAGCGTCGACAGCCGTTGTTGTCCATGTGGAGTCCTGAAGATTGGCCTTTGTTCTGAGCAGCGTCCCCTCTACCTGGGTTCCTCTCTGTTGTACTGTATCTGCGTTCTGGGAGTATTCGCTGGCCCAGGAGGCTGTTTTCAGACTGGGATCGGCTTTTACTACTGGATTTCTTGGACCGCTGTCGCTCATTGTGGCTCTTTTTTGAGCTTCTGGACTTGGAGTTTTGCTGCTCAGGACAAGTTGCGTCTTGGTTAGGCTTAGGCTGCTCTGGGTTGTAGTGTCTAGGGGAGCGGACAGGGGCATGGCAGGCTTGTCCGGGTATATACTGTGCACTGACTAGATTGTGCTTGTGATGAATAGGGGGTTGTGGATGTGGATAATGCTGGGGGGATGTGGGTTCACAACAAAGGTCAAGAACCCCAACACCATAGTTGGGGTCCAGAGAGGGCAGAGGTGATGGTAGCCTCCCAGCCAGCGAGTGTGGCCTGGACTGGGGGTAGGGCAGAGCCAGATAACAGTCCTCCTCCAATGACGGGGCCTCTCCGCCACAGGCTTCCCCCTCGAGGAGGTCGCAACCCCAGCCCTGGCTCTTAGGGTTTGCTAAAAGGTCAACCTGGGGCTGGTGATAGGGGTCAGGAAGGCGTTGCTCTGTGGTCAGGGAAGGAGTTCTCCTATGTAAAGATGAGTATATGGGGTCAGAGGTCACAGTGGTGCGAGGCTGACACGGCCGTGGTGAGAGGGTGTGGCGCTGGATGAGACTTAGGATGTAACCTTCAACCCTAAAGGCCTGCTGGTAGTCATCCTCCGTCACCAGGTCCACTGCTGGTTGCTGATGCCAGGTTTGGGTGTGCCCTCTCGGGTCCCAGGGGGAGGAGTCCAACCCTGTGACCTCTTCAGCGATGCCCTCCAGAGGTGGGTATGGGGCGGAGAAAGAGCGGGGTAGTGTGGTGCGAAGGATGGGCATATCTACCTCTGCATTCAGTGAAAGTGGGTCACCTATTTATAGAAAACAATACCGTAGTAAGTGAAGGTGGAGTAGTGATAAAATAATGTACACATTAAATAACACATCAGACCAGTAAAATAATATAAATAAAAGGTTAAGAACTTTTGAATGAAAAAAGTACAATTCCGTAATAAACATTTTTACGCCTACGAATTGTACTTGAACATAACATGAACAAATATAAACAACCTGTGAATTCTTAAGAAAAATAAGTGCAATGTTAACAATATTACGCCATAGTTGATCATTTATACATGTGCATCACAACTTAGAGATCACAGTGGATCTACAAATACAGAAAACATTAAATAACAGGCAGAATATTATTAAAATTCTACATACTTCTCTTAAGACATTGTAAGTTATTCACATTTTGTGTAAAAGGCTAATTTGTAAATGTAAATGTTTGTGTAATTTTACTATTTTTTTAACACTAAGAAACAAAGGAAAAAAATGCAGTTTTCATTATTTATAGTTTTTTTTTAAGTATTTTACTTGTCTGACCCACTTTAGACTGAAATGATTGTAACAGTCTTGATCTTTAATATCTTCAGTGTAATTTTTGCACGCCACAAATTCATCCCAGGGGCTGGATTGAACCCTCTGGCGGGGCTGGTTTTAACCAGGAAGGAACAAACAGACGTAACAATTTCTGAGTTTAAGTTGAAGTTTGAGTTAACAAGTAAAACCTACATTTTACTCCAGAATAAACAAGTTGATATTTTTCAGATGAGAACTTAGACATTAAATTCCCGTCTTGTAATCTAATAAAACAATGTGTGTATCTTAGCTCTGGTGTCTGTTCTTTCCACTTAAACCTATCTGCTGATTTTCTTACTTCAGAGAACTAAATGTTTTGGGCACTGACTAATGAACTGACTCATAGCTTAAGGACAAATGAAAGCTTGACTGAACTAAATAAAGCTATCTCAGTGTACAGATCTAATAGTGCACAGCAGATGCCATACCAGACTGATAAGAAAAATCAACATTCACTAAAAAAAAAAAAAAAAAAAAAAGGATATTACGAATACAAATGAATAAATATGAAGGGCTTCATTCTTTGCAGACAGACTTGCATGTCTTACCCACAGACTTTGGCCTGTCACTACTATAAGCCCAGGAGGAGATAGTCTCTGTGGGCTCCGTGGAACAGGATCTTCCTTTTGGCGACTGACCCTCACTCGACTCATAGAAACCTATAAAAATGTACATTAATTATAACAGACACGAGATGACTACCCTATTCATCATAGCTGACTGATTACTCCACTTCTCTAAAAATAAACCAGGTTTATGAAGGGAATGCTTCACTGCGTTTCACAAGTGGAGAACAAAACAAAAACGACAAACAACTAGAGCATGAAAAAAAAACAATAAAAGCGGAAAGAAATTTGACAATAGTTTTTGCACAGAATAAAGCATGTGATTATTATAAATATGTTTCTAGTGGTGTTTAGTGCGTGGAAGACACATATTTATGAAAGAGGATTAGGGCCATTGGAGAAAAAAAGGTCCAATGTATATATTTTCTAGTATTATTCTGAGAAAAAAAATCATAATTCTGAGATTAAAGTCAGAATTGTGCGGGAAAAAGTCATAATTCTGACTTTAATCTGGAATTCTGACTTTTTACCCTTAGAATCCTGACTTTTTTCTTAAAGAATTCTGACTTTAATCTGGAATTCTGACTTTTTTCCTCAGAATTCTGACATTTTTCTCTGAATAATAATAAAAAAAGTATATTGGGCATTCATTAATAATTCTTTTTCCAGTGGCCCTAATCCTCTTTCATAAATATTAACATGCATATTTGGAAAAAAAAAAATCCTTGAATTCACTTACGTTAGAGCAACAAACAAACAAACAAACAAACAAAATACCTGAACTGGGTCGACTGTCGCCTGCATCTCCTTGTGCTCCATCATAACAGCTGTCGTCGGTGTCGATCCTCAGCTCTCCCACCTGCTTTTCCAGAGCTTGCATCAGCCCCCATGGGGAACTCTGAAGAGCACTCTGAAAAAAAAACACACACACAAATTGTTTACTTACTTTCTGCATTCAATTGTGCTGTAATTTTAGAGCAGACTTTAATTATCAGCAAACAGGAAGTAAAAAATTCATGAAAGCCGCGCAGCTGTGAGTACTTTACTGCTTATTTTTCCAGCTGCACAAACCAGGTCTCATTTGATTTGAGACTCAGATAATCAGGCACCTGTGGAGATGTTTCCTGCAGTAACTCTACTTCATAAAAATCATATATTCATTCTTGATGTTAACTGTTTGTACTGAGGAGAGTGTTTATTTTTTTAGCTGACTGAAATAGAATAGACCTAATGAGTAAACACAAAATGTCACATCAGATGAAGTCACATTTCTTCTCTGCTACTAAAAAGCAAAGATGACCATGAGGCCGGTAATGTGCGCTGGAGCTCTCTTATGTAAGTTAGCTCATATAGAAGAAACGGTCAGTTGGAACATGAATAATTCAAGTGGCTGTCAAGGGTGGGGGGTGGGGGCATGAGGGACCTATATGTGAAATCCCATTCATCTGACATATAGATGAATGGGATTTCACATATACATACAAAAAGAGACATTTTACAATAAGAAACAAACACACTAGTCTGTGTTAAAACTCCAGGAGCCTCCACTTCCTTCTTTCGGTCTACAAACACTACATAAAAGACACAACCGCGACACCTGACCTGAGAAAATGACCCTCCGTCTGAGAATCTGAAGCTCAAATTGGTTGTCATAAAGATGAACCTGTAGGATCACACGCTTAACATACACGCTCTGGAAAGACAGTGAAATTGGGCGTGCTGGTTTGGCTAAGTTGACAATTTGCTTTGGTCTCATGTCAAGATCGACTGACACACACTTGCATCAGCAAAGACTCACATCACAGTGCCAGTGCACACGGTTTAACACTGCTGACGCTAAAGGTTCATTAAGGGACTTCACCACCAGGAGATTGAGTGTGTCCTCATTACAAGGTGGCACTTTTCATATTGCAAACCATAAATGATGAACAGCCTGTCAGACACTGTGGTCTTCTGCACTTCCTGAGGACTGTCTATGTACATCTTTGTCAATTTACACACATATGTTCCATAGCAACTGAAAAATCACAGATTGCTGACCGGCAAAGCTAGTTAAAAACTATGAGCCGACTGAAGAAGGCCTTCACAGCAAATTCAAGGATTTGTGATATTGGGCTGTATTAATAAAATTTGACAGGGCTTAAAATTTGACGCTGGTTGCTTTGATAGATGCCCGGAAGGCATGAGAGCTGATAAATTGAATAATCACACACAAAACACTCTGCGCTGGAGAGTCTCTCATTAAGGGAATCCCCTTTTAGAGCTGCACTTGTTCTAAATGATCGGTTTTATGACTCTTCCTCCACAGGCAAAAAAACCACAATAAAGACATAGGATCATATCCTGTTAACAGAACACAAAACATAGTCTAGACTGTCTGTGATCTTTTGGGTACTGCACCAATCAGTGCTTGAGCTCTGACTCCTTTGTGCTGCCGCCATAATGCGAATGCCGCAATGCCGAATGAGCAATTGACCCAAACTAACCTATGCTTCCCACACAACCTCTTCACCCCAAACACTCATCACTTCTTTTGTCTCAACAAGGGTTCGCATTGTTTTACCGTAAACAAAGCATTAGCATCATTACATTGACATAGTTCTGTGTGGCAGAAATGAATGAATGGGGGGGCTTTGTTTTAGCCCCTGAAGTGAAGTAAAAGACGAGCTAGCAGGAGGGGAGGCTATTGGGAATCAATTAATCAATGATGCTGTTTCACACAATTGATTGCTTACCGCCTCTTCTTGACCATACCCACAAATGCACACACGCTTATTAAAACGTAATGAGGCAGAAAACAGCAAACCTTTGTGGACGGACAAACCGTCCGAATGCAATGTCATATTTAGTGGTGTAGCTTCGGATCAGGTTCATAGCTGGGGCCATTGTGCAGACTAGTCTTTGATTGTGCTGTATTATTAATGGTCACACACTGGTTCCCTGACACTCTGTGCACTGTATCATTACTGTTTTACTGCATCCTCTGCCCCAGGCTGATGGGGGATGGGGGAGACAGAGGACATGGTGCAGCCAGCCTCACCTAACCATTAAGTTGTTACACAGCGGGTGCAGGACAGATCAGGACTGCCTGCTCTTTCTGTGAAAGACAGAGACCAGCAGGTGAATCCAGGACAAAGCCAGGACTGATTACTGGTTAATTTCACCTACAACATCCTCATCTGATGAAAGAAGAAGAAAAAAAAAGATGGCTTTACAAAAGGAGAAGAGACAAATAATCTCTCCATTGTATCTCTAAGGGGACAGTGAGAGCATTTTTAATCTTGATTGCATAGAGACAAGAGCTTTTCTACAGGAGAGAAAATAAAGCACAGTGTCGACCTTGGTTGATTTGTCATCAGTTGAGAGCTTTAGAAAATACAGTATATTGCCAGGATTTAAAATCCAATGGAACAGGGAACACAAGGCATCCAGCCTCACTGCCGGAGCCTGTATAATTAAAGCGATGTTGTGACTGGCTCCACACAGAGAATGCAGTGGGAGGCCGGAAACACACAGAAACCCTGCCCCCAGTTTCACTGCTTGACTAAACCACAGATCCTGTGACTCTTCAAACACACACACAATTATAATGATTTATTTTAATGATATTAAATCAGATTTTCATGATGAGCTCTAATTTGAAAGAGGTTAAATTTGTCCAAACACAGAGAGGTGCACACAGTGTTTACATAAGTGAACACTGCTCATTAACATGCAGGGACTCTGTGGTTTATGCACATTGGCTTGTGAGCAGGGCAGCAGGATCCAGAGGCAGTGAATGGAGTCTCTGAAGAAAGACGTGCACCAGACTGGCTGTGCATTTGTGACTGACAGCACTGGGAAAAGCAGCTCAGAGAATGACGTATCTGCAAAAGCAATACTTGCTAATGCACAGTGAACCACTTATTTTGTGTGCATATTTACTGGAACGCATAATGCATTTTGGAAGACGAATTTCCTAATTGGATATTGGAAGTAGGCAAAGATGTTTGAGATTTCCTCTCTGTGTGTCAAAACAAAAGCTACAGGAAACCATCCATTGATCCAGTTGAGTGATCAGTCACTGCTGAGTACACTAACTGTCCTACACTCACTCTATGATGCTGCTGTCTTAACACAAGGACACACACAAACTGATCGATAAGGTGCCCGTTGTAACAAAAGCACAAATCAAGCTGAAAACATATCAACACACTCACACATACAGGAGGAACGTACACGTGCCTTCATGCAGATCATTGAATTCTGAGTGAATTCATCATTTTTAACAGATTTACGTAAAGTCTCTAAAACCAAACTCAGGGGGCTGCATGCGTACAACACACACACACACACACACACACACACACACACACACACACACACACACACACACACACACACACACACAC
>JAPTYQ010000006.1:12973703-12983884 GCA_029814465.1 Ostorhinchus cyanosoma
CTATCTATCTATCTATCTATCTATCTATCTATCTATCTATCTATCTATCTATCTATCTATCTATCTATCTATCTGCATTCTTGCACTACAGCTCTAAAAATATCAATGCGTTCAGTATACTTTATGGCATCAATATTTTAAAGTTTTTTTGATTTGATTTTATTTTGAAAGTGCAGCAAGAGATGAATATTTGATCTCTATGCCATATTTGTTCCTGTTTTTTTTTTTTTTCTTCATCATGTCATTCTTACCTCATTATAAAGTCTGGTGCATACTGGGTGAAAAAAAAAAGTAGTGAGTAATACCTCTAAATTATGTTCTTCATTTGAAATAATTTCACTTCAGTAGCCCAAAGGCAAAGTAAAAATATCATGGTGTTTGTCATTTTTATTTTTATTTATTCTCTTCCTTTTATTCTCTACGTTTTTAGACAAATAGCTTTTCTTTGTGCTCATAGTTTCTCACTTTCAGATGAATTTACTTAAGTTTTAGTGCATTTGAGGAGAATTGTTGATGATTTTTAAAACAGATTTAAATCTCAACAGAGGGAACAACAGCACATACAAATACGGTTCCCCACATGATAATGCAAAAGATGTAAGAAGACATGAGAAGAAACACGACGTAACATCATAAAGGATCAGTTCCTGACACTGAAAACTGATTTGCACATTAGAGCCAATTTAATATTCCTTTTTCCAGGATATACAGCACATATATTTTAATGGATAAGATTAGTCTTGTCTGTATTATAACTAATGTTTTCTTTTGTTAGCTTTCAACAGAAATGACCTGTAGAAATTTCTGTCAACTTACCACATAATCATTGAATTTCGGAGGCTGTACTTTTCACCTGTACTCAAAAGAAGTTGAAACAATACTTCTTCTTTCACCAGAATTTTTTTTCTTTGACTGTTTTAATCTGTGCTTCTGCTGAAGTAAATCTGTGAACTTTTGTCACTTGTACATTTTATCCTGACATCACATCAAGAAAACAAGAATCATAAAACTTATAAAGTTTCAAAAGTAAAAACTCCAAAAACAGACCCATTATTTGTTCAGTGTTTTTGTTTTTATTCATATTTCCAATCTCTACCTCACATGAACCAGAAAGCCACTTGTATCGTCTGTCTCTATGAGGCAGTCATCAGCAAGTCAAAACCTACGCGCAGCGCAGGTTAGATTCTTTTGTCAGTGTATGTTCACACTGCAGATATACACAACATATACTTACAGTATATTTATTTCATGTATAAATTTCACTAAAAGTCTCCCTAGAGATCAAAACATTTTCTAAAAAAAACATACAATAGAATTGTTTTTTCAACAGAACTACACCAGTACATATTTTATCAAGACACACTTGAAGAAGAGCATTTGCTATGAGATTGATCAGTGGTTGTCATCAGGAGGTTGTGTGTGTTATTTCTTGTGTTAACCAAGACTGCTGGTTAGTACTGTGGTGTTTGGGTGGCACTAATTCCTTGCTCGCTCTGTGAAAACAAGGCGAATGCCAATTAATACAGTCAATGGAGTGCACAATTCATTAGTTGTCAGTGACAAAATGGTGGCATCCACAGTTCTCAGATTGCCTTGGTTGCACAGCTGTGCAGCTACAGCAGTCAGTACAATCATTCATGTAACACAGATTACAGTGTGAGTGCACACTAGGAAACACAAAAGCAAAAAAAGGGTTAAGAGATCACCTGCTTGTATTTGTGGATACAAAACTGCTGCAACATGTTGTTTTGAAGGGAATGATAAAGGTTGAAAATCCATAATTTGCACATTAGCTTAAGGTATGAACACCTAATTCATGTCTGCTATGGCTGATCCTTTAAAACTGGACCAAATATTTACCCAGTTTGAGAGAATGTGCGTTTTTCAGCAGTTCACTATCGCTGTCTTTCTAGCGTTTACCATGTCCCTTTCAAAAGTACTGTGAATTTACAGGAAATGTGAAACAAAAATTATAAATAAAACATTTGATAAGAAAAAAGTAATACACTTTGAAAACCTCTTAAAGCAATTCAATCACATTTTCATTTACAGTATATGCCATTCTGTACCATCATACACAGGAAGCAGAGTTTCACTGTAATCTTTCAGTGGCATCATGATTGTGAAAATTATTTCTATAAAATAGAAACCATTTCCAACCACTCACATTCACGTCTTAAGGTTTTTGTGTCATCATTACTCAGTGCCTTTTGCAAACGTTATATTCTCACACACACAGCAGTGGTCCAATCCTGAAGCTTTTCTGCAGTTTCATGAAGTCAGTCAGTAACACGCTGCAGAGGCACACAGTAAAGATTCCTGTTCCCTCATAAATCACTCACTCCCACCTTGCTGTGAAATACACAGTGTCTTATTTTGGAGTTGCAAATATTCTGTTTGGGCCAAAATAACTCTAAAGCACAACATAACAAAATGAAAAGTCTGGAAGTTGCAATTCACAAATGTTAAAATAAACCGAGGTACACATCACACCTCGCTAAACCCTGCATTCATCTTTCAAACTAAACTGCTGTCATTCTTTATAGGAAAAGGTCCTAAAGTGCTTTAATATATATATATATATTTTTTTTTTGTACACTGGGAAGATTTGTATTGTTTTGGAAGTGCTTTCATTGCTGAAGTCTGTCAGCACCAAGTGGTCTCATGACAAACTCTTGATTGATGCTCTTTCTGCACCTAATTTGGAATACATATACAATACATAAAATGCATGGTAAATATTTAATTTAAAACAATATGATTGCAGGTGAACGTACATTTCTTCCTTCTTTTGGTTCATTTAGTTGTGTAAATTCTCATGCTTTTGCATCCAAGACAGACACTTAAAATGGGGAAGGGGAAGTTAATTTGGGTTGCAGAACATGTTTTTAAACTAAAAGTTTTGAGCCACTAATGTGTTGACATGGACAAAAGTGGCTCACAGAGGGAATATGAAGAGTTCACAGTGTTCCAAAATGGCATGCATTCATTCACAATAAAAATACTCCAAGTAATGTTTTAGCATTAAATCTTCAAACTAGAGATTATCACATTGTCCCTCTTTACATTTGCAAACAATAAACAATTGATCTATTTTTGATTTAGCATTTATCAAAAAATAGTTTCATTAACCTTTAGCTTGTGTGATCAATCACTGTTAAAGTGGGATTAACCCTATTTAAATGTTGGACATGTCATTTTGGAACAAAACTCTTCAGTTGTAAACTGTACCCTGGCAGGGCTAATGCAAGGCGGCATTCAAATGCATTAGCATAAAAAAAGGCAGCACTGGCTGCATGAGCCAGAAAAAAAAATAACTAAGAGACATACAAGTGTGGAATGGTAAAAATGTCACACTTTCCAGCACACTCTTGTGCGTACTTGCATGCACGCACGCACGCACATACACACTCTCATTCACACACACATAGACATGCGCGAATATAATCGCGCAAATGCAGACTCATACTTGCACACTGGACATGTCACAGACATATCTGGCATGCATTTCAGTTTCAGAAGAAAACACTTTTTGTTAGAAATTCTGCTCTAGAGCTCTGATAATTTCTTTATGTACATAAATTAACAATAAATATAGGTAATGTTTATATATTTTGAAATATATATTAAATAATGAAATATTCTCATATATTTCAAATATATTCATAGAATTCTTTCTATTTTGAAACATCTTAGAGAGATATAATCACAGTTTAGTAATAAAACATGTAAGAACACAAGTCTCCCTACAAGTGTGGCTGCAGCGTCCCTTTTTCAAAGACATCTTATGATCAAAGTTGAGCCTTTTTCACACTAATACATTCTAGTTTATCAGAAAGAAGGGGAAATGCAGCCCTGTGTGTTAATACAAACTGAAATAGGACAGGGGCAGCTTTTACTGGAAATGACTGTGACACCAGATTCCTTTGAAATGGCTAAAAGGATAAAAAATACAGTTCAAAAGCTTACCATAACTGTAATCTAAACAATAGATAAATCAGTATAAATATTGCAACAGTCTGACAGGGAACCAGCCCCGACAAGACCAATAAAGGCAATAGAGACTAATCTGTGGAGATAAGGTTCCAGCTACAATACTTTTTTCCCTTTGTTTGTGGCAGAATACTGCAGCCTGATCAGGTGGAGGTTCAGGAAAGGGACGCTGCAGCGAGGCCCTCTAGGGGACGATCGGTTTGGAACAGTCGAGAGAGTGAAGAAAGCCATTAAGACTTGAACGCACCCCCCTTAACTCTCCTCTTCTTCTGTTCTCAGTTTTTTGACACACGTAGATGGGAACTGGACCACATTAACACTGACTGAGGGGAGCTAAGTTGTCTAAAAGCATGCAGTAGTCTTCCTTCTGTCTCTCTACCACTCCCCTGGTTGACATGGCTTACAGTAGGATGCACTTGGAAATACGATTAGAAGGAAACAGTCAACCCACAGGTGGAAGAGTCTTGCACCTGTAAAAGCCGGTTGGGGACACCTCAGTTCCTGTGTGAAAGGGGCACTTCCTGTCCATGGTTTCCTCTTCCGAGTGTGTGTGTATATGCGTGTGTGTGTGTGTCCGGGGGGGGGGGGGCTTAACCTCTGTGCGCAGGAGACGACTGTTCCTCTGTTTGTCTCCATTGGACCAGCTCCCTGTTGGTCCCGCCTCCCCCTCTGCTCGCTCTCTGTCTTGCTGCTGCCTTCATACTGGTTCACAAACAAAACAGGTCCTATATTGCACAACATGCCCTCATGACCTTGTAGTGATGTGTCAGTGGTAGCGGCTTCTCTTCTCTTCAGCCTCAGAGCCGTAGTCCCTTAAACCAATGCCTCGCTGGAGATTCAATAAAGAGTCTTTCATCTAAAAAAAGAACAAAAAAACAAGAGTACAAAACATTATTCAACATATTTAGATGAAATATAGAAGAAATAGATTTAGTAATGAATCTGACACTGATTCAATAAAGAGTCTTTCATCTAAAATAAAAAACAAAACAAAACAAGAGAACGAAATAATATTCAACATATTTAGATGAAATATCTTTGGTTATGAATCTGACACTGAAAGTAAGGAATGAGCAGAACTAGATAAGCTTTTACTTCTTTCTGTTTCTTCTCAAACTGTGTTTACGAGTTGATTCATATGTACATTTATGTTACATTTATTGTATTTTGCTACTTCTTCTGTGATTAATAACCACTGAAAAGTGCATATGTAATTGACTTCATGATTTTATTGTTTGTTTGTTTTTTTTGTTCTTTTTTTCTTTCAAAGTGAGACAAATAAGCAAATAAAAAATAGAAATAAATAAAGATGTAACATCAGCTCCACAGTTGAACAACTTTAGTTTCTTGTGCATATGAGCATTTAAGCAGGTTTGAATATACACAACAAAAACTACAGAGCAACAAAATACTAGGAAATAGAAAGTAATGTGCATGTTTAGAGAATAAATTGTGCAAATTTCCTGTGTTACCACAAAATTACATCTGTAAAAATGTGTTTTGCTTTTTTAAAGCTCTTTACAGGAGGTGGAGCCCTAAAAGCAAATGCCTGACACCTGATAAACGTCCTATCAAGCCCTTCTGATACAAGTTTTTTGGTTTCTTTCTTCTACACTGCTGAATTTTTTTTTTCAGACACATTCATCTTTTTATTCCTATTTAGACGCATCAGTAATCACCTTTGGCCATGTACAGTGATTACATACTGATTTTCAGTTACATTTGATCTACCAAGAAAAAAAAAATCACTGTCACAATCAGTTCATGAAAAGAGGAAAAAATATTCAATTCCAATTTATGGCTAACAATGTATTTGATTTGCTGACGAATGATGATAAAATTAGGCATATGATTAGGTCATGCCTCAAAAACAGATTGTTGATTTGTGTTATATATTAATGTATTATTACATATTTCAAACTGTTCATATTTAGTTCAAATACTAGCCTGTTTTATTTATGTTGCTCTATTTAATTGAAAAAAAACACATTGTAAAATAACCACCAGATATGCAATTTCCAAATTAAAGTAACAGAGATGCAAACTTCTTTTTAATGTGTTGACCTGTTTATTTCATGTGGATTAACACCCCTTTGTGTCTGACTACCTGGTCTAAAAGCACTACTGATGACTTGATGATCTCCCTCCACTTCTGCAGCTCGGAGTCATGGTAACGCTGCTGTGCCTCCAGGAGCTGGGCCCATTCCATCTGTGTCTGAGGCAGTTTACTGGGAATCACACACACAAACATGGACACATTAGCAGCTTCAGGATGCAGCCACTGAAGCGTGGCCTTCATTTTGAAGAACTGTCAAAAAATTGATTAATTGTTTTGGGGTTAATTTGAGACTCTGTGTTTTCCTGTCACAAAGGGTGCTGGATTTCCTCAAAATAGAAACTGGGAGTCAATTATAAGCTGGATCTCTAATAATAGCCAGGGGCGACTGTAGACGTGAACAAATAAAAACCTGTTCCTCAACAACTGACCGGGTAAAAAAATAATATACACTGTAAAAAAATGACGGTAGAATTAACACCAAAAAGTTGTAAAATTGTAATATAAATAAACTGTAAGTGAAAATACAATACAAAGTTGTTTATTTGAAAAGATTTTTGTGTTAACGATGAAATTAAATATAGCTGTAATTTTTACAGGAAGAGTATGTTAACAAAACCAGATTTTTATGTAGAAATCATGTATTTCTCTGGTTTTGAGAAAATAAAAAAGTAAATTGAAAAACAATGTGTTGCCGTTGAAATTGCAAAACCATAATGTTAAAAGAACAGCCTATTCACTTTTTTTTTTTTTTTTTAAATAAAAAAGTAAACAGTTAAAATTTGAAAAATTTGAAAGGGGTGGATGTGGCTGAGGTCGTTCAGTGACTGAAGGGTTGGTAGTTCAAATCCTGGCTCTGACTGTTCACATGTTAAACTGTCCTTACAAGACACTGAACCCTGAATTTCTCCCAGTCCGTCCTGGTGGATTTGTAAAGTACTCTGGACACCATGAAGGTGTATAAACTGCACTATATAAGTGCAGTGTTAAATATACATGTTTAAAATGTTAAATCTACATGTTATTCTGTAAATATGTTTATAGTTTTTTTTTTTTACAGTTTTGTTCTGGTAACCACAGCTGCCAGTTTTTTTCCATAAAAACAACAGGATTTTTATCTATAGATAATAAATATCTGGTGACTGTCATGTAATCTGAAACCACTTTAACCCAATATACACTTCTACAATTTTAATACAATACATTCAACAATCTAATCCAGATCTATCAGCCTTTTGTTCCAGATCAGTCATCTGAAGTGTGTCACTGCAGGTGTGTGTCTGAGAAACTGCTGCAGGAAAGCAATGTTCACCCAATGAAAGCAATGTTCACCCAATGAAAGCTCAGTTGAGCAGTGAATGGTTTCTATCCAATGGAAAAATGGAGCATAACGCAGCACTTCTAACATCGCAGACAGAATTCATTCATTATCTGACAAAATAAGGTAACACAGATAGAAGACAGTGACACACAATTCAGCAAACAGACCATAAAACCCTGTGTGTCGTTGTTTGTTTGTACCTTTCATGAAGTCGCAGCCCCTGCCAGGTGGTTAAGGACTGTGCAGAATACTCCAGCATCCAGAGCTTGTAGAAGAGCATCATGTTGAGGAACACCAGCAGGATCAGGCTGAAGGAGGACGACATAGAGAGACTGAAATCCAACCACTTAATCACTAAATATGGAGTCATATTGTTCCAGAGGGCCCTTTTTATAACATTAGAATGGATTATTATAGTATACTAGAACATAACAATAGAATTCCAAGGGAAATTCCTTTTTACTCTTATTAAGTAATCCATTATGTACCTTAGACAGATCCTACAGATGGCAATGAAAAGAGAGGAGACAGGAGTCAATAAGTACTTTACATAATAGTAATTTCCAAAATTCATCAAAAAGTAAAAGCAGTCTGTAATTGTTAAAAAGCCAATCTGAGGAAAATCCATTAGGAAACTATTCTAACATTCATTTGTGTTTTTTTTTGTGTGTTTACGTACACAAAGCTGATGATGAGCAGCAGTTTAGAGACGCTGTACAGAGCAAAGCCTCCAGGCAGGTGATGGTGGTCTGGACTCTGGTGCCTGGTCTGCGTGGAACCTGCCACCTGTTTGATCCTCTGAATCACCTCCTCATCCGTCGGCGTGGTAACGGGGCTCAGGGCCTCGTCCAGATGCTGGCTGCGCATGTGGGGGAGGGGCCTTTTCTTCCGCCGCACCGTGGAGTTCTTCACCACCTTGGCTTTAGGAGACAGCTGATGGGACTCAGTCAGTATCTCCTCTAGTTTAGACAGTTCCACCTCTGAAGACAAAACCATGACAACGCTTTTACCGTCTGTTCACTCAGATTCACTTACAGATGGTCAGACTTATCAAACACAAATATGGGATGTACAGTGATGGAAACAAGTTTTTGGAAACCCCATGGATTTGTAATATATTGCATTAAGAATCGTTCTTAAGTCACTGAAATCTGCCCAGTATTGTTCCCTTCTCCAAACCCACATGCTCCTTCTGCACATGCTCAGTTCTGTCCAGGTCAAAACATCCAGGACATGACATGTTGAAAATGTCAATAATTTAGTTTTGTTATTTTTTTTCTTATAACATTAAACAAAAAAATAATAATTTGCATCTGTTTGTCTGATGCAACCACATCTTTTGAAACACAATATTTTCTCCACAGATATTTCATGATTATATTTGGGATTGTGTACAATTTTAAGGGTGTCCAAAAACTTTTTTTTTTTTTTCTCCCAGGACTGTAACTTCTATTGTTAGCGGTCTATCAGGTAAAACAGATGAAGCAGCGCATTATTCACATTACATTAAATGACATATTCAGGCTGTCATTCTAATGAAACAGCCGCAAGTAAGTTTAATAGTGATATAAAGCTAATGGAAGTGAACAAATAAAACATACTGTTACACTGAATTCATGGATTTGTTTTAACCATATTCTTGGAAACGTAATATAATGTAAGTTCACAAAGATCTACCAAATATATCACATAAGTCCTGTTGTTTTTAGATTTCTTAAAGTTGAAATTATACATGTCATGTCTTCAATCTTTCAAGTCCTAAGGAACCAAAATGTTTAATAACTGCTGAACAATTAATCCTATCAATACATGTAAATAAATTCAGGCAAAACGCAGTGAAGCAGCTTCACCAATAAAACCCATGGACACACTAGTTGTAGATGCTTGTTTTTACATTTACTTGATGATATATTGAGTTTAAAACGTCACTTTTTCTTCAGTTTTCTATGTTTTGATAGAAGATGAGCTTTTATGAACATATGCATGATCGGCAAATTGAATATACAGAGAATAAAACTATAATAGATTATGAAAGGTTAAATATAGAGAAAAACAATGTTTGAAAGTCAGCACAAAAATAGTTTTAGTCTCTAAGGGTGTCTCTTTATGCAGAAATATACAATGAATGAACTCTTCTTATGTGAATCTTACAGGGTTATTAATGTGTCAGTAATGTATAATAAATGAATATAAATAGAAAATACAAACATGAAATTTAAATAATATGGCCATGCAAATAAAACTGAAGTTACCAAGATGACGGAAGTTCTCTTCTAGACCACTCCAGAAGTTTTTCTCAATGAAGCCTTTAACCAACCCCCATGGCTGCTTCCTGTATCGCAGTTCTGTTGACACTCTGAGAGACAGAAACAAACCTAAACATATGTGCAGACAGACTGCGAAGATGAAGATGAAGATGAAGCCTCGTTGTGAGTCAGAACCATCACACATGTATTACTATACTGCCAGGAGTGGGCTGTGGAAATCTGACTTCATGCTACTCACCGTAACCGACACTTGTTCTTGGCCACCCTGGTGAGCATGTAGCGATTGAGAGTGTAGAAGTAATCGTGGTACGGTACGTCATGTGTGATAACCTCAGCATCAATGATGTAACACTCACTCTCCTGACTGGCTTTGTACAGAGTCTGAGGAAAGACCACAGGTGAGTTCTTTAGGATGTTCCACGACAGAAGAAAGAAAAAGACTAACATTACAACACACATGGATTTGTTTCAATCTATCTATCTATCTATCTATCTATCTATCTATCTATCTATCTATCTATCTATCTATCTATCTATCTATCTA
>JAPTYQ010000006.1:13056138-13068957 GCA_029814465.1 Ostorhinchus cyanosoma
TAGATTTCTAAAATATTTGTCGCATTCTAAACACAAATAATCATTTAAAACCACAGGTATCTGTCTGGTGTCATCAACTCTCACTCCAGAAGAAAAATGAGGCATGAAGTGCAAAAGAAATTATTGATTTGACATTCATGACATGAACATTTTTTATCGTGTGTGTCCCATTATTTTTATCCGTACAGTGTATATTTAAGTGTAATTGATTACCAGCTCTATAAGGAAAGCTTATGTTAATATTACATTTTCAACATTTACTTCCTAATCAGACCTCAACCTTCAAAAACTGCCAACTGTGACTATTTTACTACAATAAAATTATATTAAACTAAACACTATGGATGTAGACACTGGCCACTAACTATTACTATTACTACTACTACTTGGTGATGTTTTGCCAGACACCTTATTGTCTGTCACGTCTCTATTAAACACTAAATGCATAAAATGGTGCATAATATCTTCATAAGCCATAAAATGCATTTTCTCAATAATGGTTAAGATGCAGAGGGATGTCAGTGTGATCTTGATCTTGATAATGTCACTTAACAATAACTTCTCTCAGTAGATATTAGCAAACTAGACAATAGACAAGGCAAATCATTTATATAGTAGTAAAGTAGTGGTATAAAAAAAAAAAAAAAAAACATAAAGAATGGGGTTTGTATGATACAGTGATATAATAAAACCTATATATATTGACTTTTTGACTACATACCTTTAATAATAATATGTATCCACTGACAGTTAAATGTGAAAGTACACCAGAAATTGCATCATACATTTAAAAAAAAAAAAAAAAAAATGTAACGTCTGACCAATCTTCCAACTAAAAAGAAGCCCCTCCTCTAAAGAGAAGGTAATAGAAATCAGACCTGACCTTATGTTTGTGCATGGTGAACAGGCAGACACCATCCTGGCCTCTCTCCTGGCTTTCATGGCCCTTCTTCAATCACTTCCCTGCTGCTCCCCTGTCAGACTCTCACTTGTCCGGCATGCTTTGTCATCATCGGCAAGCCTCAAAAAAAAAAAAAAAAAAAAAAAAAAAAAAAATCTCCTCGTCCTCCTCTTTAACACAGCACAAAATCAGTTAAAGAGAAAAAATAATCTAACTGCTTTCCAGAATGAAGGTTAAAAACAGAAGTGGAACAGACAACACTTGTTAATCCCAAATGTCTCTTCAACAGATGCGGTGTGTCCACGCAGAGCAGATGTCATTATCGGAATAAAAAATAAACCCCATGCACTCTGGAGACATCGCAGATTGTGTCAAACTGCCCCTTTTTTTTTTTTTCTTTTTTTTTTTTTTTTTTACAACTGATTTATTTGAGTTTGCGGTGCAGGTAGTTCACAGGCTCGTCTCCTCCTGTATCACCTCACATCTGCTTCGCTGAGCCATGGATGAGCAGTTGTACGAGGGAGGATGGGTCAAGGATGTAAGAATTCTGATTGGCTGCCCGGCTATGGTGTGTGTGTGGGAAGGTCCCTTTGGTAGGTTCCCTGAGAACAGCTACGCTTGATAAGGGTGGTCCTTCACCTCGTTTCCTCCTCTGCCGGCTCTATCAGCCTCCCTTTCCTTCCTCCTTCTCCGTCTGTCTGTCTGCTCTAGAAACCAGTCGTGTGCATTCACAGGCTGTTTGCTACGTCTTTGAGAGGAGCCGCATCACTAACGCCGACAACGGTTGCATCATTGTCATCTTTCAGATCATAACCACTCAGATGCACTGAGAGGATCTTGTGTGCAGCTAGAGCTGGGCAGAAATCATTAGGGAAGATTACTCAGAGGAATCAGATAGCGCTAAGAATTTCTGAATAAGATTAGACGGAAAAAAAAAAGACTGCAGATACATGCAAAGGGACACAGGCGGCATCCAAATACAACACAGATTAGATTAGGGAACAATAAATTAAAGATGTGAGGCTTGCACTGCATTAGGAACATGATTACTGTCAAAATACTATTTCAGAACATTATTTAAAAACACCCAGAGTGGATTATTATTAGTTATTAATTATTACAAATTGATAATAAAGATATTAATGGGACATACAAGACACTGCAGACATCAAATCCTTGCTTCCCAAAGGCTCCTGCACACATTAAAAAGAGTCAGATCAGATTTTGCTGACCTCCATCAGCGGAGGGTAATGTCTCAGACCACAGACAATGATCGATACTCCAGCAACTGAGAAGGCAATGCGGACATTAGACCAAAGACAGAAAGGAAAGAAGCACAACCCAGTCCTGAACATGGGAGTTATTACTGGAATGTTATTTTGGGCACAAATCAGTCTTGACAAATACAGAAAAACTGAAAAACTTGCAGCTATAAACGCCTTCGTTTCTGGCAGACCCACTCAATACAACAGATTCAAACTGCTCTTTCAGACATGCAAACTACTGAGTTTTCCAAAAGCACTTGCATCCTGCCCTACCCACTTTAGCAAGCCGAAGGGCTTTTGGCATGCATTATTTACACTTCCCTCAATGACAAAGTATCGATTTTGGGCAGTTTGTGTAACTCATCACTACTTAGGCCGATTACAAAGAGTACAGATGGAAATAGGCAAAGATTTTGGTCCAAGACAAGACGTCGGCTCGTCAGGATGATATATTCATGTATCATGGACTGTCCTGTGTGAGGCATGCTTAAGTTTTAAGTCCAGTAGTCCCTTAATTTTCTGAACTGAAAAGATACTAATTGTTCCTTAGTATGTCTTAGCATATTTTCAGATGAGTGTAATATTTTCCAGATTTTCTATACAAGTAAATACAATGTCTTTATTTTGCACTGATTAAAAAATGCAAAAACTTGATGAAACTGATTATATTGGTGGTAGTTTAGTGGTTCAACCTACTCAGAAATAGAGGCACATATTACACAGAACCAAAACAAATCATTAGAATAAAAAAAATGGTACTGTAGGTGCTTTTTAAATGATGGGAACGTGGGTGGCACAGAAAACACAGACTCGTGTCTCATGTGTCTTGTGTGTTTGTGTGTTGGTGCACAGAGTCTCCTAGTGGTTCTAACCTGGGTCACAGACTTGCATGACTGACCACTTAAAGCATAGCAAACCAGACATGTCACACACAAACCAAAGTGTGCACACACAAACAGTAGTGTCAACTCAGCTTAGGATATTTGCCAGACAAAGAAAACCCCTACACACACTCACCAGCAAAACAGCTTTCATGTTTGTAGCTTCATAACTAAACTGTAAATGTTTTTTTCTCACAGCATGAAATAACTATAAATAATGATCCGTAGGCGTAATTCATGAAAAATGAGCCAACTTCTTAAAACATAAGAGAACATTAAGTACCCAAACAACACTAGTAATTGGTTACCTTTTCAGCTGATGTATTCAACTCCTTTGCTTCAGGAGTGGCACAGTGTCACTAATGAGAGACTAAAGTGTCTGTGCCCACAGTGTGCGTCCACAGTGCTCGCCGGCTACCGACTGGCAAGCTAAAAGCCTAAAAGCTCTGCAATGGTGTCCAACTCACAAAGCCCTGTTTGTGTCTGATGTTGTTTGCCCAATAAAGGCAAACAATGGCATTCCATGGCTTGCAACTGTATTCACTGCTGGCCTCTCAAAATGTAAAGTGCATTCAGACACCTTGGTTGGCGGACAAAGGCGAGAATCTGTGTCACATGCGGGGTGGGCTGGGGCAACTGGGGTGACAGCTGAGCCAGGCCCACCAGCCCCAGCAACACACATACTTTCACTAATAGGTCAAAGAAGCGTGTGATGAGCAGTCAGAAAACAGACCTACCTGATTTTGTCCGCTGCACTGTCAGACCTGCAGATAAGAAACAAGACATTACTGTCTGTAGTAACACATGAGGTAAAAAAAAAAAAAAAAAAATCATTTTATATTAACACCAGCATTTTAGAATTATCTGCTGCATTTGGTTAGAAATGATGACGTCAAAATGTGTGAAATGGCTTTTCAACGATGAAGTCATGCAAAAATAATGTCTTTTATTTTCAGTAGTTGTGAAACAGGAAAAAAATCTGAAAGCAAAAATATCCTTGCAGCACACTTTCTTTAGTGCCCTAAACAGATTTACAATTCTGCACATTAAATTTCCCCTTTCTCAGATGACTCTTAAATTATAATGTGTCATCCAATGTTACCCTCAGATACTAGAACTCACTGACAACATGACGCTCCTCTCCTCTCCGGAAGTGTTTTGTCTGCGCTCGTTGTTTAATAAACATCATACAAACCATTGTAAGTATTCAATAGTAGACATGAGTTGATAAGCAATTTGTTAACCTTCAACATTGCTGATGTGAGACTTAAGGATGCACTATGGATGTCTTTTATAGATTTAACAGTAACAGTATCATCCAGATACATTCGAAAATTGACAAACTGATATGCATTCTCTAAGTCATTATAGTGAAAATAATAATGGACCGAGTAAATAGCCTTGTGGAATCCCTAAAGGTCAGTCAAGATGAGTAGATTTAACAATGTCAGCACATATAGATTGTTTAATTATTTTAAAGCCTTATTCACACTGGACTAGTATTAACTGAGGATAAATAAAATGTGTGATGATTGTGAAGTCAAAAAGTAAAAAATTTCACCACAAATGACCTATCCTGTTTCAGCAGCAAACACTGTGATCGTACTGTGCCGGTGTGAATCAACATGTGGGATAGTGGAACTTTCCTTTGTGAATTTCTTCAGCCTATTTCCTGGTCAATGAAAGTGTTTTGAGTGGAAATTCACAACACCCACATTGCAATATAGCACAGGGATCCATTCACTGAAAGAGCAAATTAAATCCTTAAGAAAAGTAACGTCTTAAAACATGTTGAAATGGATGACAAACATGACAGCAACAGTAAAGTAGACTGTTCTGTCTTTTCACCATTACCTGTAAGTAAATAGTTAGCATTAACATCAGAACTAGCACCACTGCATTAAACACAGATGCAGTGGGTTAATTTCACCAGACATCAGAAGGTTATACAAGTCCAATGCGAATAGGGCTATTAAAATAAAAGTTGGAAGAGGAAGTTCTAATATATACTAAAAAATTTCCATAAGAAAAAATTGAATCAATGCACTGCACTCAGATCAGATCAAATTTCTTATAAATATCACTAAACTAATGAACTTAATTCCAAACGCATACTTCACTTTTTTTCCCCTTTTGACTCAGGTCCCCATAATGGCAATTAAAATAAGTCATCTTATTGAAAATGCAGGGTAGAATTGTTAAAAATGCCCTTTCTGTATTTTGTAATCACCACCACAGGGTCTAAATTTATTACAAAGTGTGTATTCAGGCTGTTTGTTACCAAATTTGGCAGATTATTAAAAATGCAGGTGCTATTACACAATGAAATGAAAATATACTGGATTATCTGAAGCCACGGTGCAATACGGTCAAAGATAATAAAAAACACACACAAAAAAAATACTAATTCCAAATAATTGGGAATATTGCTATAACATTTCGCTATAATTTTCCTTTATTATACAAGTAAATAATAACATCATGTCCTGTGTGATCATCCCTGATGAGTCATATTACACTGTCTTAGCAAAGTCACATTGTGATATTACATAATCATATCTGCAGTTATAGTAGAGGAGCTGCACTTAGCACGAGCCTCAGATGCAAACACCGGCAAATGACAGCAAAGTTGTCTTGGTGTCACCATTCCCATGTTCTTCATCAGCCTTAAAGCCTTAACCACAATGCCCTCGTAATCACAGCCAGAGTTGCATATGGACTGTCAGCCTGCTGCCATTTCACTAGAAAATGCAACAGCACACTGCGCAAACTGCAGCACACAGGCAAACAGAAAGATGCAGAAAGAATCATGAGAACGAAACAAGAAAGACTGACAGACAGGTAAGGGTTTGGGAGAGACAGCGGTGCAGCCTCGAGGCAGACATGCAGCTGTTTTACCTGCAGAGGAGACATGACATTCCGTGCCCTCTAAAGCCGGCTACAGAACGCTGCTCTCCCTGCAGCTGCTGCAGATGCCCCTCACTAGCTATCACCAGCACAGCACAGAGGAGAGCAGCCAGATATCCCATAGGTTTGACAGGTCCTGTTCCTAATTCGAGCAAGTGGAGACACTGCGCGAGAAGAGTGCGCGGGAGGAAGAGCCAGAGAGAGAAACATGGAGATGAGTGGAGGACAGAAAGAGTGGAGGTGTTTCAGACAGAGCTGAAGGCAAAGACAGCTAAGTGGGTGGATAATGTGAGGCTAGACTCACAACGTACCTACACAGTTTCTCTTTTCGACTTTTCTACTTTTATCAGAATCTTCCTTCACCATTTTTTTTTTTTTTTTTTTATAAGTGAGTTGTTACTATTAACATCAATATGCTGACAAAAGCAGTTTTTACAATATTTAACTGCAATAAAACATTTCTGTATTGTACCACATTTTTCAGTGGATTTTGTCATTCACTGAAGTAACGTTAAAGGTCCAGAGTGTATGATTTACAAAGGTTTGGAAGGATCTACTGACAGGAATGTAATACAGGATTTATAACTAAGAGCAACAACACAAAAAGGAGATTCATTTGAGACGCTTGTGTTACACCGACACACTGAATCGTTTCTGTAGAAGCTCTGAGTAGCTTCCTGTTGTTCTTTAATAACTGTTTGGAGTAAAAAGTCCAAAACTGACAAACTACACACTGATTCTAACACGACTGACCACCATACAAGAAGGTGAGGGGAGTAAAACTTTACATTAGTCATTTTTTTCCTATCAGTAATAATGTAATGTGAAATACACCATAGAAGACTCTGGAGTGGTTTCTGTATGTGTGGTAGTGTTACTGTAAAAATTTAAGTGTGTAAATATATACAATGTTGATGACAAAACTGAAAATTTTAAAGAAAAATAAGTGCAAATTTAGCCCATTAGGACCCTGTGTGACTTCCCAAATGATTTTTTCTCTGTATTTAACCTTTACTAAGTGATTTATCACATTTATTACAATATTATCCTCTGAATTTCATATTTTTTCCAGTGAAAATCACCTTTTTCCTATATTTAACTTGACTGATCATGTAGATGTTCATAAAAGCTCAGAGTAAAGTCAAAGGTTATTATATCCAAACAGAGAAAAACAAAAGAAAAAGTGAGTTTTTTCCAGTAAAAGTCTATAATTAATTGAACATAAACCCAGTGTGTCCATCCACTGTCATTGATCCAACTCCAATGGGTTTTACTGGTGAATCAATGTTGTAGAAGATGACAGTGTTTCCACGGTAACTACAGAGCCTCTGAACGTCCACATGGGTCATATCTGACGACGATGAAAAGACGACAAACTGCATTTTTACACCAATTATTTACATGGATTAATAGAATTAGTGGATCAGCAGTTTAGATCAGTAGATGCTTTTGGATGTTTGGGTCTTTATGGGTTAAAAAGATTATGGCTCAACTTATCATTTATACATGTGCGTTACAGATCGGATTTACAAATATATTGAATATTGTTAAAATTGCACTTAATTTTTTTTTTTTTTTTAGCGATTACAGGTTGTTCAAAATACTTCAGATTATTCACATTTTATTGTTCAAGGACAGTTTGTTAATGTAAATATTAAAATTTTACAATATTTTAATATGTATATATAATATAGTAATAATAATATATATATTATTTTATAAAATAGGTGGGGGTAGGGGGTGGGACTTTATTGTGTGGAGTTTGCACATTCTCCCTATATCTGTGTGGGTTCTCTCCAGGTACTCAGGCTCCTCCCACCATCCAAACACATGCACTGATAGGTTCATCGGTTAATCTAAATTGCCCATAGGTGTGAATGTGAGAGTGACTGTTTGTCTCTACATATCAGTCCTGTGATGAACTGGTGACATGTCCAGGGTGAACACCACCTTCACCCATAAGTAAATGGGATACGCTCCGGTGACCCCCGTGACCCTAGTGAGGATAAAACGGGTTCAGAAAATGAATGAATGTGTTTTAATATATATTTATTATAATTTAATACTATTTTTTGCACTAAAACAAAGGGAAAATGTTGAATTTGTTATCATTTATAGGCATAATGTAATATCTTTTTTTTGTCACATTAAATCATGAGGAATATTTGGAGTCATTATCTAAAGATTATTTTACACATTGGTTTGGATGAGGCTTAAAGGGACCTTTTGGCGGGCCAGTTTTGGTCCACGGGCCACATGTTTGACACCCCAGTCTAATGATGAATTTTTTATTTCGATATTTTACTGAAGAAGCATTTCCGCCTGGGGATCAATACACTTCATCTGTATCCATACCTGGATCTGGATCTGCATGTGGGCCATAAATGATGATCTGGGAAACTGCATTTTCAGGTGATTATTGTTTCTTGCTTTACACTTTTCTACCTAAACACAGCTCTAAAACAAACGCTGCTGGATAAACAAGAGGTCAACACCCACGGCATTGCAGCTCATTCCTTGTTTCATAACAGAATCCCACGCTAAAAATTACACGAACACATGGAATTATAGTTTTTTTCGAAAACAAATTATTACTAAACTCCGACCGGGTAAGAAATGACTCACTGAAACCCCCCCCCCTTTGCCACAGTGGGGTTATTTCACAGAAAAAAAATGTCACATTCACACATGCTGAGACAGCAGCATAACAAACGCACACCCCTACACACATCCAGTACCTTACTTTATATTACGGCCTGTCACCGCAGCTCATGACAACTGCTGCATATTTCAAAGTGATAGAGCTAATGATATGGTCTGTCCCTCAACCGAAACTGAGCTCAGAGTGGGCGTGACACCAGCCACTGCAAGTGTAGCAACACACAGTGACTACAATAAGAACATTACAATCAAATCCCGACACAAAGGGGATCTTCCCATCACGTGTGGCTTCTTCTACTTTCTTTGATTTTGTAATTCACACACTGATGTTGCTGACGTCAAACACAATACCTGCTAAAGGTCATTCCCAATATATTTACATGGAATACACAGAAAAGTGTATGAGCAACAGTGTCACAGATAATGCGAAAGCAGTATGAACGCTAGGATGAAGATGAGCTGCCCTCTAGTGGAGAATTCAAGCCAGAACTGACCCACAGGAGCAGAGTGTTGACATTTGGAGATGATTGTTATTATGATTACACCCATTAGTATGAAGCTACACAGACCCAATAGAGACACACAAAAGCCATAAAGTGTGAGTCATGATTTTTATCTTTAGATCACATCTCAAGGATTCGAGGAGTTTTTATTGTCATTTAAAGACACGTTAACATGAGGTGAAAAAAATACTCCACATTATGTCTAGAATTCAGAGTATACTAATGGTTATAAATGCTTTGTTGTGTGACGTTTTCATTTCAATCATCAGGAATTAGACCCCGAACATGAAGACTTCCACAAAGCATAAATACTGCTCACCTCTCCTCCCGGATCAGCGGAGTTAAGAAGCGAGTGCCGTCATCTTCATGGCTGCTCTGCTGGCTGCTCTGCTGGCTGCTCTGCTGGCTGCTGCATGACACATCAGACAGAAGAGAAGGTGGTCAGTCATCAGATCAAGGGCGTGTTTTAGTACTTTCATAGTTTAGTTATGTAAAAGAACCCCGCTGGGAAAAGTGTGAGGTTTATTTAATAGTGACGATGCACATATTTAACTTTGTCAATCCGAAAACGACTCTCAGTGTGTTTAGGTTTGATAGTTCAGTTCATTTCTTTTAAACAAATCACTGCAGTTTTAATACATATGTTGCAACTGCTGTCACATGGCCGTATGTCAGTCTTCTCAGCTATTAAACAGTGTGAAAAATTCAGAAAATGAAGTGTCGAATGCGACAGCTGTCAAATACAGAATATGTGAAATTCCAATTGTTGAGTTTTAACAGCAGTGTATGTGCTGTGTTGTGCATGCACATAACAATTCAGAACACTAGAGGGGGCTAAATGATACAGGCTACAGGACAAGACTGGGCTTTAGATATTAAGAAAGTAAGATATAAGAGAGGTGAAATAAACAAAACATGTATAATCATTAATAAAAACTACATGTCAATATCTAGAGACATTTGAAACAAAACACAGACTTCCATAAATGCTCAATATATAAAGCAAATATGCAAATACAGATATTTATTATGTATGCTTTTTGATTTTAATGTGTAAAAAAAAAAAAAAGCTGATGAAGAGATACACAGACTGTATGAATCATCAAAAAAAGGTTGAGCTGGATGATTTCTATTTTTAGCTTTTCGCTGCTGTCTTCAAAGTCCACTCTGACATTTAAGAATAAAGCCAGTCTGTTGGGAAACGACTTCATTAATTCACGCTGTAACTCGGCAGGGTTCCCTAATCTGATTTCAACTGCAGCAAAGGACCGCAGAGGGCCTGAGGGATGATGGGATGTAAATGGAAAACACTTTTTGATATACTGGAATAATGCATATGGAATATAGTGCAGTTAAAGTTTAGCCTTTATCTTTTAATGTCTCATGTCTCTTATTAACCATTATGTTTATAAGGTTTATATAATGATAAAGATGAGTAAGACATCGATGGAGTGACTAATACTGACACATTCAAATCAGATGGAACTCTTCCTCAGAATAAGCATTAATAGATGTTATCTACGTAGAATCAGGTTTTCATGTGCAGATACCACCATTAGTGACACTACACACTGTTTGTTACTGCACCTTCAAAATACTCAACAAGTAAACGTTCTACATTCGAACAGTATTTAAGCCAAAGTATGCATTTAAGTATGAAAATGATATTTAATCACTATGCAACATTTACATAGAATATTTTTTGGATCAATATTACTGCTAGATTCTTTTAGAAGCTGTATTTTACTGCATTTCATTCTGAATTTACATTTTATACACTTTCATACAGTCCTTTATATATAATGTTGCCTAGTTTAATCTCTACAAAAGTACATACAAGGCGATTTATTTATTTATTTCTATAACTTAAATCTTTAAATATTGACTTTCAATATAAAATATCTATAGTATACAATATAAATACTTAAATATTGAGTTTTATGTAGAATTGTCACAGTAACCAAAAAAAAAAAAACCCCAACAAAAACAAAAAGGAGCACAAATGAGTACAAAAGAAAACAATGTGCCCAGGTATCAACACTCAGTCTATTGATTTTGTGTAAATATAGCCCATTTATTCGTCTTTTTATCCAGTTGTGGTTCTTGCAGTTTCAGTTTGTGTGTTAATTTTTCCATTAGAAATATTTCTTCAATTGTGGATTTCCACTGGTCCTTTGATGGAACGGTTGCCTTCTCCAGTTCCTTATTATAGTTTTTTTATTTTTTGCAGATATTAAGAGTATTTTCACCAAATATTCATCTTTTTTAAGAATGCAATTTAATTTACAAGTAATGCATCAAATTCTAAAAAAAAAAAAAACAATAATCTTGTGATTGTAGCGATGTTATCCTGTTTAAACCATGTATTTGTAAAAAGTGAAGTTTTCATGAGTACATATAACAGCCTTGGAGGGAGTTTAAGCATTTATTTAGCTTAAGGAAGAGAATTTTCCCAATTTATGAAGGATATGAAAAAAATTAGCTCATTTAGTAAGACAAATATGGCAGAGATTGTACTCTTTTCAAGATGTAATTGATGAGGAGCATAAAGTAACACATGCACAAAAATACTTGGATCGATACCTTAAATTTAGACCCAAATGAAAGTATGAGTTACATTTTACCACTGGAGGATATAATGCTATGTCCTGCATTCCCTCAAACTGAAGATGATGCTTCCTCTGCTGCATGTGTGTTATATGTACAAGATGTTCGTTCTGTGAGGATGATACATGTGCAGTAAAAGCAAACACGCCCCCTTGGTTTTAGTAAGTGTTTATACTCGTACTGCTGTTTGCACGTGTTCTTTTGAAATCACAAAGATGGATAGCGGACATGGCAGCGCGGCTATCCTCCCTTAAATAATTTAGCACTCATAGAGCACTTATACACTTTGAACATGATAGCATGGAGGTGTAACAAAACACTGTCAATCTTAAGACAATGTGTCACCACAGTGTACGGTAAAAGGACGCTAAATTCATCTATTACAGTCACAATCTTGGCGTCAAATCATCCATGACTATCAACGCTTCTATTTGAAACTTTTATTTGTATTTAACCCAAACATCCACCAGTGATCAAAATTATTTATTAATGTAAAATGTTAAATAACTGCTGATCCAATCATTTCATAAATACATGGAAATAATTGGTGTAAAATGCAGTTTGTCGTCTTTTCATGGTTATTACAGACAGTATGACCCACTAAGAGGTTCAAAGGCTAGAGAACGATGAAACAATGGGATTTTCTACAACGCTGATTCACCAGTAAAACCCATGGAGTTTGATCAATGACACTGGAAGATAATGATATATTTGTCACTTTTTCTTCGGTTTTCTGTATTTTTAGTAGAATAAACCTTACAGTAGTGGAAAAAAGTTTTCAGATACCGTCAACATTTTACACAATCTTAAATATTATCATGAAATATTTGCAGAAAGATCTTTTTTGTGTTTGAAAAGGTGTGGATGCATCAGACAAACACAAACGAATACAAATGTTTTTTTTTGTTTTTGTTTTTTGTTAACAAGAAAATAATAGCATAACTAAAAAAAACTCTTAACAGTTCCAACATGTCATGCCCTGGATGAGTTTGACCTGAACAGAACAGTGTATCTGCAGAGGAGAGCATGTGGGTTTGGAGAATGGAACAATACTTGGCAGAGTTCAATGACTTAAGGCTGATACTTAAAAAAAA
>JAPTYQ010000006.1:13123007-13135102 GCA_029814465.1 Ostorhinchus cyanosoma
CCCCCCCCCCCCCCCCCCCCCCCCCCCCCCCCCCCCCCCCCCCCCCCCCCCCCCCCCCACACAGCTGCCTCCATTGACACCCTGTAACCCCTCATGTTCCAAAATATATGTAAAGTAAAGGTCAACCAATAGTTTATAACTTTCATTCAAATGTCACTTAGTTTTATTTTTCTATTTACATACACGTCTGACTCTAACCTTTGCAAAGTTCGCTCACTTTCTGGGATTTTTATCACATCATCACAAACATATTTGGTTTCCTGTGGTCTGTGTCTTAATCCATTTGCTGCTGTAACATATCCCCCCCCCCCCGAGGGATCAATATTGCTTTATCATACCTTATCTATTTATGAAGTTTCCACATATAGAACAATATTAAATGTCCTGACACCAGTAGCAGCTGTGCTACTTCTCTCAAATAATGAAACTCAGCTGAGAGGAGACATGCTAGTAATGACACAAGACGAACGGTTGATCTTTACTAGTGGAAAGATGTTGATGCCTAGGGGAGTTAGACATTGTTATTCCAACTGTTATCTGAAGAGAATTTCATCAATATTCCAATTGAAGTAAGCATTAGTAAACACACAGGTGATCAGGGTAAAATGAGAAGTAACTGCCCCGAGAGTAAGATTAAAATCCACTGCTGGAATCAAACCGTGTCCTTTAACTGATGCTGGATCATGAGTTTGTGTTCGTAGATAAGGGGAAAGTCAGATATGTCAAACGGTACATTACTATTTACCCGGAGCCATTAATATTTCACCACCTGTTTGATGTTCTGAACATAAATGAGGGAATGTTCTTTTCTGTGAAGGACAGATGTCTAATCTACAAAGAAAAATGAAACACACACACACACACACACACACACACAAACAAACACACACACAGACAAATTTGCATCTGCACTGGGAAATACTGGCACAAATGCAAACACATTACAGTTGACCTCAGACTGTGCAGCAATAATAATCTAATAAAAAAAAAACAAGGAACAAAAGACCTGTTCAAAACTAACCTGCACATAAAAAAAAATCTCTTTTGCTTGAATATCCTGTTTAAAGTGTTTGTAATCATTTAATATTAGTTACTAAAAGGAAAACTACTAATAATATAATAAGTACACAACAGATTTTCTCACATAATCACATATGAGGTCAGGTACACTGTAAATAGGATATAATCTGACCCTTGTTTTTTATTCTTGATGATCCTCCCAACATATTCCAAAATAAGAACAAAGTGTAACAATGAACCTCCAGGCAGTAATGAAAAATAGGAATGAAAACTGGTAAAAGAGGTGCTTAAAAAATACAAAAACCAAGGCACTCTTTTTGAATTTTAAAATGCTTTATTTATTATGGAATATATTAATGAACCTCACTGAGCTCCAATGCGTTTCAGTTTACTAACCTTCATCAGGGGGACAAATAAGATTCAAATGTACCATGTGAGCATTTCCACCAATAGGGGAAGATGTGACGGTGAAGCGTTTACCAATCAGAATGGATGCTACGTCTTTAAAGACATTTACAGTAAAGACTGAAGATAAAGTATTTTCTCCATTCTTCCTGCAAAAACAACTTTTTAAGGGCCATTGTTGCATCTCACATTCCAAGATGTGCCATATATACATTCTCTACTGGTTATGAATGGGACAGTCCTGCACCTCCACCCTCTTCTTCCTTAGTCAGTCCTTCAGTATATGCATGGGTGGCCTTGGAAAAAGCTATTGTCTTGAGGGGACGATGTGTTGTCTGAAATGTCAATGCACTTTTCAGCATTAATGGTGCATCACAGAAGTACAAATGACCTTTGCCAAGAGACCTGACACAACCCTGAGCTCATGACAAGGCCTGACTTTGGGAATTAATGCTGGTGATGGTCTGGATGGTCCTGTTTGTCTTTGGTCTGGAGCAGATAACGTTGATTTCTTCCCCCAAAAACACCTTAAATACTGTTTTGTTTGTCTTATCATAAGCACATTTCAACATAATGATGGTCCGTCGCTCATCTCCAGCTCAGAGAAGTCAGTGATGCTATTAAACATGGTTAACATGTTCGATAATAATAATAATAACAGTAATAATAATAATAATAATAGTAATAATAATAATTATAATAACTGCAATGATGATGATGATAATGATAATAATAATAATAATGGATCAGATTTATATAATTGCGTTTCTATTTTGCGTACTCAAAGTGCTTACATCGGATCCAGTATTCATTCGCGCTTTTTTATCGTGGTGCGTTTTGCCCAAAGACACAATGGCACATGACTAGGACAGAGTGGGATTCAAACCACCAATCCTTTGGTTATTGGACGAACAGCTCTACCTGAGCCATGGCTGCCCGTATGTAACCAATATATATCCATTCAATATATTCAGACTTTCATTCAATATATTCAGACTTTCATTCAATATATATATATATATAATAATTTCCTAAAAGGCATGCCAAAAATTAATTAAAAGTTTTTGGACACCCAATGGATTTGTGATATATTGCATTAAAAATCATTCTTATGTCACTGAAATCTACCAAGTATTGTTCCGTTCTCCAAACCCACATGCTCCTTCTGCACATGCTCTGTTCTGTTGAGGTTAAAACTGGATGTTTCAGCAGAAAATCATCCAGGACATGACATACTAAAACTGTCAATAATTTAGCTTTTTTCTCTTCCTTTAAACAATGAACAAAAAAAAAAAAATCATTTGCATCTGTTTGTCTGATGCATCCACATCTTTTGAAAAACAAAAAATATTTTTCCACAGATATTTAATGATTATATTTGAAATTGTGTAATATTTTAAGAACTTTTTTCCAGGACTGTATATTAATTTATTTATCAAAGGGTTATTTTCACAAGTAATGCTATGTTGACTCAGTTGCCATTTAAATTCTGTCAAAACTACTGGTTGTCTCATAATCGTTCTATTCATGAAGAATCTAACGCTGTGATGCTTATTCATGTCGGGCTCAGTGCGTGGTTGTCCTTCTATTGAGATGGCAGTGATTCTGGTGACAACTCATACTATCTGTTTTGTATCTATTTTTTCCTTTCCTTATCTATACCACGGTTCTATCAACTACGTGCTATATATTCTTGATCCGTTGCTGTATGAAGAATCTGAGCTGACAGGTGTTCAGCTTAGTCTTGAGCCCGCCCTTTTCCCACCCCATACTCTGGTATTTTATTGGGCCACCACATTTGCATTTGCTGTGACGTCATTTCAGGAAGTTTATGTGCGCTCACACTTTTATACATTTCCACATAACACCTCAGAACCTATGCTGCCTTCATGTGCTATGGGAATAATGATAAATACTACTTACGAACACGAAAATTGCACCTGAACGCCTCATTATGTCGTATTTTCCAATGGAGAACTGGGAAAACATTTTTGATACATGAGATGAAAATAACCTTTAACCTTTTCAACAGGATTAATCGCAAATGATAAACATTCTGCTGCTATTAGTGGATGATTTTGCATATTTATGGAATACGCAAATTGCAAACCACAGTTTTACAAAATAAAGTAGGAGTTTGCATGTTCTCCCAGTGTGTGGGTTCTCTCCAGGTACAAAGACATGCATTAATAAGTTAATTAGTTCAGTGTATCTGTGTATATACTGTACACGTCCCTGTGACGTTCTCAAGGATAAAATTTAGAAGATAAATGAATGAATAAAAAAATTGTTGTAGCAGATGAATTAACACGTCCAAAACTGTTACGTAGCAGATTACCATAAATTGTGTGTCAGCCATTTTTTTCCCACTATGATAACAAAAGCACTTGAACGCAACACACTGATAATTCCAAATGTGCAAGTGGAAAGGATCATCTTCTCGATAGCACGTGAAGGCAGCACTAGACCTGCCCAACTGAATAAATCCAAGATCATAACACTACCCCTGCAGGCTTTAATTGTAGGCACAAAGCATGATGGGTAACCACTTCATCCACCTGGATCAATTAGTCTATCTTTGAGAATCGAAAAAAAAAAAAAAAATCCTTTACTGAAATAAATTAAAACTACAATTACTCACTGAAATGATATTGTATGCTTACAAAATGAACTGAAACAGATAAACATTATGGATAAAATTCCCATTGTTTTCATCTTTATCAGTGTCAGATTGATATGGAAGGGATTTATTTCGCTTGAGCAGTTTTCACCGGTGGCACCATTCAGCATTTCACAGCCCGTCACTTCTCATCACTTATGGTTTAGAGTCGTCTTCTGGTTCCCGCTCTACCTACAAACATGGAGACTAAAGTTGGGAGGAAGCAGCAGAGTCCTGTAGGGAATTCTTTGACTACGACAGCGAGGAAGATAAAGATATGAAAAAACTCAAACTAATACTAAAACTAGACTATAACTAAGTGCAAGTTAAGTGTTTCAGAAAATGAATGAATGAATGAATTTGAGTGGTGCTGAATAAAAACTTCAATGTGAATGTATAAATAGAAATTATATACACAAGGACAAACCACCCAGTAGTTTTCTGGACAATTGCCACTAAAACCATTTATTAGTATATATTACTGTTGACATACGTAATGTTATTACTGTTAATACTGTTCATTGATACACATACTGACACTGTTAATACTGTAACTGTGCCTGTTCATATTTTGTCTATTTTTTTTATTTTACCTACCTCTATTTTTATCTTCCTGTTGTAAAATGTTTTTGTAATTTTACATTCACTCTGATCATAAATTCTTAAATACTGGTGTTTTATTAATATTGTTGCACGGACTGGATTAACACTCCTAATTTCAATGTACACACAATGACAAAGTCTATTCTATTCTATTCTATTCGATTCGATTCGATTCGATTCGATTCGATTCGATTCTGTCAAAGTAAACAGATGGCCAATAGTTTCTTGTTTATTTGCAGCCTGATGTCATTTCAAATGTATTATACGCTGTTTCCAAATAAAAGAGCTCAACCCTTTAAATAGACTCTAATTAAAAAATAAACCAGACCGCATTAATCAGCATGATTGCATTGTCTGTTAAATCAGAAGTCATCTCATCTCTCACTGTGTCATCTGGTGGTCCGACACAAAAACGACAGTTGCAGATCATTGGCTCTTATCTGATTATTGCCCTGGTTCTCAGTGAGGATATCCTGCTGTTTACTGCATATTTAAGCACTCATTAATCAAGACTTCCAGCTGCGAAAATGCTATGATATCCAACTATGTATCTGCTCAAGTAGACAGATTATACAAAGGAATTTAAAAAAAAAAACAAAAAAAAAAACTTCATTATCAAGACTAAGGTGATTTATGGGTAAAAAAAAAAAAAAAAATCCTAAATGACTGAATATTGGTTTTAACAGTAATATGGTCCTAAGAAACTATGACACCACACTGAGCGTATTCTGATTTAAATACATATTCTTATAAGTAATACAATATTCACACTCTCTTCAATAGGCCGAAGCAACAAATATTCCACCTTTTTTCTTCATGTCATATCGGATTGGTGTTGTTAAGTTCCCTGAAATCAACTACTCCATAATTGCGTAACACTCAGTACGCCCTCTGTCTCAAAAGCAATGAAACGCAACTCCTATAAGATAGACAGTGTAATTACAAAAAAAAAATAGAGACACATAAAAGACAAAGGAAAATATGTAGATGCAGTGACATTTTTTTCCATCCACCTAACCCTCCTTTCGGCTGACAAAAAAAAAAACAACATTATTACATGTTTGAAAAGGAAAAGGGAAATTACTGAAGTGAAAATTATACGGTTGATTCTGATGAAGCAGCTGTATGAAGGTGCTGCACTGTAGAGTATGACACAAATGGGTATTTGTATTTAATAGAGGTATAATCAGCTCCAGAACAGGCTGAATCATTTTCGGGTGAATGAATGGGATTTGATTACAGAGCAGCCATTACCAGGCTCAAGAACATGTGCTAAATGATAGGTGTCCTAAGGCGCTGTTAGAGACAAGAGTAAAGGAGAGCCTGCAGTGTGACATAATACATGTGTGTATTTGTGTTTATCAGCCCCACAGTACCGGCTACTGAATAATTTAGATTGGGAGCTCAGCTATGTGCTAAACTGAAAATCTGTACAGATAAATTGCTGAAGTGTCTACAAGAAAAGGGAACTGGTGGCTTGCAGAAATATACACGAGGATAATAACATCTATTTTACATGATTACTTAAGGCTGTTGTGGTTTTGTGTCGCAGCGCCTCATACAACAGAGCACTCGGCTACCATTTTGCAGAGTAACATCCACAAAATAAGTGGGCAGAGAAGGCAGCACCATCACGCTATGACAGCTGGTTAATTAGGCCAAAAATACAAGGCCTGAGGGGACTGTATACAGGCTTTAAATTGACAATCATAAAGACCACCCTTTATCTTTTATGGGGGAAAAAAAGCTTTTCCCAGAATGCACCATAATCACATACTAAGTAGAATTTGAGGATGTGGTTTTTGATACTGTTTGTGAAGTTAAAAAATGAATGCTGATATTTTGATTTGTTTAACAGAGTGAAGCAAAGATGACACTGTAAAAAAAAAAAAGATGGTAGAGTTAATACCAAAAAGTAAAAAAAAAAAAAAAAAAAAAAGTAAGGGAAAATACAATACAAAGTTGTTTATTTGAAAAGATTTTTGTGTTAACGATTAAATCAAATATAGCTTTAGTTTTGACAGGAAGAGTACGTTAAAACTAGATTTGTATGTGGAAATTATGTATTTCTTTTGTTTTGAGAAAATAAAACTGTAAAATGAAAAACAACGTGGTGCTGTTTAAATTGCAAGACCATAATGTTGAAATAACAGCCTTTTTGCTTTTAAAAAAACATGTGTAACGGGCAGATATGGCTCAGTTGGAGTTAGAGCAGGTCGTCTGTGCTACATAAGTGAAATCCATTTAAATCCAGTGTTAAATATACATGTTTAAAATGTTAAATCTACATGTTACTCTGTAAAATGTGTTTACGGTTTGTTGTGTTTTTTACAGTATTGGTCAGGTAACCACAGCTGCCATTTTTTTTTTCCTGTAAAAACAACAGTGTACCTTTTAAATCATAGAAGGAAAATGAAAGCTGTGATTAATAGACTCGTCTTTAATATTTGAACATCCACCTGTATACTTTTCTTTCCCTCTAATCAGCAGTTTGCATACAAACAGACTCTGGCAGTGTACTAAGTTTTACTTTCCACAGTGTAACAGCCAGACATCTGTGATGTCAAACAAGACAGATCGCCCATCAATATTTCAAACAATAAGCTTTTGGCATACACTCCTATTGATTCAGCTGGTTAATGCGGTAGAGGATATATTGAACATGATGTGAAAATCTATTGAAGTGGCACTCCCCATTCACTCGTATCTACAGCAGTGGAAAAAAGTTTTCAGACATCCTCAACATTATACACAATCTCAAACATTATCATTGAATATTTACAGAAAATTTTTGTGTGGATGCATCAGACAGACACAAATGAATGCAAATTATTTATTTTTGATAAGAACATAAATAAATAAAGAAACTAAAAAACTCTTGACAGTTCCAACATGTCATGCTCTGGATGTGTTTCAAAGAGCATTATCTTACTGAAACATCCCATTTTGACCTGAACAGAACCGTGTATATGCAGAAGGGAACATGTGGGTTTGGATAATGGAACAAAACTGGGGTTCAGGCTGATTCTTAATACAACACATGACAATTACACAGGTCGTCCAAAAACCATTTCCTTCACTGTCTAACTGTTTATTAAGTATGATGACACTACACTTAATGCAAACAGTGCCACATATGCTAACAAAATTTTATGGTGATATTTATTAAAATGATTCCTTTTATTTCTAAGACAGCTAATTCACTTCTTCATACTATTTTTTCTTTTTCATTCCTATAAATAATCCAAAGTAAGAAGTGGCAGACAAAGCGTGCCTCTCGACTTGTAGTCCCTGAAGCATGTCCCCTGTGAGTGCTGTTAAAAAGACTTTCATGCTCATTTTGCACAGTCTACTTAACCTTGGGAGCTGGTTTATGTGTGTGTGTGAGTGTGTGTGTGTGTGCATGCGCGGGGATGTGTTTCTTATATGTTACGGGGGATTTTAATCTGTTTACACGGTCATAAATGAGGACGCAGCTCCCTTATGAAGATCCCCATACTGTACACCACTGAATTTGAAGGGTTATGTTGAGATAATGTCATGTTAAGGGTTAGTTTTAGGCTTGTTATGGTTAAACTGAGGTTAAGTCTCTAGTTTAATACTAATGGATACTAAGTCCATTTATTGTCGCCTGAAGTGGTGAAAACAGACTGAATCTGTTCAAGTGATGCAATGAGTATCAGATTTGTCAGAAATAAGTTTGGATCCGCACCAGGAGGACGGCTATTGCTCTTTCGCCTCCAGCTGCTTCATCATTTACTGAGCTGACAGTCTTGGCAGGACCTTGGCCTGGCTTATAATACACTTTAAGAATAACCTGAAGGCTGTCTATGCCTGTCTTGGATATTTAATAATTTAAACCTCTTCATCTGCCCGTAAAGTTTACAAAATTCCAACTTTCTGGAACTGTTTGTCTTCTAATGAATAATGTTTCAGTGTTGTTTTGTAAGAAAAACCAATGCTATTGTGCCACCAAGTGGACAGTAATCTACACCACAGAAAGAGACGCTGGCTTCAAGAAAGGGAACATTTGCATACAAATAGGCATTTGGATCTAAATGTTCCAGTTGTATAAACACTTTAATTTTCACCCTGCTACTGGTATCCTTTCTCTAAACTGTCCTGTTTACACAATTAGATTTAACAGAAGACATTTAATACTATTCTGAAAGAGGCCTTAGACTCAATGGTTTCATGTATGTGTAGCATGGAATGAACACAAGCAAATAATCCAAATGAGGACAGCAGAATACAGGAGACGGAATATAATGTACTATAATATAATCATATTTGACGAAAACAGGTCACAGCAAAGCATGAAAGCCGATGGTGTATTACCTGAGGCAAATCGGATATGGATGTGGAAATGTGTTTATTTGTCATACAGCAGGAATAAATAATAGTAGCTTGAAGAAAAATACGGTGGCATTACTGTAGAGAATAGGTGCATCTTTAGAGCCATTAAAGTCCCAGCTAACATGCAGGATTACATCTATTCAATATGCTCACTAATTAGACCTGATCCCAGTTTTTATTGGTCCATAATTAATCTGGCTCTTCAGTCAGAGGAAAGGAAATGACTTTAGAGAGCCGCACCGAGCTCTGACCCCAGGGAGAGCTACCTGTTTTATCTTTGGCCTGCATGGCATGGAGATAGGAAGGTGGAGACTAAATCAATTTCTCCGTATTGGCTCATTAGCCGAGGCCCCTGGGTGAGCCAGGCTCCACGGTGATGCCCTTCGAGGAACAAAGCCAGACACTTACAGTGTAGTTTTTGGAGCCAGGAAGTAAGAGGGCGGGAAATGCACACACACAGTAATATGAAACACAGTATTGACAGGATAGCATTCACGTCTTAAGCTTCTGTCAGTCACATATTTGTCATTTCTTGTCCTGTTGTCACTTGATATCACTGAAGCACTAATTCGGAATTTAAGAATCCTTTGGGGTTTTTTTAGCACAACATACACTGGTGCCAGAGTTATGTCTCTGACTTATACTTCTACCAATAAAGTTGGAATAATTTTGTTTTCAGACACATTCCTCTTTTTATTCCTATTTCTACACATCAATAATCACCTTTGACCTGCTAAAATGGTTATATACCGAGTCAGTTACTCATTTACTCTTTGTCACAATCACATCATTAGAAGAAGTAGTAATATTTTATTCTACCTTTATCCCTGTTAAGCCTGAATCATTAAATCATTGACAGAAAATTCCAGTTCTTTAAAACTGGAGCCTTTATTGGTCTTTCTGAACAACCAAAAAAACATTTTTTTCTAAATATAAGTTTCCATGTTTTATTTTCAATTTTGTATAATTTGATACATCAGGTCTCAAAGCTCAAATATTATTATTTCCGAACAAACAAAAACATGATAAAACACAAACATGTCTAACAAATGGCTAATTCTTTTTCTAAATTGTCAAAGTTCTTCCTCCTTCCTCATTATTAACAGTCTTGTGGTGTCACTGGAAAAGCCTCTGGGGAGCAAATTCCTCCCCTCTAGTGGATTATCTGTGTATTGCATGTATCTAATTGTATACATCAAGTTTTTCAAGAAAAAAAATATGACACTAATTATGTCCAACACATACACTGACTTCAAATATTCCCTGTTATATGCTCTAAATAATGGAATAGTTTGAACCATTACTTCTACGTAGATGGTTGAGGTTTTGAAATCAGGATCAACTTTATTGTCCCTTGTGGGAAATTCGTCTTGGACAACAGCACCACACATTGCTGCACAAATTCTATCTTAAAATGCACTTTTTATTTGAATCTTTTTAATTGTTGTCACTACTTTCCTGCTCGTGTAGGATTTCATCTAGTCTATGATCTCACTAATTCTCTTTTTTTTTCATCTCTGGGCTTGTATTAACTCTATTTTCTTTGTGTATATGACGTCTTCGTGCAGGATTTTGATCTACATTTGTTGTTATAGATAATTCATCACAGTCGCATCATCACATTTGGCATCTTGTCATCCTCCAAAGAACAAACACTCATCACATAGAGGAGGAAAGAGGCAGCGTTCCTCATGCTCTTCTGTTTTTTAATGAACATAAAAAACACTAAATAAAAAGACTGAAACAAAACAAAAAGCACGTACACATATACAAATATCCCTGTGTCTCTGTGGCATCATGACATACATTACGGCAGAACATTAACGTGTGCAAACTCGTGCCCTATGATCCAATAAACAGCTCCAGTTTCTAATCGCTCTGGCTGTTTGTTCACCGGTCTGAGTGCAGCCAGTTCAATACCAACAGAATGCTGTGAATTTGAACAGGATTATGGCTTTTGTTGTTTGGATTATCTGAATCTAATTACCTTGCAGAAAAGCTTAACTGGCTGCAGCCTATCGACCTGATTATATTATACTCCTGTTGAAACTGATAAATAATGGACCGAATAGACCAACTAAACATTTAGGTTTTAGGTGCATTTATGAACTCTCTGCACTGTGAGGGAAGCTATTTATTGTGTGTAGCATAATTTAACCCATAAAGACCCAAACATCCACCAGCGACCAAAGCAATTTACTGATATAAAATGTTTAAGAACTTTAAATCCACTAATCCTATCAGTACATGTAAACAACTGCAATAAAATGCAGTTTTTCATCTCTTCATGGTCATCACATATGACCTATTTGGACGTTAAGAGGCTCCATAGTTACCATGGAAACACCATTATCTTCTACAACATTGATTCTCCAGTAAAACCCCCCGACTTTGACAAATGACAGTGGATGGAGACACTTATTTTATCTTCACTTAATGAGAGATTTTACAGAAAAAGATGCTTTTTCTTCAGTTTGCTTTTTTTCTTTTTTGTAATTTTTTTTTTTTAATTTATGGAACAGCAGTTTATATCACAGAACATAACATGTATAATATCAAGAGCAGTTTTGGACGCATTGCCATTCATATATTTTAGAAATTTTTGTAATTATATACATATTGGGAGAGAAAACATGTGTACAAATTGACAAATTAAATAAATTCAGTGAGAAGGGATTTGATGAGGTTAACCCATAAGAACCCAGTGTGACATTTGTGGCAGTTCCCAAATGAATTTTTCTCTATATTTAACCATCCTTAAGCGATATATCACCATTTATTGTAATATTACCTTCAACATTTTGTGATTTTTTTTTTTTCAGTGAAAATCAGGTATTTTATATTTAATTTACTAATCATGCAGATGTTCATAAGTAAAGAGTAAAGTGGAGCATTCTCAAAAAAATAGAGAAAACTGAAGAAAAAAATGACTTTTTCAGCTAAATCTAACATTAACTGAACATAAACCAAGTGTCTCCATTCACTGTCATTGATCCAACTTCATGGGTTTTACTGGTGAATCAATGTTGTAGAAGATGACGGTGTTTCCATG